>LPNX010786649.1:0-128735 GCA_001517045.1 Pseudotsuga menziesii
AAGCATCCTGCCTCTGCCGAAATTATTCTCGAAACCCTAGCTTATCATCAAGCTACTTTCACCATTGAGAACTCTTTTTGGCCCATTTCCACCACCGAAAAAGGAAAGGAAGCAGCTTGGAGCTCGAAGCCACCGCCATCGGACCAGCGCAAAGGACTCCACCAACCTCCTCATTGGAGGTAATATCAATAAAAATCACCATTATACATTTCTTTACTGTTTTTGCTTCATGTTATTTACTTTTTACTGCTTTAGCTTAGTCTTTGTTTCAGTTTATCTTTGTTTACATCATTGAACTGCTACTAAGGATTCCAGATTCCTTAGTAGGTGCTCATCAGCACAAGCTAGGGTGAAAACCCTAGCTACACCTATTCATACTCAAGCAATCGGTCATCATGGAAATAAATCAAAACATGTTCTGCATATGGAATTTAATAATTAAACATGCATATTCATAGCAAGAGTTGCAGAACACTTATCCATTTTCCGTCGCAGTATGCCTTCAGATCTGTTAGGCACCATCAAGGAGTTGGGAAAAACTGAATGCTAAGATGGTGAGCTCGCTGCAGAGCTAGGAACACCTACACCAGAACTAGCCTGACTTCTAAGACACCCACATACACACCCAGCACAAGGAATCAGTCCCTTCTCTGCTACACAGTCCCTCAGGCCCTGCATCCCCTTCTAGTGCTATCCCGGGGTCGTGGAGAAGAAAGTCAGCCCTCTAGCTCTGTCTGTGCGGTCTCCAATCACCAGGTTTAAGCAAAACAAGGCCTCATCCCTGCTTCCTGTTTACATTTCATATTCACACATGTCTTACTGACATGATCCATACCATCTCACTCATGCTATCACCAAACATGCAGTGCAGACTAGACATTTTCAAAATGTCCAATGGTGTTTCACCCGAAACCCATTTCCAAGATAAGGGAAAACCTTCCCATGAAGTTTGGCTTCTGCAGACCATCACACATGGTTTTCCTGCAGTGTGTACCCCTGACACATTGATCAAATAGCCAAACAGTCAGTCATTACCTGATACTACAATCCAAATTGATCGTTCTATAACCAAGCAATAACATTAGCAATCGAATTCAATAAGAATTTACGATTCTATCTACTACATAAATTGACTTGCTCATTTGTGGGTCTCTTGTAAGTAGCATTACTATGCCCATTATAATTTTATGCTTACTATCATAACATGAATACCCACTTACCATGTGTCCCTCCTGACACAATCTCACACAAGCCAACAATGATTAGTAGTCGTTAGTACCTCTTAAATCCGAAATCCACAATTCGAACTTAACAACCCGTACCAACTAATTTTCACAACCATGAGACTTCTTCTCATAAATGGTAGATTATGGCAGTGGTCAGGAACTTACCTCTCACTGCCGTGTTTGAAATAATCTACCTGAAACATGAATTTCAACCAACCAAACACAATCTTGTGCAAGCCAATGGTGACTATAAGTGGTCAGCATTTTCTTAAATTTGAAATTCATAACGCAAATCTAACAAGTTCTTTTACACGGTAGATTCCAGCATTGGTCAGGGTCTTACCTCTCAATGCCGTTCTCGGAATAATCTACCTGAAATATAAGCTTCAAACAACCAAACACAAGCTTATGCGAGCCAACAATGGCTAGTGGTTGTCAGTAATTCCTCAAATCCGAAATTCACAATTCAAATCCTAACAACCTATTATGCATATCATATGGTAGATTCAGGCATTGGTCAGGACCTTACCTCTCAATGCCGTTCTTAAAATAATCTACCTGAAACACAAGCTTCAACAACCAAACACAAGCTTATGCAAGCCAATAGTGACTAGTAGTTGTCAACAATATTTGAAATTCACAATTCAAATTTAACAAGCCCTTTTACATGGTAGATTCCAGCATTGGTCAGGGTCTTACCTCTCAATGTCATTCTCAAATTGATCTACCTGATACATGAGCTTCCCTCAACCAAACACTTGGTGAGTATGGATGCATATACTATCTCATTTCTACAACCATCACTGAAGCATTTTTAGAATTTATAAAATTCAAATACTTCCAGTGGTTAGTCACATCAGTGTTCTCAAAGCTCATTTACTTCATGCAATCAGTATTACACTAACATTGTAAGGTATAGTCATATCATTCATGCAATTAAATGAATGTTTAGATACCCTTACTTCACATGCGTATCATTCATACCACCTTGCTCTTCAATAGAGCATTTATGGCAGTCACTTGATCATGACTATCCTGCATTCATAACAACCTCTGAAATAGTTCCAAAATTATCATTAATTCACCATTTCAGCCATTAGTTCTCCATAATATCACATGCATTCATCTCAATGCATTCATGCCATGCATCACAACATTGCACCTACACTTATGCAATCAGTCATTCACACCCTTCATAGGCATACATCCATTGCATAACAACAAGATTCATAAAATCTTCTTAATGCATGTCCATTCAATGCTACCTTGCATTGATTCAGGAATACTATGCATTCAACCATACCATGGCCTAACCATGGCTACCTCATATAGGATGCATTACTATAATCAATATCATTAATCATGTATAGGCATGACACCTTTCTACATTCCCATATTCACATGGTATGAGGTCTCTTACCTGGACCAATCCATGGAATTTGTCATAAGCAAACTCCTACCTGCATGGGTCATACTTACACCCTTTCCATGACCAATTTGGTTGGTCCTTGCAGGAGATTGCAGCATTTGTTCACCAACTATTGTCATGGACTTGTTTCCTTATCCCTTCTCCATAGGGTTGCTGGTCTCATTTCATCAGCATCAGCAACACATTCATCCGGGTCCATGTCATCGTTGGTTTTTCCACTAATGTCAACATCAAATCAATGATTATCATTAGTGGTTCATTATAAATATATAAAATTTCCAATGTTCTTACCAACATGCAATACATATTCTCCTACATTTCAGCTATATACTTAGGAAATGTAGTTATAATTAGAAAGACAGGGTCTAATGAAACTTCCCTTTCAAACCCCTCATCTTCTCGTGGAATTCCTTTTCCACACAACAGCTGGTTGGCTTCATAGTCCTTGCTGCCCCTGGGCATGCAACTATCCAGCTTTGTCCATTTGATAACAACGGCCATCATTAGCACTTTGCTGCTCCATGCTTAGATTCGGGTCACTTATCCTCGTTCCTTGCTGGATAAGCTTTCCAACGCCTGTTTGCACGCATCATTCCGACCTTGGATGTGAAAACTACACCCCTTCTAAGAATGAAGACTTTCCGCAAACCTTTGCATTTTACACACAGCTGCATTTTGGCCGAGAATGTTAACTTCAGCCACCACACTTCCATTGCATCATTCATATTTTATGAATTCTAGATTCAACTAAATTGCCCCAAACATAAAGTCTTCTTCTTCTTTTCAGCCCTGAAATCTTACTGAAAAACAGCTGAAAAATCCTCCTCAAAACAGTTGAAATCGGCTCCTGGAACCAACCTCACAGCCGCTGAATCGGCTCCCAAATCAATCTTCCAGCCGCAACGTCGGCTCCTTTCCCATTCTTTCTTCCATAGTGTCGGCTCCTTTACCATTCTCTCCTCCGCTGAATCGGCTGTCGGAAGCCTTTGGAATCGGGCGGTCTATTCATCTGCACAGCCGCAACGACGGCTCCCCTGGAAGTTCCAGCCTTCCGCAACGTCGGACGCTCCTTCCCTTTCTTCCTCCGATCGGCGCACTTTCTCCTGCGGCGTCGGCAGTCTTCTTAATCGGCCGGCAGATGCTTCTAGCTTCCGCAACGGCGGACGCTCGAAAGCTCCAAGCCTTCCGCAACGGCGGCTCGCACAAAGTTCCAAACCTTCCGACTTGGCACTGACGTCGGACGTCGGCTGACTTTCGGGTCGGAAGCCAAATCAATTCGCCGTCCGCAATGGCGGGTGAGAAACTTTACCAATCCGTCCGCAACGGCGGATGCTCACTTTTCCGGCTCTTTCGATCGGCGCTTAGAACCACATCGGACGTCGGTGGAAACTCGGAACATCGGACGTCGGCGGAAACTCGGAACATCGGACGTCGAACCATTCTCCCTTCCGATTTCTCCAACACTTAGCCGAATTTTTCAATCTTTTTGTGGCGTCGACGGTCAGGTGACTCTTGGATCGGACGGAGGGCCGCTTCGCCATCCGCAACGACGGACAGAAGACTTTACCAATCCTTCCGCAACGGCGGAAGTTCACTTCCTCCAATGGCCCGACCATTCCATACTTAGCCGAATTTTTGTAATCTTTATGCGGCGTCGGCGATCGGACGGATCTCGAGTCGGATGCGAGATTGCTTCGCCAGCCGCAACGGCGAATGGAGAGATCATTGTCTCACCCGCAACGACGGAGGTTAACTCCGTGAACCCTTCCGCAACGGCGGCCAGGAACTTCATGAAACCTTCCAATTCGGCCGTTTGACACTTAGAAAAATTTTCGTGTTCATCTTTCTTCTGCACTATTGGCAATCGGACCCATTGCCGCGTCGGCGGTCTAACCATTTTCACAGCTGCAACGGCGGGCTGTCAAACACCGAATCCTTCCACCATAGTGGAAGTAAGCTTTGTTAACTCTTCCGACTGTTCCGGTACTTAGGTGAATTTTGAAACTTGCTACCATCAAATTTCTGTTTGCTGAAGGCAACCGTGCCTCTGTCACTGCACTCCTTATGGCCCATAGAGGCCCATTGCTGCAACTTTCACTCTGATACCATTTTTTCACGTCCCCATGCCTCCGACCGGCAAAGAGGACGTGACCAATGCTTCAAACAACCGGGCTAACTGCCCCATGGACATGTACAGGCTTAAAAATTGCCTAAAACAGAATGCTGAAAAAGAATTTGAACTAGAATATGCATGCAGAATTATTAATCATTCATAGATGCAATTTAATCATCATACACAGCGGAAACATCACACGTTTAAGCCAGCATTCATTCATCATGCATTTATTATGTTCATTACAGTAAATATAGAATTACAGAGGTAAAATGCACAAGATTACTTATCTTTGAGATGAAGCTGTCCAACAACTGGCTATGTGAGAGCAACGTTCCACCCAACCATAGATCTCTGTCCATCCTCTATTCTTTCAGCTGAGAGATCACCCCCGAGCTGAGCTATGTATCCACTAAGGAGGAACTAGATGGGCTCACTCACAGCCATGGGTTCACTCAAATGGTCATGCACATCCCACACAAGGAAGGTCCCCTTCTCTGCTACACAGTCCCTCAGGCAACTCTTCCCTCCAGTTCTCTTTAGGATGGGCATAGGAAGGTCCAGTTGCTAGCTTCCTGAGATTTCAGCCTTCACTGGGTTTATCAAGCAAACCCAACCTCTGTTCCAACATCTGCACTTGGATTTCTCACCATTCTGTCAATGAATAACTGAAATCCGTTACTGATTTTCTGGGCTGCAAAAACTGGGATTTCTCATGTATTTCGGGGTAGCTAATGCTCCCAAATTCGCCCTAAGGTTCATACCTATGGATTCCCCATTGGATTTTACTATCCAATACCGAATCTGGGCATTTTTGGCTCTTCAAAACGTGGGTTTTTGCACAGTTGCGATTTCTGGTTTTTCACCCTGTTGGGGGCTCGTTTTTGGATGGAAAATGATGCTAGGTCTTTCCACAATGGAATGGGGATGAGGAAGAAGAAATCCCCAAGAGGTAGAGTGACTTGTGGTACAAGAAAACAGAGCCCATACTCTGCCATACGAATTTCTGGGCTGCCCATGCTCCATTAAAGCCATGGATTGTTTTCTTCAACCACTTCCTTACAACAGACTTAAATGTCAACAAGAAAAGTCAAATGGGTTATCACAATGACATATGGCAGCTTATGGTTCAATCCCACAACCCCTTCACCTCTCCCTAGTGGATACACATGGCCCTTTCTCATTCGTTTCCTCCATAGTCAGTTTTGGTATTTTTTTTGCTTGATGTTTATTTACATCATTTTTACAATGTTCCATGGCTAAATAGCACATGGGTAACATCAGGTCCAATGCTTTGCCCTTTTTAAATAAAATACGAACATACACTAGCGGGACCTTGGCCTTGAGCTCCACGCTAGGTATACATACATCATACAAACGGGGTCAAACCCGGGGACATTACATCATTCCATCCTCAAACAGATGGAAAAACTGAAAGAGTGAACCAAGTACTAGAAGATCTATTGAGAATGTATGTGAAAGACTAGCAAGGTAAATGGGAGGATTATTTGCATCTGGTAGAATTTGCTTATAATAATAATTATTAGACATCAGCCAGATTTAGTCCTTTTGAAATTTTATATGGACGGAAATGTAATACTCCTATTTCTTGGAGTAATCCTGTGGATAGACTGGTATTAGGTCCTGAACTGTTAAAGGAAATGGAAGAAATTGTAAAACAGGTGTAGGGTAATCTGAAAGTGGCACAGGATCGGCAGAAAAGTCAAGCAGACTTAAAAAGAACTCCAAAGGGGTTTCAGGTAGGTGAACATGTGTTCATCAAGGTAAGGCCCAAAAAGAGCTCTATGAGACTGGGAAGTTGTGCAAAATTGGCACCTCGTTACTGTGGTCCATTAGAAATTCTATCTAGAATTGGACAAGTGGATTATCAATTAGCATTACCACCAAATTTAAGAGTACATAATGTCTTTCACATTTCTTTTTTAAATAAATATGTTCATGATGCTACTCATGTTGTTAACTGGAATAATGTATAGGTGGAACCAGAAGGGGATTTTCTGGTGGAACAGGACTGTATCCTCGGGTGGAGGGAGATCACATTTCGGAATCGCACCATTGGACAGGTGAAGGTGCAATGGAAGCACCTTAGTCCAGAGGAGGCCACTTGAGAATTGGAAAGTAAAATGCGAGATGCATATCCAATTATGTTCCAGGGGAATTCTGAGGATGAAGAATAAATAACATTGAGGACAATGTTACATTCTAAGGGGGTGTGTATGTCACATGCCCCAATTTTGCAAAAATAATATTATCATATTTGATTTTATTTCAAGACAATATGTTAAATTTTATGCTAAGTTGTAATTGATGACTCAGTAGAGTCAAAGATGTTGAATGTAATTCTAAATATTTTAATTATAAATAAATAAAAGTCGATACAACAACTTGGGAGAGCTGTTAAAAGAGTGTTTACTGGTCAAGTTGGTGGAGGACACTGGGTGGAGAGAAAATAGACAAGTGGGAGCATCCTCAAACACATCCAATTTTGCAGGTGGCAACCTCCTTACATTTTGGGTCATGATTCCCCAAGAAAGTGGGATCAGAGTAGGTGGCTCAATTAATGACAACTAACCCAAAAAGACCTAGGAAATCTTAATAAAAATGCCCATTCAAGAGAGATAAGGCTGCTCATTTTCCAAGAAGAGAATCATTCAGGTGAATGTACTTCAAAGGATTTCATTGGGAAGGGAATTGGTGGAAGGTGTTTGAGGGGTAAACTGCAGAAAGGGATCTAGTGCAGATTTTTAGCTGAAGGATCTTACTGATGAGTGCAGAGTGATTACTGAGTCATTGGACTAGTATTTGGTTGCTACTCCACCAGTTCTCAGCCAAGGAGACTAGGAACAGGCTCGGGGGTCCTGAGGAAATGTTGTTTGAGCGCTCTCCAGGAGTTGGTAGGGAGGAACGGCCTCCCAACGCTGTTGTTGTCTAGCTTAAACAGGTTCTACAGTATTTTATTTTACTGTGTTTAAAGTTTATATGTGAAACTGAATGATTAATGGATGATTGTATGTTTATTAGTGAACTGATAGAGAATGTAATCCTTAAGTTATTTGAAATGTTAAATATGTAATTGATGAAAAACAATCCTACCTGTGTTTTTCCACGTCTGGAATGGACCAGACCATACTCTAGCACAAGCAGTATATTTTAAAATAGATGAAGGATAAGAAAGAAATCTGAAATGAATATAGTTATTATGTATTTCAGAGTATTGGAGTCATTTATTTTTGTAGATAGTTGTTTTCGGAAAAGAATATTAATCTACCTAGTTAAGTTTTTTGTTTAAACCAGACTGTGTAATAAGAATGCTAGAAAAGAAATAGCCATAATATTTTTACTGATATCAATGTATTATATTCACGAGTTATTCAAGTAGATAAGTTTTTTCTTTTATACAGTACTTCATTTTGTAAACTATACTTTTAATCTGTAATAGAGGAATTAGAAACAACTCAGATATAATGCTTATCTTATCATGTTAAGCAAAGAATTAAGTATGGTTCTTTTAGTTTATTTCTTTTACTGATATTAATAACTAACTTAACCTGCAATTATTCGAACCCTAGGTAGGGTTTAGTAACATAACTAAATTCTAAAGACAAATTACTTTAAAGATAAAGAATATCTTAACAAAGAATTATTTAGCTCTAACATCATTTTTTTTATATAATCAAAACAACTAAGATACAATAGTAACTTATGTATAATTAACTAAGTATTTTAACAAAGATTTGTCCTTTAAATTTTACAAAGAGATTATACATGTAAAGGAGTAATGATAGGGTTGAAACCCTCATTTCATTTCTTAGTAAGCTAACAGAAATAATACCACTGAATGAACTAAACTAATACAGACTAGTCACAGTTTTTAGTAATAAAGTGTATGTACAAATACAAGCTTAAGTATTTATAGTATATACAGATAATAGTGTTAACATAAATAATATCGTTTATAAATTAACAATTCTTTAAACAAAATGAAGGAATCTTTAAATAAAGAAACATAGATTATTTCCATAAACCCTAACATGGAAATCCTTGAGTCACTGAAACAATCTTAAATTATTTTAACAGTAATCGAAAATAATTAATAACAATAAAGAAATTATTATCTTACAAGTTAAATAGGGTAAAAACCCTAGCTCATAATTCTGAGTAGAAATTACCCAGTATTCTTTAATATACAAAACCATTGCAGTAGTAAGCTAGGATAAGCAATAAGCTTATTCTTTTATATAAACATTTAAAGAAAAATTTAATTCATTCACACAAAGATAAAATACAAATACATAAAGGAGAATGAATTTAAGCTTAAGACAGACTGTCTTAAAGATATTTACATTATATCAACGAGCCCGAAGGCCGACTGTAAGTCAAAACATTAACAGCGTACAAAAAATCAGCTAAGAGTCGAGCACGCATATCTTATTATGGAGTATGAACAAGTATTAACATAGTATTACAAAACTGCAAGTTCTTCACTAATCCGAGAGGAGAGAATTACAAGACACAAATTAAAGCCGAAGTCACCTTGCGAAAAGCAAGGGTTTCAACCAAAGCAAAAACTATAAAAATGAAGAACAACAACCCCATACTGGGTGCAACATGGCCGAAAATTAATCCAACTGCAAAAATATGTACAAGCAGGGAGAACCATGTTCGAAACCAGAGCTTACCGTGGACTATTTGTGGAGCCATTTGTGCAGCACGACTGTCAACTATGGAGATGAGTTAATCTGCATTGTAAAAAGAACCAAAGTTAATTAAAAATAAAAAACCCTTATGCAAAATGGAACCATAAATAGTAATAGCTCTTAATTCTTTACTTACCTCAACTGGAAGTGAAAACGATGGAAAATCGTAGGAATAACAACACCACAACCAATGCTAAGAAGTGCCAAACCCTCATTCTCACCGAGGATGGAGACGACGGGACTCTGGTTCATTTACTTTCAAAGTAATTTTAGGGATAATTAACTGTGATAATCTCTCTGGTTTTTAGCAGGTGTAACAGAAAAGAGGAGGAGGCACTATCCGGAAAGCATTTTTGGACCATTCAAAACCCCACAGGGGGTCCTCGTCTTCCCAAATTTTCATTTTTTTGCAATTTGTAAACCTTTGGCCTCATTCCATATAAAGACCAAGTGGATTAATTTATTTTTTCTGATATTGTAATTGTTGCTAATAAAAAGAAAAATCTTTTCGAATAGGCTCTTTCGAGCCTTATCACCATCCCCCCTAGGGAGATTCGCGTCCGTGTTATTTTTTACATTTTTTCACCTTGTTTCTATTCTAGTTTAGTATTGACATTCAGGATTGTATACTTTGATAGTATTTCACATTATTTCATATTTTCAATTCAAAAGTAATTATACTACTTACCCCACGACTTCCTGAGTGACCCGCAAGGGGAAAGAAGGTCGTGGTAGTCTAATTAGAAAATTGTGGTTTTCTTATTTGTTTATGCTTCATCTTCCATCATCATTTGTTTTAGTAATCATAATAAAATCAACCCCTCCTTGATTCCCCGATTGAGGTCCTCTTGGACCGAAAGAGGTTCCTAGAGGGTTTTCTTTTTAATAAGAACAACTCTTTTAAAATTTTCTAAAAATAACAAAGACTCCAGTGTGTATGCTCTATACTTGGCTGCGATTCATCCAATCAGTCAAGCTGCATCAAAAGCACTTGAGTGACTAGATTAATTAGTCTTCACCTCCCAAATTGACAAAACATCAGGCGAAAATCCAACGCCTCGAACGAACTTTAAACGGTGGAAAAATACCCAAAGGAGTGGGAACAACTGAAAAGTGACCTCGAGGCACCAATCTCTATCACACCCTAATGGGTGTGTTATGAACAATAGTCTCCGAGATTCTGTTCTAGCCCACAAACCACCTTGCGGGTAGCCATGAAAGTTCACTTTTGGACATATTCCAAGTACCCCTCGGGTATATTTAGAGTCCCCTTTTCGCCTAATTTAATTCATTCACATTCCACATTAATTTAAAATCTACCAAGAGACATTTGCAAAACATTCATTCAAGCGCATGCAAGCACATTATTTTCTCTGTTGACTCCATTTAAGGCACTGGTGATTTATTTGATCATTTCTTTCAATTATATATATATATATATATATATATATATTGAATGTCATTATTGTGCTTATCTGCTTTAAATCTTACATCTTGTTATCTTTTGTTTTCACTAGTTAACTTCAAAATTCCTAAACAACTTAATCATTATAACACCATCACACTAAGTAATTATCCTTAGTAATTTAATAGGCTCTATCCCCCTTGTCTTCATTAGGAGTTAGCCTGAATGGAGGAGTCAAGAACAAGGTGACAACCTTGACTCAAGACTTGCCCCCGAGGACACACCGAGTGGCTTGAATATTTCTGCCACGTAACCCAGGTGTGTGAAAGGCGGCAACAAGGTCCTGCCACCAAATATTTGCCTTCCCAATGAGGTTATAAATAGGCATTCTGGCTTTCAGTTGATCAGAGTAATTATAAATTTGGAAATATTTTGTCATCCCGAACAGCCATGATTCTGCCTCTTCTCCCTTCTCAGTTTCACCATTAAAGGTTGGTGTCTTGATTTCCTTGAATTCTCTAGAGATTTATTCATAAGGTTTAAACTTTCTCTTTCTTGTATGATGATTATCTTCACTACTATCACTAGTATATTGATAATTCTTTTTATGTGGATTGCCATAAACCTCAGAAGTTGAGCTACTTTCTATTTTAAAATGTTTAGTCTTTTTATCTTTATGTTGGTAAGGCATATCTTCAGACTCTGTTCGTTTATCTTTTTCCTCATTTTGAAACCTTTCCATTAAAATCTGATTTAGCTCCTTTTGAGCTCTCCCAATTCTCTTATTTTCCTTTTTGACCATTTCCATTTATGTTCTTAGTTCATTGACTGTCTGTAATAATTCAGAAGAGTTATTAGTTATCTCTTCTTGTATAGGTTCTCTTTTAGAATTACTCCATTCAGTATATGGGGACTCCTCATCTGCATATTCTTCCAATCCTTCCATACCTGTAGTTAACTCAGAAAAATTCTCTGTAGTGTAATTCAAAAGAAAGGTAAAAATCAGTATACATGTTTTAAATCTATTGTTTTATTTATGCAAGTTGAGCCACATTCAGGCCTAGTGTCTGAACCTTGTGCTCTAATACCACATGTAATAACCCAAAAATTCGTAAAAATTTAAAATTTTTCATGTAACATCATATGTTCAAGGTTGTCATTGCCAATGAACCAATAACTGTTAGAGGTTACTCAAATATTAATAATTAACAAAGATCATTATATTTCTTTATCTCTATAAAATTTATTAGTCTATCTTGAAGTACTATGTTAGGGATGTAAACACAACAAATTATGTTTTTTTTGAAAGCAAGAAAGGAAAATGCAACTTAATTTGATACTAAGTGTGTTATTACTTTCTTTTGTCAAGTAGCAAAGAATCTTAGATGAGATTGGGGCTTACTTAGCTTATAGCTAACGCAGTGGAATGATGCTTCTTTTATAGGTTCTAAATAGGCAAGCAGTGTTGTTACCAGTAAAAATCCAGATTGAGTATAATATTCAACTAGCATAGGATAAAATGTTAGTAAAAATGTTTGTTTGCAGCTTGACCCTGAAGAAGGTATTGTTGGTATTTCTAATGTTATCAAACTGCATAAATGATGGTTAAAACAATACTGTGAAATGATGGGTTATGTGCAGTCAATTTTACCACTATAATACTTGATCCAAATAAAATCCCTTCTTGTATTTTCAATTATATGCTTATATTTCATTTTGGGATGTTAAAGATTAAGAACAGTTCTACTCCTACCAATAAGAGTTTAGTGTCCTAAATATTTTCATAAACGAGAAGATATGTTATACATGCTTGCATCCATAACTACATCTTTGTCTTTTAGAGATTGGAATATGGTATTGTTCTTATCTATTTGAGTTCTTTTTAAACTTTAAATACTCTATGTTAGTAATTCTTTTAAGTCATGTATTCTTACCTAGTTCTTTTAGTATATAAACCTTGTTTTAGATGAGCTTTCAATGTCAATGGATATATTGTAATTCCCAAATGTATTATTATACTAACTCCAACTTCAGGATTCTTTTATGAATAGCTATATTCATGTAACTGGTTTATTTTCCTTGATTTCTATCATTATCAATAGTAGGTGTTAAAATAGAGGAAGTCTTATAAATGCTAAGGTTATAGTTAAACTATGCACAAAACCCTATTGTAATTGAACAACTTCCAAAATACAAGATCTATGGTTATGTACTTTTATGGAAGGTTAATTTATCTCCATTGTTGTGGTCTTATTACTTATAAACATTATTTAATATTAAGATGAACATAGATAAATTATAGTTAATCATAGGACCCTTAGTATAAATGAATACCTTTCCATAATGCAAAGATTATGGTTATGAACAAGAAATCAAAACAAGGCAACAATGATACTTTAAAAAGATATTGTAGGGTTTGACTTTTGATCAAATGATTGTGCAGGTTAATCAATGCTTTTCAAACTATAGCCTGAAAACCCATAATTGTAAAGATTTCAGAGGACACGTGGTTGGTGGACAAGCTTAGGGTTCTTTCGACTTGGAGACAGAGTAAAAGTCCTATCTAACTCTAAAAAATCGTATTTGTTTACTCTTGTTGTGGGTGATTGAGCTACAAGCTCATGGCCGCTGGCTTGTCGCCCCTCCTTCTTTTGTTTGCTTACCGGCCATCGTGAAAGGGTTTTGGATGGTTTGTAAAGTGTAATGGATATTGGGTTTGGTTCTATGTCGTTGTTTTACTCTAAGAATTTGATTACTGTGAGTGTTCTTTAAACTTTTACACAGTGCGAAGAGAGTTGCTGAAGGAGAGAGTTGAGTTATGGTTTGTATTGCTTAATTATTCTTGTGGATTCATTTCTCACCATATCGTGGTTTGGGTTTTCTATTTGACCACTGCAACAGTAAAATTCTTTCTGTCAAGGCTCCCAACCAGCTCGTGAATCTCACGAAGGAAGCAGGGTAAGACTGTTACATCCAACAGCTACGCCCTGCCCTTAGTAAGAATTTCGACTGTTTTACTGCTTTGAAATAAATATAAAATTATTTATTTAAGGGTTTCTGTATTAACCTTCATCTTCTGTTGCTTTTATTTATGCAGGATCATCATGGTGGCTCGAAGTATTGTTAACTTCATCAACAGATCTTTCGCGAAGGCTTTGAAACCGGTAAGCCTCGGTTTCACTTGGGTTTTCCCCTGCACAGTTCTGAAGTAGATTTTTATGGCACTGCCATGTGTTGTGGTTGTTGGTTCGACCGGTCTTTAGTTGCTATGGTTGTTAATTTTAATTTCTGTTTTTAAAAAACCTTGTTGTTATTTGTAATGGGTGAACTTAGTTTCTTTCAGCCGAGACTTAAAGGAGTAATCATCATGCCTTTTTCCAGTCACGATGAACTTATAAGAGTAAATTTTGTAACTAGTTTGAATCCATGACTCTTACTGTCAGGCCAATGGTTTGTTAGATACAAAAAAAATTGGGTGTTTAAAAGAAGATTTGATGGTCATGGTTAAAGTAACTCTCAATTTGGTGAAGGGATTTCATAGCTGAAAACAGATGGTTGTTTTTCAATTTTGTGTACTCTGTTAAAATTAAGAATATTTTTTTATCGGGCTTTTAAGCCTTGACAGTTAATGTAAAAGGCCGCAGGCCTAACTGTGTCTGTTTAGTTTGTTTTTAATACTTAAAGAATTTTCACATCTTAAAGCTGAAATTTGCAGTATCTTTGTGTGGTTTAAATATATGTATAATTTGTGTATTAGCTATTTTCATTGTGATTTAGTTTTCGATAGTTAGGGTTAATTTGATTAGTAACAAATTTTGTTTCTTATTAAAAAGAATATGAATTGACAATATTTGGTTAAGAATTATTTTGATAGCAATAAAATTAATAATACTACAATAAATTCTGGAAAATAGTAATGTATTTCTTTTCTAGAATTTTCTAGAATATACTACTAGGTTTTTGGTATTATAAATTTTGAATTTATTTTGTTATGAAAAACAGATCTTTTGTAACCCTAAATCTTTTTTATGCTTTAAAGACTAGTATTGTTGTTTCAATAAACCCAATTTACATTTTCCCATAAATGAACTAACTGAGTAACTATTTAATCTTAAATACTATTTTACTAAGTTAAACCTAGTTTAAATATTCTATTGTTCCTATATTATTTTATTTAGGATTACATATTGGATTTATAGTGTGTAACTTTGTTAGTTTTGTTGTATAAACTATTTCACACACTAGTGTGTATTACTTATATTGGTTCTTCTATCTTTATTTAGTTTATTTAAATACTTTAAGTAAATAATACTTACAGCTAAAGTTCTATAAGTAATTTTACACAAAATCCTCTAGATAGTAATCATTTGCATCAGCATTCAAGTTTTATTAAATCTATTTATTTGAAATAAATATACCTGTTGTACTAGAGTACTATCTTGCAAAAGGCGTGGAAAAATACAATTTAGGTAATTTTTCATATCTATCAAATTACTCAGAAACTTCTTTACTGATTTACCTTAATCTAGTTAATTACTAATTTTCATAGCATACATAATTTTGCTATTTATCCCTTAACAGAAATAAATCAACAATATACTATATTAATGAAAACTATTAAACTTTCCAGATGTAGTGAATAAATAAAATAACCGAACTAATCAAAACCTGGAAGTATAGATGAGGTGACAACAACTTAAGGAGGTTGTTCCTCCCAACCAACTCTTGGAGAAGAGCTGGACTGCAATTCTCAGGACCCCCGAGCTTGTCTCCTGGTCCTCCTAGTAGAGTATTGGGTGAGAGATGTAGTCTGTAGATCCTCTACAACTCCACTGAGTGTTCAACAGTAACTCGGTTCTGCTTACAGCAGTATGAACTCAGCTTAGAATAGCTACACTAGTTCAGTCCTCAGCACGTATCCCCTCAAAATTACTTCATCTAGTCCCCTCCATCGAATTCACATGTGCACTTCATTCATTCAGAATGATCACAAATCCAGAATGAGCAGCCTCAGTTGTATTCAATGGGAAGTTTTATAAGTATGCCTAGGTATTTTGGGTCAGTTTTTACTTAATGAGCCACTTGCTCCTGTTCCACTTTCTTGGGGAATCATAACCACAAAAATGGGGAATTTTCCACTTGCAACAGCTAGAAGTAGTTTGAGGATGCTGCCACATGTCAATCTTCTCTCAACCCAATCTCCTCCACCAAGTGACCAGTACAAACTTTAACATAAAATATAACATAATGTTCCTCAAAAACATAAAATTGTTTTGCAAATTGGGGCATCTGACACTCACCCATTGATGGGAATCAACACTAATACAAAACCAAAGCCACCATGTCCTGACCCAGGAAGGGTCACCTCTCCCTATATCTCTCCATGATCCCAAATAGGTCCCATGATGTCCACCGGCCATACAATGAGCTCCTGCCCTCACACATCAGGGAGCAATCTGTTTACCCAAAAAAATGCTCATATAGCCTACACCATGCAAAGGCATCCATGTCCTAACCCTTGATAACCCCCACACCCTTGTTTAACCTATAATTTTCTCCTAAAGGCTCAAAAAAAATTAAAAATAGGCTTAAAAACCCACAAAAGAGCCAAAATAACTCACAAGGGGGCTAAAGCCCTCAAAAAGGGCTAAAAACCCTAAAAGGGCCTAAAAACCACAAAAGGAGCTAAGAAACGGGTGGAAAGGGCTTAAAACCCCATAAAGGGTTTAAAACCCTGACCAGGGGCTCAAAACCCTAAAAAGTTGAGAAAAAGTATAAATAGGGGTGTAGGAGTCACTATCAACACACCTCCATTTCTTCCTACCATTACTCCGCCAGCGTGAGTGCCTTGCGAAACCATCATTCTCAAGCCATTCACCCCCCCCTTCATTCCATTTTCTCCATTAAGCCAAGCCTCTTGTATGTTGAGCATTGGTCCATACCACCTAGCCTTGAGGAGAGGTATCTTCCTGAGCCAGGGCATGGTGGTCCCATTTCAAACGAAGCTGGAAGGTATAAGTTCTTATGTCTACTATTTATTTCTTGTTTTATAGGTTATTTAGAGATGCATGCTTTGATTTATGACATTGTGTTGTAGGTTTTCCATTCATTTACCTCTATCCCTTTGTTGCAAGTTCTTCTCCAACCACAGACTCTACTCTTTTGTCCTATAGACGAAAGGGAAGGTGCTTCTGCACGTAGCTAGGGATTTTTCCCTACTATAGTCCCACAAAAAAAATCTTTCTTGTAGGGTATGCGTAGATGAAACTTTTTTGTGATAGCATGTACTCTTTTGATGTTCAATTTTTGGGAATTCTCCAATACGATACTCAAGTCCACCACAGTAAGCACAACCCTTCACTCCACTGGCATGGATCAATATACAGGATAACTAAATCACCCTCGACCCAACAGAATCTGACAGAGAAAAATCATGGAAATTGCAGTTTGGACTGTTTAAACTGTAATTTGGATGATTTTGGTAGTTTTAAAATTGGCCATTTAATATAAAGGAGTTAAATTCCATTGATTTGTATAATTAATAATATAGCAATTTTTGGGAGCGATCTTGACTGGTTTTATTGAAAAAACCGTCGAAAAAGCGGGGCGATTTGGTTGTCTTTTATCCTACACGTGCACTAGCATGAACAATTGCCTCGACATTCTCCACTTGAAAAATTAAACTCCCTTCTCTTTCTAGCAGCAGAAATATCTTCAGTCGTCCATCTCTGGGAAAAACAATATCATGACAGCACATGTATTAGAATTACACGCACTATAAAAATTCCGCTGATTTTTGAAAACTCAAACAACCAACACTTTCACCCAGCTGAATTTTTCTGGGCGATTGATCTATTTGGTTAAACCATATTGCTTTTCCACATGTTTTCAATTTGACCATGAGCAATTTTATCTCGCAAATTTTAAAATTTAATTACTCCTTGCTTATTCGGGCAGCAGAATAATTTCTGACTGTTGAATGATTTAAGTTTTGATCTGTGCCGTTGATCACCCTTTGATTCTGCAAGAGTTTAACCATTAAAAGATGTTTTAAAAGAACACCCAGGTTGTATTTCTTTTGTTGCATAGTGTTTTCTCTTCCACTTTCCTTTCTCTGAATATGGATAATTCTTTGGCCAAAATTCTAAATCCTTTGCAGTTCCAATGGCCACGAGAGTTCCATGTTCTTTGTCATGAACAATAACAGAGAAAATGCTAAATACAACTTCACATAGTGAAATGACTCTTGCATATCTCCAACATAAATAAGATCACCATAAGTGTAAATAGACACAATCATATTGGGAAACAGCTTATTCTCCAATTTCCACAACAATTTCCTTTTTCCTAAGCCATACATTCTCAGCACCAATGGATAGTATAAAAAAATTTCTACTATGCAAGAAAGTACCCTCTAAACATTAGATCTTTCAATGAATAATAGATCAAATTTTCACACTGCAATTTTTCCTTTGAAAAAGCGGGCATTTGAAGGCCAATACTACAAAATTTCAACGAGTATCTCAACTATTATGAAGGTAACCAGGAAAACAGAAACCTCTGCATTTTCTAGTTAAGCTATCAGCCTGCATGATGACATAAACATATATGCATGTAAGGAGGCACAAGCAGCTGCATATTATACAATCACTCAGTCTAAATTCTCAAAACCAAATGAAGAAACCTCTTGAGTAACATCTGTTATTAATTCTTCTGTCTCCATGTCGATATCAGTATGAATGAGAGCAACATGATCATTGCACACCACACAATTTCCAAGCGCAAATAGTCATTCTTCAACTCGCTGCACCAGTATGAATGAGAGCAACATGATCATTGCACACCACACAATTTCCAAGTGCAAATAGTCATTCTTCAACTCACTGCACCACAACTTCAACCGGAAAACTATTCCTCAAGTCACTTTAATATAGAGAGATTGGAGCACAAACACAAACTGGAATGATGAAATGGAAGAATCAAGATGGAATATCTGAAATCAATGTATTTAGTGTACAATGCTTTGCTTCCAAAAAAATTTCCAATTCCAACGATGTCATTTTAAATATCTCATCTAGACAATTCTGAATGAGGTGCCTAGATCTTACCTGTAAATCACATATAATTTGTGACATCCCATACATGGACAACTGCATATTACTTCTTATCATCTAGCGTCTCTGTTTTCGTTTTATTTTTATTTTTAAAACATGATCATTATCCCACATTTTCCAAGTGAACGATTATTCAGTTGTTCATATACGCCAACTGATTCAAATGTTGTCAAGAAACAAAGCAATTGTAGTAACTCATGGAAGCTTATACAATTCGGTAAGGTGTTAAGATGGAGTTCCATACAATGTGGCTAGGTGTATAGATGGACTTCCAAAGCACCTCTCAGTGTTGAGCTAAGGCTTGTGCCAACTTACTCTATAGATAGACTTCCAAAGCACCTCTCGGCCTTGAGCTTGTGCCAACTTACCTTTTCGTATAGATGGACTTCCCAAGCACCTCTCGGCCGACTATATAGATGGACTTCCAATGGACTTCCAAAGCACCTCTCGGCCTTAAGCATATAGATAGACTTCCAAAGCACCTCTCGGCCTTGAGCTAAGGCTTGTGCCAACTGTATAGATGAACTTCCAAAGCACCTCTTGGTGTTGAGCTAAGGCTTGTGCCAACTTACCGTATAGATAGACTTCCAAAGCACCTCTCGGACTTGAGCTAAGGCTTGTTCCAACTGTATAGATGGACTTCCAAAGCACCTCTTGGTGTTGAGCTAAGGCTTGTGCCAACTTATCGTATAGATAGACTTCCAAAGCACCTCTCGGCCTTGAGCTAAGGCTTGTGCCAACTGTATAGATGGACTTCCAAAGCACCTCTCAGTGTTGAGCTAAGGCTTGTGCCAACTTACCTTTTGTATAGATGGACTTCCAAAGCACCTCTCGATGTTGAGCTAAGGCTTGTGCCAACTGTATAGATGGACTTCCAATGGACTTCCAAAGCACCTCTTGGTGTAGATGGACTTCCAAAGCACCTCTCGGCCTTAAACGTGTAGATAGACTTCCAAAGCACCTCTCGGCCTTGAGCTAAGGCTTGTGCCAACTGTATAGATGTACTTCTAAAGCACCTCTCGGTGTTGAGCTAAGGCTTGTGCCAACTTAAATTTTGTATAGATGGACTTCCAAAGCGCCTCTCGATGTTGAGCTAAGGCTTGTGCCAACATAAATTTTATAGATGGACTTCCAAAGCACCTCTCGGTGTTGAGCTTAAGGCTTGTGCCAACTTACCTTTTCGTATAGATGGACTTCCCAAGCACCTCTCGGCCGACTGTATAGATGGACTTCCAATGGACTTCCAAAGCACCTCTTGGTGTAGATGGACTTCCAAACCACCTCTCGGCCTTAAGCTTATAGATAGACTTCCAAAGCACCTCTCGGCCTTGAGCTAAGGCTTGTGCCAACTTTATAGATGGACTTCCAAAGCACCTCTCGGTGTTGAGCTAAGACTTGTTCCAACTTACCGTATAGATAGACTTCCAAAGCACCTCTCGGCCTTGAGCTAAGGCTTGTGCCAACTGTATAGATGGACTTCCAAAGCACCTCTCGGTGTTGAGCTAAGGCTTGTGGCAACTTACCTTTTGTATAGATGGACTTCCAAAGCACCTCTCGATGTTGAGCTAAGGCTTGTGCCAACTGTATAGATGGACTTCCAATCAGACTTCCAAAGCACCTCTTGGCCTTAAGCGTATAGATAGACTTCCAAAGAACCTCTCGGCCTTGAGCTAAGGCTTGTGCCAACTGTATAGATGGACTTCCAAAGCACCTCTCGGTGTTGAGCTAAGGCTTGTGCCAACTTACCTTTTGTATAGATGGACTTCCAAAGCACCTCTCGATGTTGAGCTAAGGCTTGTGCCAACATAAATTTTATAAAATGGACTTCCAAAGCACCTCTCGATGTTGAGCTAAGGCTTGTTCCAACATAACTTTTATTAAGCCACACTTAATGTTTATAAGGCTTGTGCCAACTTACCTTTTGTATAGATGGACTTCCATAGCACCTCTCGGTGTTGAGCTAAGGCTTGTGCCAACATAACTTTTATAAAGCCACACTTTATAAGGCTTGTGCCAACTTACCTTTTGTATAGATGGACTTCCAAAGCACCTCTCGGTGTTGAGCTAAGGCTTGTGCCAGCATAATTTTTATAAAGCCACACTTAATGTGTCAGATAGTAACTCCCGAATTCATATTATTTCTCCATAGAATGCCTTTATTTATACATCTAAGATGACTCTTGGGATCACACATCCGAGAGTCTCTTCATATTCCTACTATTTACACTAACGTATAATCTCGACGGATTATATTCCAACAATCCCCCCCTTAATCCGAAGGGGTGTTAGTAAGTCCGAACATGTTTTTGAATCTTTCAAACTTTTCTCGTCCAAGCGCTTTGGTGAAGATGTCTGCAACTTGATCATTTGTGGAACAATGTCGAAGATGGACTGTCTTGGCCTCTACATGATGTCGAATCAAATGATACTTTGTGTTGATGTGTTTGGTTCGATCATGGAATCTAGGATCCTTATCCAGCTTGATTGCAGAAGTATTGTCGATCAATAATGGAGTGGAGTTCTCTTGTTTTTCTTGCAAATCTTCAAGTATCTTCCTAAGCCATACTATTTCTTTCGTTGCTTCAGCTGCAGCCACATATTCTGCTTCTGTTGTTGAATCTGCCGAAACTGACTGTTTGCGTGATTTCCATGAGACAACTGCTGATCCAAGACTCGTAGTGTATCCAGAAGTTGATACTCCTGTCTCCTTATCGCCATCAAAATTTGAGTATGAGTACCCAATAAGTTTAAAGTCATCCACCTTAGAGTACTTGAGTCCAACATCTTGAGTCCCCTTCAAGTATCTTAGAACTCTTTTTGCAGCTGACCAGTGTCNAGTTTTCACATCCATCTGATGAAATTTCCACCCATTCTGAGCAGCTAAAGAGAGTAAGGTACGGATGGTAGCCCATTTTGCTATAGGAGAAAACATTTCTTCATAGTCAATTCCTTCCTTCTGTGCATAGCCTTTTGCTACAAGCCTCGCTTTGTGCTTGTCAAGTGAGCCATCTGATCTGTATTTGTTCTTGTACACCCACTTGCAACCAATTGGTTTGGTTCCAACTGGAGGGTCAACCAGCTTCCAAGTTCCATTCTTCATGAGTGCATCATACTCATTCTGCATAGCTTCTTTCCACTCAACTCGAGTAGAAGCTTCTTCAAAGGAAGTTGGTTCAAAGTTAGCAGATAAATTAAATTCACAATCAAATGATACATCCATGACATCACCTGAATTATCTACTTCTCCTCCATCTTCATGTCTTTTTGAACTTCTCATTCCCGTCTTTCCAACTTCATTCGGATGGAAACTTTAAAGTGTCTTTGTGGCCCATTTAGGAATCTTCTGTGATGGTCCTAGTTGATCAGCTGGTGGTGCTTCATTTCCTTCAAGGTTGAGTCTTCCAAGTCTCTCAATCACATCATCCAGTTGAATCACTTGTTCAGGTGAAGTAGCAGGAACTTCTTCATGCGGGGGAGTTGGTGCTTCATATGGAAATTCCAAAGGTTGATCCAGAATAGGAATCCCCCCTTCAAGGTTTGGAATTTCATATTCATTTTCAGAATATTTCTTTGGATGAGGATATTTTTCCAAACGATCAAGCTGTCTCTTAATGGACTGGTCATTTTTATTAGTCTCAAGAAAAATGACATCTTTGGAAATAACAAAATTCTTGTTTACCTCATCATACAGACGGTATGCCTTGGAGTTTTCTTCGTACCCCAGGAAAATGCATTTTATGCTTCGAGCACCAAGCTTGTTTCTTTGCTCCTTTGGAATCAAGGCATAACAGGTGGAACCAAAAACCCTGAGATGCCTGACTGAAGGGAGATGGCCAAACCACATTTCATGTGGAGTCTTGTTATCAAGAGAATTTGAGGGACTTCTGTTTCTCAAATAGGCTGCACATTTTACTACATCACCCCAAAACATTAGTTTTACATTCTTAGAAAACATCATTGAGCGTACCATATTCATTATGGTTTTGTTCATTCTTTCTGCTACACTGTTTTGTTGAGGATTGTAGGGAACTGTAGTCTGATGTGCAATTCCATGTTAGCGAAGATAATCTTCAAAAACATTTGAAGTGTATTCTTTCCCATTGTCAGTACGAAGTGTACCAATTTTAGATTGTGCTTGTTTTTCTATCAATGCATGAAAGTCCTTGAATGTTTGAAATGCTTCTGATTTTGTCTTTAATGTGTAAATCCAGCACATTCTTGAGCAGTCATCAACAAAGGTCATAAAATACTTATTCCCATTGGCAGAAGGAGTTGGATTTGGGCCACATAAATCAGAATGCACTAATTCTAATTTCCTACTTGCTCTGAAATTAGATTCATGGAATGGCAGCTTACTGTGTTTCCCTAATATACATGCATCACATTTTCTCTTCTCTTTGGGAATGGTGGGAAAACCAAATACACCATTCTTTCTCAACAAATGAAGACTGTTATAATTCAGATGACCAAATCTTGCATGCCACAATAAACTTGATGACAAATTACCTTCTCCATGCTGAGAGAGGTAGGCATAGTTTTGAACCCTTGCAGATGAACCCTTTAGCTTCAACAGCTTCCCATATTCATATCCAGTCATGATGACTTGGTTGTCAGAGGATTTTCTTATTTCTACGATTCCATCAAACATGTGGATGGAATGGCCTTGCTGTCGAATCTCCACCAAGGACAGCAGGATTCTCTGCAACTTTGGAAGATAAAGAACATTCTTCAACAAGAAATTAGGGATTCCAGGCATCTTCAGCCGAATGGTGCACATTCCCTTTGGTTTAATACTTAACTTATCTACAAATTAAACTATGCCATTTATTGTTTCATTAAGTTCTTCAAAATAGTATTTTCTAAAAGTCATGTGTGATGTTGCACCAGTATCAAGTAGCCAACAATATTTGTAAGATGAAAGTGAAGTCATTTCATTAATACCAAGATTACAATGTGCAACAATACAATGAGCAGAATCTGAATATTTACTAGCATCTTGGTTCTTATTGTCATCTTTCTTCTGGTTATGTCTGTCTTTGATGGAGTCCCACAAAGCCCGAAACTGATCTGCTGTGTGTCCAATATTTCCACAACACTTGCACTTCAAATCTGATCTTTTGCTGGAGTTGTTTCTGCCTCCTCTACCTCTGAAGTTTCTTCTTTCTCTGCCTCTCTTCTTCCTCCACCATTCTGGATAAGTGTCTTTTCCAGAGAGAGTGGCACCAACTATTGATGCCAAAGAGTGCATCTTCACTATGGAATCCGCAACTTACAGAATACTTGGAAAAAGATATGGGATGTAGGTTTAGATTCCTGCTCCTTTACAAATTACAATATGATTCTGCAGCCTATACAAATAATTTTGTAGCTTATCAAAATAATTCAATAGCTCTATATCATTTGTTTTGGAGTGCCATTACATGAACAACTCAAAACATCTTATGAAAAGATGCAATGATATATTAATACAATGTATTGTAGCAGAGTGGGTTCTCAACACTTTTACACTCTTCCGGCAGTCTTCAACTTCAGTCATAGCAATGGTCCAAACAGCTCAAAACGTAGCTCATGCTTAGTCTTCACGTGTTTCAATAGCAGTCTTTGTGATGGAAAAAATATTCAAAATAAAGCTTTAATCTTCAACTAAGCAATTTATGACACTCGCAGTAAATCTATAGAGAAATTCGCTTCAAAAAAGAGAAGCACGACATAGACTTATTCTCCAACACATGAACTAGCAGCGATGAGCTCATCAAATACATAGTAATGTGGACAAGGAAGTCACAACAGTCTTTTTATACAACGAGTATGGTTAGACCCTTAGGTTCAAAATGCAGCTTCAAATATTTTTATATGAGCAACTACAGACTTATATTCTTCAATACAAAAGTCACGGGCCTCTTCAATACGTAGCACCCATCCTACATATGAAAAATATTTGCAGAATTTCCCAGAAAACTCCATGCACAGGAATTAGGGCATAAATTAGGTTTTATGCACTTCCAACGGTCATAAGTAAATAAAACACCAAGATTTTACCTCCACGCAGTTGATGGAAGCGTGAGTCTCCACCAATAGTCTTCAGTCATCGGGATTCAAATAAATTGCAGCAGCATATCACAGGTTTAGTCTTCATGCAAATCAAAAAGCGTGATTCTTCATAACGCGGAGGAGTCTCACTCGCAAAACGCAGCACACACAACACACCAGTTCGCGGGATTAGGGTTTCCACCCTTTATGCAGTCTCAATGCAGAGATCAGATGCTTCACGGAGTCTTCACGAGGTTAGGGTTTCTAGCAAACACAGTCTTCAACGAACATTCAATAACAAGGTGTCTTTCTGTTAGTTGCAACTTTCAATTATTATTCGAAGTCACAACTCTTAGGATATGTTCCTCTCATCGAGGTCGCAGTTCACCTTCTTGCAATGAACAGTCAAAACCATGCAGCAAATGGAGGAAGCATAGCATCTTTGGACAATTTCATTCCTCAGCGCAGGTATCAGGCTGAGAGAATAACACATACATGAATGCGCATAGGCTGGGAGAGGAGAAACGCATGCAGAGACAGACTGACAATGGGTAAGCAACCTGAAATATAGTATGGCAGAAGGCAAATGGAGGTCTGGCAAGCAGACTGCCAAGATTGCAGGCATGATTTATGGAGCTCTGATACCACTGTCAGATAATAACTCCCAAATTCATATTATTTCTCCATAGAATGCCTTTATTTATACATCTAAGATGACTCTTGGGATCACACATCCGAGAGTCTCTTCATATTCCTACTATTTACACTAACGTATAATCCCGACGGATTATATTCCAACATAATGTTTATAAGGATTGTGCCAACTTACCTTTTGTATAGATGGACTTCCAAAGCACCTCTTGGTGTTGAGCTAAGGCTTGTGCCAACATAACTTTTATAAAGCCACACTTAATGTTTATATTTTATTCTAAAATGAATAAACCTTTTCAAATCATAAAAATTTATTTTCTTTTTGTTCAAATAACCATTAGAATTCTCTTTTAGCAAAACCTGGGATTGTTTTTTTAAATAACTTAGAAAATGATTCAACCCTCAAAGTTCGCTAACCAACAACCAAATATTTGAAATTTTAAGGAAATAATACCAATTGATGCAAAAAATAATTAGTGCTAACAATTGGCTCCACTTGGTATGCTATCCTCCATGCAAGGTAGCAAAGAACCCCGTAGACCAAGTGCCAAATCCATTGGGATGTTCTGGAAATTTCTCTGAAAGCCTCAACGTGATCTAACGTGTAACTAGCCATTGAAACCATTCTGCAAACAAATCCCTGTCAACCTATAACCAACCCATTTACAACCTGTAACCTATCACATGTCCATCCTATGAAGGCTAAAACTAGTTGTAAACTGCAAAACTTAACTTGTAACTGAAACTGAAACTAAAATCATACCGAAATATGCTAAAATAAAATCTCGCCACGTCGAGCTTATTCACACCTACCTACCCTACTTTACCGAGCAAAAAATCCTAATTAGGAAAAGTCTGACTTCCAATGAAGCCAATCAAGCAACTAATCCAATATACGAGCTTCTTCCTTATCATGCTTGAGTAAAATCAGAACATAAAAGCATAATGGAAAAAGACAATGGCATTGAATTTGATTTTTTTGGCGAGAACACAACCAACCACCTTAACTGAAATTTTTTTCCATGCATTCAGCCACTCAATCATAAAAAACATGACAGCCTTCAAAATTATATGTTATTTTCTTGCCATGAGAAAACTGCCCAAAATGTTACTCCTGTTGCATACTGTGAAACTGATCTTCAAAAGAACCATGTGAGGAAAACTCATGACAACTTTCAACCAAGACATCCACTACTTCATTCAAAATTTCTGGTTTTACAACTTCATTCTTCTCATGCATTTTAAAAGAAATATTATTTTGTTTTTCAATAGAATCAAACAAACAAAGAATTTCTTCTTGACAAAAAATTCTGAATTTGAAAAACAAAAAGAAACATCCATTTGAGAACCCTAATCTTCTTCTTTGTGATTCAACTCTTCATTCCATACTGTTGGTTTTTCTATAGGCTGGGATTGATTGTATAATTGTTCATCCCTCTCATCTTCCATAAGCAAATAGGGCTTTGTATGTTCATGTAAATCTTTAGGTAAAATTTGGGTTTGAAAAACACACAAAGGTCCTTCTTCAACCATTAACTCAAAATATGATTCCTCTTTACTTGTAATTTCAGAAAATAAACATGTGGAAGGACTAGAAGACTGAGATTTTCAATAATTATCATTCTCTATGTAATCAATCATGAAATTATTGTAACTTTGAAGAGATTGTTGTTGCAAAAAGGTATTTTCTGATTGGGAAGGGGCAGCCTCTTCTTGTAACAAAATTTCGGAAATTGAATGATATGAGGAAAAATTAGATTGATTGTCCCATATTCCTTCTTGGTCACACAAATATTGACAAGTCTGCTGCAAATTATCATATATCTCAGTAAAAGAAATGCAGCTCTTTGAATCGGAGTTTTGGCTCATCTATTTTTCAGTCAAAGAAGACATTATTAACAACTGATAGTTTTCTTGAATGTCAAGGAAACTAGTTTGTATTTATTTTTTCTAAAATGGGTTCTCATGTAACATTTCTAAAATCTCTTCGTCCATAAACTCATCATCACCATACAAGTTTTCCAAATCTTCAATGAAACCTTTAACATGCATGCAACAATCTTGAACTAGAAGTAAGGAAGGGTATTGGTCTTTAGAATGTTCATGAAACAATGTATGAAAATCGGTAAGGGAACATACAATTTTTGATGGTAATCCCACATACCATGACCTTGCTTCTCCTTCTAAACTGACAATGAACATTTTCATTAAAGAATCCTCATGCAATTTAACTCCCAGCTTATCTATATGCATATGAAATCTAACCAAATGAAGGGCAACATCGTCATACTTTTGATTTTTGAATTTTGAAAGACATGTTTCCCAATCTACATTAGGTATTTGATTTGGAAAACTGGGAATGCGAGCACAATTCATAGGAGCATACCTTTCATATAAAGAACGCATCTTGACTAATGAAGAAACTAGGCAAACTATTCAAACTTTGTAATCTTTTGATAGTGGATTTGCCATAGGAAATTCTGATAACTGGATTCTTTGAAGATGGAGTCACCACATGAAAGATACACAACTTTCTAATATTTGGCCATTGTTCTCCATAAAGAATAAAATATGAAACATTGTCATTCATACCCAGGGAAAATTTGAACCCTCGTTCCCCGGCAATGGCACTAATTTATTAGCACTCATATTTTCCTTGGGTTGTGTCAAGGAAACCCCAAGGTAACAATAGAACCACTTTAGACCGTTACTTCTAACCTAATACAGTTAGAGAGGGATCTCTCACTATTTACAAGGTTTTCACACTCAATATATTCAATCAAAACACTCAAAAGTTAATATTTCTGATGGGACAAATAGGACAAGTTTGTTTTAAAATGTTTGGCAGGACAATCTTGGAGGAGACCATTAGGCAATGGATTCAATAATCAGATCTGAGATAGGTTGCAAGAGGTAGTGTTTTAAACGTATCATGTATAGAGGAAAGGTAGACATCATTTCCTTAGTCTTCAGGCTTTTACAAGTCAATCGAATTTCGAGTGGGAGAGCTTGTTGGATGCGGAATTTAATTCCGCATCCAATGAGCACCCACACTGCATACTTTTGACAGACCCTGCTACCCGAAAAATAAGAAATACCTGAAAAAACGTGATGATGACATGAAAAAATGTGATGATGACATCATCATCACATTTTTTCAGGTATTTCTTATTTTCCGGGTAGCAGGGTCCGTCAAAAGTATGTAGTGTGGGTGCTCGTTGGATGCGGAATTAAATTCTGCATCCAACGAGCTCTCCCGCTTGGAATTTGAGTAAAAACACAAGAAGATATTTCAAAAATACGAACAAAAAAAGTAGTTTTCTTTTATGACAAATATGTCAATTCAACCATTATGGTTGACTCATTTTATTGAAATTCTATTCGTTCCTGAATTCCAACTCACAAAATTTATTGTTGGCACGTTTTCTTATAAGGCCCATTTTAGACCCCAAATTTCCTCTAATGAATATCTGGTCTTCTACATACCATGGCATACATCAAGTTGCCAACTACCGGTGAACAAGGATCCTTAGACATGTATTCTATCTCTTCCTATATATTGGGACACATCTCCTTACTTAGTATAAAATGGATGGCCAAAGGTGTACTAACGGGTTTTTCATTCTGCATTTTAAACCTATCCAACACCTTTTCTATGTACTCACCTTGAGACAATGTCAATTTGCTATTTTTTCTATCTCTTGTTATTCTCATACCAGGGATTTGGTTTGTAACACCCAAATCTTTCATCCCAACTGATTTATCTAGTTTCATTTTGAGCATGTTGATATCTTGCATGTTAGACCCTGCAACAAGCATGTCAACCACATACAATAATAATATAATATATTTTCAATTATCTAGCCTCTTGAAATAAAAACAGTGGTCAGAATGGAATCTACTATAACCATGTTCTGTCATAAACTTATCAAATTTTAAATACCATTGCCTTGAAGCTTGCTTCAAGACACACAAGCTCTTATTCAACCTACAAACCAAATTCTCCTTCCCTTTGACCTCATACCCTTGTGGCTGCTGCATATAAATATCTACCTCCAAATCCTCATGGAGAAAGGTTGTTTTTGCATCTAACTATTCAAGATGCAAATCTTCTACTACCACTAGACTCAAAATAGTCCTAATTGAAGTCATTTTAACAACAGGAGAAAATATTTCATCAAAATCTATACCTTTCTTTTGTGCAACCGCCTTTACAACAATCCTAGCCTTGTACGCTTCTTGCCTCCTTCTTTTTCCTTCAACCTATAAACCCATTTATTCTATATGCTCTTTTCCNCCCTTTCTTTTGTGCAACCGCCTTTACAACAATCCTAGCCTTGTACGCTTCTTGCCTCCTTCTTTTTCCTTCAACCTATAAACCCATTTATTCTATATGCTCTTTTCCCTGTAGGAAACTCAACCAAATCCCAAGTCTGGTTTCTTACCAATGAGTCCATCTCCTCATTCATGCCTTGCTCCCACTTCTTTCTAGTTTCTAATTGCATTTCCTCCTTGTAACATCTTGGTTCACCAGAATCAGTCATCAAGAAATAATACAGTGAAGGAGAGAATCGTTTAGGGGTATAATTTTTTTGTGCTAGGGAAATCAACAAATGGAGACTAGGCTAGTACTCGCATGACACGAGGTCCATTGATCGAATCCCTCTACCACTATACCCCTAGGTTCCCCACACACCCTGCAAGCATGGGACATGGGTAAAGCCAAGTGTGATTTGAACTTGTGACATCCAATTTACAACAAATGACTTCATAACAACTGAACCGCAAATGATCCACACCCATGCGGGTAGTTTAGGGGATATACTTAACCCGATATATCTTCTTACATTTGCAGGAGTTTGAGATACCTGTTGTCACTCTTGATTTTCTGGTGCCTTTGGAACTTCATTTTATTTTATTTCATCAAGCACTGTGTACTATGTGTTTTCATTTTCTCTTTCTTTCCCTACAACTGATCCTTGTACATAACATTCTCATTTAATACTACATCTCTACTCCTAATGATTTTGTGATTTTCATAATACCATAATCGATAACCAAAATCATCAACCCCATATCTAATAAAGGTACATTTCTTGGATTTAGCATCAACTTTGCTATATTTTCTTTATCAATACGGACAGATGCTTCCCAACCAAAAGTTCCTAGAAATGATTAGTTTACCTTTTTACCTATCCATGCCTCCTTTGTAATTCCACCATCCAAAACGCTTGAAGGCCCTCTGCTTATTAAATAAGCAATAATATCTATGACATTAACCCAAAACTATAAGGGAAACCCTACATGCAATCTCATACACCTTGCACATTCCAAGATTGTCCTATTCATCCTTTCAGACACACCATTTTCTTGTGGTGTTCTTGGGACCGTCTTCTCTCTGTGAATCCCATTGTATGAATAGTAACTATAAAACTCCTTGCTACAATATTCACCTCCATTATCATATATGAGAAATTTCAACCTTTTCCTTGTCTCATTTTCAACCAAATATTTCCACTTCTTAAAAGTAGCAAACACATTTGATTTCTCTCTAATGCAATAAACCCAAGTTTTTCTAGTTGCATCATCAATAAAATTAACAATAACGAGAGCCACCAAGATATTGTACCTGAGCTGGTCCCCATACATCTATGTGCACAAGAGATAAAGTTTCACTCTTCTTATGTTTCCAAACCTTGATAAATATGATTCTCTTTTGTTTTCCATAAACACAGTTCTCACAGAATTCCAAACTTACCTGCTTCAGATCTGGAAGCAATTTCCTTGAGTAGAGAATAAAGATTCCCCTTCTCACTCATGTGGCTAATCCTATGATGCCAAAATGTTGCAGTTGTTTATATGGAAGTTACAAAGATATAATAACCAGTATTATGAGGACATAAATCCAATGTACCTATCCTATCTCCTTTTTTTATTAACAGTTCTCATTTAGTGATCTTCCCCCACATTTTTCCAAACATAGACAAACAACAACTATCTCTCAACTACCCTGTTGAGATCACATTTATTTTCATAGTAGGAATATGCCTTACTTCTTTTAGCATCCATTAATTTCCATTATTTAACTTAATATGTACCTTACCCATTCCAACAATTTTACATGGTCCATCACCCCCCAATAAAACATGTCCAAAATCACTTGCAACATAATCATGAAATAATTTCCCACAGGTGTAGCATGACATGAAGCCCCTGAATCTACTACCCAGTAATCAATAGTATTATATAATGCAAGAATCAAAGCATCTTGTAACACATCACCTGCTACATTTTCTTCTCGAGTAGTCTACCGCTTCCCGTCTCCTTTATTATTTGGAGCTCTATAGTCTTTATTTTGATGTCCTCTCTTACCACAGTTCCAACACTTTATCTTTCCAAATATGGACTTAGATATGCCCTTTCTAGACTTGCTGTGATTACTCGGGTTCCTTCCTCTATCCCTTTGTCTTTCTTTGCTCTCCATGGTCAATGCATTACCTGATGTCTCACCTGTGCTTTTTCTTCACATTTCCTTGCTAAGAATAACACCTACAACATCATCAAATTTCAAAGTGCCTGAACCAGGGATAGAGTTACTTACTTCCATGACCAAGTTGTTCCATCTTTCTGGTAATGAGAACAATATTAGAAGAGCCATTACCTCATCTTCAAAGTTCACTTTTACAGAACTTAGCTGACTAGTAAGTGTATTAAATTAATTTAAATGTTTATAACTTTAGAAAAGTGGGTCTCACTTAAAAATGTGTTATTAATAATTAAAGTGTTTAATTATTAAAAGTGAGATAAGTTGTGGACCCTTGATTTTGTAAAAAATTCTTCAACCCTATATTAGGTAGTTATTGAATATAGTTACAAAATCTACGTATAAAAACAATGAGAAAGGACAAATGAGAACATTCACCATCAAGAGAGGAAGAGAGGAAGAGAGGAAAATTGAAGACCAAGAAGAGGCCCCTAGCAAATAAAGGGCACATTTCCCAAGAGAAGGAGCAACACACATCCAAGACATCCATTAATAGATCTGTACAAAAATATTTCAGAGTCGTACAACAGCACGTGTGGGCACAGTTTCCAAGGAAGTTGTTGGTGCATTTATTGTAGACTGACAGAACCATACAACAAAATCTTTTCTGGCATGTGTGGGCACAAATTTTGAGGAGAAAAAGTGTGCAGGCCATATAGTCTGTTCAACACGTGTGGGAATCCATATAGCAGGTCATACAATACTTTTCTGGCATAGGTTTTGAGGTATTTTTTGATGTTGTTCAGTTTTGTGAAATTTTGCCACTAAGGGTTTAAAAGGAGGCAGAAATTTATTGTAAGAAATTTCTGATTTTTTACTCTTCTTAAAGAAAAAATTTATTTTAGGTTTTTCCCCAAGAAGTGGGGGTTTTCCCGGTATTTAGACCAAAATCTATTGTGCTCATCTACTTCAAAAAAATTTAGTATATGGCATAATTTTGAAGTGCATTTTCAGAAGTGTGGTTTTACTTTTCATTAATTTTAAGTTAAAACCCTAGATTTTGAAACTATTTGACAGAATGTATGAATCAGCAATTTCATTTTTTTAAGTCTGAATTTATCATGGTATCAGCGCTGATGGTATCAGATCAGTTTATTATATTCATACTGGAAAAGAGTTTTAGCAGGTTTTCTTTGAAGAGATAGATTTTTTCTTCAGTTAATTTTTGGTTGTAAGTTGTTTTCTTCAAATGATGGGCATCAGGTATGAAGATCTATTGGATGGTATATCCAATTACATACCTTGGAAAGTGAGGATAACCGCAATGCTCAAGGAATGGAGAATCTGTATTTTTGCAAGCACCGTGATGACGAAGCCCACATCCAAAGATGCTTTGGAAGAGAATGAAGCTTTAGAATCCAGAGCTCAGAGAGTGATCCTGGATGGGGTGAAAGGTAATCTCATACCTCATTTGGTAGAGAAGAAGAATTCCTATGAGATGTGGAATGATTTGAAGTTACTTTTTGAGGAAAAGAATGAGAATAGGAAGATGGCCTTAAAAGACAAGTTACACAGTGTAAAGATGAACTAAGGAGAAAGTGTAAATTCCTACCCAACTCAGATGGCTCAAGTCAAAGATGAGCTAACAAAGGTAGGGGAAACTATCTCAAACTCAGAGATGGTAAGAATACCCCTCAAGGGATTTACCAAGAGATGGGATGTTTTTGTCAAGTGCATAGTTGGCAGAGAGAAGCTTCCAGATTGGTCAATAATTGGGGATGATTTCACCCAAGAGGAGATTCGAGAGGGAGCTTTGGGTGGGAATGTCAGTGAGGAAATGAATAAAAATTTGTCTCTTGCAACCAAATCCAAGAAAAAGAAGAAGAAATATCTAAGTCAGATCAAATGCTATCATTGTGGCTAGTTGGGACACTATGCCACAGAATGTCCTGAGAAAAATATTGTGAAGATTGAAAGAGATGTGGCAGCATCTGCAATTGTAGAAGAATTTGCCACAAAGTTTGAGAAAGATTTTTATCTTGTCTTAATTGATTCTAGTATAGGGAGTTCTTCCTTTGAGCATGTCTGGGTTGTTGACAGTGTTGATGTATTTGTAACTTCGGAATGTATTCACTTGTATATCTTATATTGTATTTTATTGTACCCCGATGTTCCTATCGGGAGAATCATTAATATAATAAAGTCATGTAAAGTTATTTAGGTTAACCCTCTGTTGTAAGTTGGGGCAATAGTACCCATAATTGAGGGGTACTAGGGTTATTAGACTCTCCTAGAGAAGTCGGCCCTGGTGAGTAATTGTTAAGTGGAAAACTAGTATAAATAGAGAGTGAGACTCTCTATTTGAAACACACACTCACTCAACTATAGCGCATGAGTGAGAGACGTGGAGATCGCATATAAAACCATCTATTAGTTGGCTTGGTTGGTCCTTAGTTGATTATTGGCTTGACTGTGTGCAGTCTCATAAACCCAACTATTAGCTGGATTGGCTGAGTAGCCTGATAAACCCAACAGTGTACTGGTTTGTTTCCTGCATCCCGATAAACCCAATTGTGTATTGGCTTGGCTGGATAGTATGATAAATCCAACTGTAGGTTGGATTGACTATGTTTGATGTGTTCTGGCTATGTGTGAGCCTAATGTTCCCTAGTTCCTTATGGAATTCATGCCGAGCTCGGGGTGGTAGTTGTGTTGAGAGATTGATGAACACAATTGGCCTATGGTTGGGTGGAATGTTACAATGACATACCTAGTTGCGGGACAAATTCATCTTCAAGATAAGTATTATTTGTTTTTTTATTTCTACAATATATTTTCTTATGAATGTGTTGATTATGTTGAATTCTTATTGAAGCTTAAGTAGAATTTGTTGTTGTTAAATGTCCCTGCATTTTGCATCTATTTATGCCTTATATTTCCCACTGCATTTTCTTATGATCATGGAGGCTAGAAGCCTAGTTACAGGATCATAAATGTGGCTATATTAAGGTAAGATGTGTTTTTCCGCACTCGAGGATCCCCCCTGTGGGAGACAGAGTTCAGGAGTCGGAAGGACAAAAATTGGAGAAAAGAACAAGGAAGGCGGAAGTGGAATGATAGCCGGAAATATTAAGGTAAAGTGTATATTTCTGCACCCCAAATCCCTCTTGCAGAAGGAAGAAGGTGGGAAGCAGAAATTGAGAAAAAAAAAGGGAAATGAGACCAAGTGTTGGTTTTCCACGATTAGAGGTCCGCTCGTAGAATGTGGAAGGAGAAATGCGGAAAGCAGAAGGTAAATAAATAAGGTGTCGTTTGTTGAGTCTCTGATTCCCAAAGTCCACAGTGGAGGCAGAAAGGCAGAATGTCAAAGGAAGAATGTGAAGAGATCATTCCACCATATTTTAAGTTTATGATTCCCGAAGTCCGCAACAAAGGAGAAAATGAGGAATGCAGAAGGAGGAATTTGGTTAGATAATTCTGTCATAATTCAATTTTTCAATTCCCAAAGTCTGCATTGTGGAAGGAAAAAATAGGAATGTGGAAAGACATGAAATCACAGTGGCATTTTGCAAAGTTCTGACTATCGCAAGTTGCATTACAGAAGGTGGATGGCGAAAGGATGAAATGCGGAAGTTGGAAAGGTCAATTCAGTGCGGAAACGACTCTCCTGGTTGCAGAGTGGATCTGTAAGCTGCGAAATGAGTGTTACAATGGTTTTAAGCCTAATAATGAATGTTAAAGGATGATCATGACCCATGACTATGTTTAAGAAAGAGATAAAAAATAAGAACAAAGGTTCTTTAATAAGTTTTAAATTGTTCTGCATATCAGTCAGGTGTATGGGAACTGGGTTCATGTACATCGAGGTATCAAAAACGAGAAGTTGAAGTCACGCTCCTCCCTTTTGTGATCTTGGAAGAGGGGAGGGGACGTGACATTATGGTGTTAGAGCAAGGTTACAAAATTGGGCCTAGATGGAGCAAGTGAATAGTTTTCAAAGCTATTGGTTCCATGGTAAGTGGTTTTTAAATTATGAGATTGTCTAAAATTGTGTTTATTAACACACTTTTGTAGAGTCATAGTGCAGTTTGGAAAATTTGGTTTGTGGATCGACCATGAATGATGCACCAGATCCTTATGAGCATGAGGCATATGCTATGGGGGAAAAAAATTGAGTTGAGAATTTTGAAACAAAATCTAATGGCATAAGATATCAAGAGACTCCTCCAGATGTTGAAACCACCATGAGAAGCCTAAGGGTGGAGTCTCAAAGTTACAAATAAGATAATGAAATAATGATTAAATATCGGAAGGAGCATAATCAATTAAATGCAGCCATGCTGCCGATTTTGACAGACATCCAAAGGAAAATGAACGCTGGGCATCGGGCAGTAAATCCGAAAGGAAATAAGAATAGTGTGAGAAGAAGAAAAAGGTCTTATAGTGGATCATCTGACTCTTAAGGATCCACTGGGGTTTCAATCTCTTCATCTCATAGGAATTATATGAAGAGGCATTACCGAAACAGTTCACGTGATGAATTCAAGAAGGCAAGGCATCCAACCCTTAATGGCGAGGTAAATAATTGTCAAGAAGTTGAATCTTGGATTCTTGGGATGAGAAAGTATTTCCAAGTCCAAGACTACTTAGGAAATATGAAGGCTAGGGTAGCCATCTTCAATCTAAATGGAAGAGCATCCATATGGTGCGAGCACCTCAGGAAAGTGAAGAAGATCAATGACGGAAATATCATGTGGAAGCAGTTCAAGAAGTATTTTAAGAAGAAGTATCTCTCTGACATCTACTATGACGATAAGATTAAAGATTTCCAAGAGATGAGATTGGGATAGTTGACCATGGAAGAATATGTAAACAAATTCTTGGAGTTGTTGAGGTTTTTCATATATATCAAAGATGATCAAGTGAAAAATCAATGTTTCCTAAGTGGACTACCTCAGTCATAAAAAGATAGAATTGAGTTTGATGAGCCTAGAACTATAGAAGAGGCTCTAAGGAAGGCCAATTATTTCTATGATTAGAACAAAAGCAAACATGATTCCCATAAGGCCTGGAAGGACAAGAAGAATGAAAATTTTCACCAAAGTAAGAATTTTTTCAAACCTTATCACTTTCAAAATCAGTAGAGGAAGCCATCACAAGTTGTGACTAGGCTAGCCAGAGTGATGGGAGATAAGCAAAGAGATCCAAAAGAGATCGGAGAACCACTCCAATGTTGGAGATGTGGAGGAAACCACATGCACAGGAACTGTCCGCATGAGGAAGGGTATGTAAGGCCAGCTTACAACATCAAAGAAGATGAAACGATGGTTCAAGTAGCAAGGACCATCCCTAGAATTTATGCAGCCCTAGAGGACCACTCAGAAGATCACTAGTCAATTGTGGTTGAAGTTGAAGGTAAGATTGCTTAGCAATCTATTTCTGTTTTGATTGACCCTAGATCTACTCATAGTTATATTACTCCTAGAGTTGTTGAGATTTGTGATTTTAAGAAATTAAAGCATAGAAAATCATGGTTAGTTAAACTAGCCACTGGAACCAAGATAAAAGTTAGAGAAGTGGTATAGAAATTCCCATTAGTCATGGATGGGTTAGTCACCTATGTAGACCTGAATGTTCTGTCACTTGGTTCCTATGATATTCTCATTGGAATGGATTGTTTAGAAGTGCAGAGAGTTAACCTTGATTGTTATAATAATACTTTTGAATGCATGGATGAAGAAGGAAACCCAAGGGTTGTAAGGGGAATTCCGAAGGTGATTTCTGTTAGGAATATTTCAGCAATGCAGCTGAAGAAGTTATGTAGGAAAGGTTGTAGATTGTATGTAGTCCATGTTTTGGAGGAAACAGAGAATGAAACTCCTAGGTTGGAAGAATTTCATGTATTGCAGGAACTCAAGGATGTTTTTCCTGATGACATTCGAGGAATTCCTCCAAATAGATACATTGATTTTACAAATGACCTTGTTCTTGGAACAACACTAGTGTCCAAGACACCCTACAGGATGAGCACACCAGAGTTTCTTGAGTTGCAGATGCAACTGCAAGAGTTGTTTGAAAAGAAGTATATCAGGCCAAGTGTGTCCCCTTGGGGAGCACCGGTTCTGTTTGTGAAAAATAAATATGGTACACTCGGGTTATGTATTGATTACAAATAGTTGAACAAGGTTACTGTGAAGACTAAGTATCATTTTCCTAGAATTGACGACCTTTTAGATCATATGAGAGGAGAAAAGGTATTTTCCAAGATTGACTTGAGATATCATTACCATCAGTTAAAAATCAAAGATGAATATATTCATAAGACAACCTTTAGAATAACGTATGGACACTATGAGTTTGTAGTGGTCACAAATGCACCAGCTACATTTATGTGTCTCATGAATAGTGTTTTCAGCAAGTATCAGGACAAGTTTGTTCTTGTTTTCCTAGATGACATTCTTATTTATTCTAAGAATGAAGGAGAGCATGAAGAACATTTGAGAATGGTATTGAAATTTCTAAGGGAGCATAATTTGTATGCAAAGTTGAGCAAATGTGACTTTTATAAAGATAGAATTAATTATTTGGGTCACATTATCTCAGAGGAGGGCATATTTGTGTACCCTAAAAAGATTGAGGCCATGATGAATTGGCCAACCCCAAGAAATGTGGTAGATGTAATATATTTTATGGGATTTATAGGATACTATAGGAGATTCATTAAAGGATTCTCCAAGGTTGCACAATCAATCACTTCAATGCAAAATAAGGGGATAAGGTTTGAATGGACGTCAAGATGTGAAGAAATCCTCCAGCAGTTGAATAATATTCTTACAAGTGCACCAATTCTAAAAGTTGAAGATCTGGAAAAGGACTTTGTGGTGTGTACTAATGCATGTAATCAATGACTTGGAGGAGTTCTTATGCAAGACAACCACATCGTATGTTATGAGTTCAGAAAGTTGAAGGATCATGAGAAGAACTATGCTACTCATGATCTAGAACTTGCAGCCATAGTACATGCTCTCAAGATGTGGAGGAATTACTTAATGGGAAGAAAAGTTGAGCTAAGGACGGACCACTGTGGTATGAAATACTTGTTTGATCAACCAACCCTAAATGTTAGGCAAGCTAGATGGATAGAGTTTTTATGTGAGTTTGATTTTGAAATCAAACACATAAAAGGAAAATAAAATAAAGTGGTTGATGCACTCAACAGGAAGGTGCATGAAATGCATGTGGCATCTCTTAGTATTTTCCAATTAGATTTGAGATGGAAAATTAGTAGTCATGCTGCTGAGGATGAAATGTATGTGCAGATCAAGGACAAGTTGTAGCAACAAAGCCTTGAAAATTAGTATGAGGGATATAAATTGGAAGAATATGAAATTCTTACCTATAAGAACATAATTTATATTCCAAACGTGGTAGATTTGAGGAGAATTGATGTGGATGAAATCCATCAAGCTCCATATTCTAGTCACCCAGGATATCATAAAACAATTGCTACAACCAGAAAGCGGTATTTCTGGCCAGGAATGAAAAAGGACATTACTGAGTATATTTCTAAGTGCATGAAATGTTAACAGGTGAAGGTTGAGCATCAACACCCAGTAGGTTTATTGCATCCTTTTCCAGTCCTAGAATGGAAATGGGAAGTTATTTCCATGGATTTTATTACAGGATTTCCAATGACTATGAGGCAACATGATTCCATCATGTTTGTGGTGGACAAGTTGACAAAGACATCACATTTTATACCGGTAAAGTATACATTTAAAACTAATTCCATTGCAAATATTTTCATGAAGGAGATTTTTAGATTGCATGGATTGCCTAAGGAAATAATTTCTGACAGGGACCCCAAGTTCACTTCCAATTTTTGGAAGGGTTTGTTTGCATATTTGGGTACAAAGTTAAACTTTAGCACTTCCTACCATCCTCAGACTGATGGAAATTCAGAGAGAATAAACCAGGTGCTTGAAGACATGCTTCGCATGTATGTGATGGAAAAACCATCCAAGTGGGAAGATTATTTACACTTGGTAGAATTTAGATATAATAATGGAAAGCAAGCATCATCGGGAATGATTCCATATGAATATTTGTATGGAACTCGTAGGACACTAGTAACTTGGGATAACCCAATGAACATGATTGTGCTTGGTCTAGAATTGCTCAAGGAAATGGAGAGAGAGGTTGCAAATATCAGGTAGAACCTAAAAGCGGCCCAAGATAGACAGAAAAACTATGCAGATAAGCATAGACTGCATAGAGATTTCAGTTTTGGAGATTATTTTTACCTTAGAGTGATGCCAAGGGATATTTCCTTGAATCTTGAAATTTGTACCAAGCTGTCACCTACTTAATGTGGGCCTTTTGAAGTGCTTTAAAGAATAGGGCTAGTTGCATATAGACTTCCATTTCCTGCTAGCACTAGACATCATAATTTTTTCTCATGTTTCTTTGCTTAAGAAATATGTACATGATACTAACCATGTGATAAATTGGGATGTGATCTAGGTGGAACCTGAGGGAGAGTTCCAAACTGATCCATCGTGCATCCTCGACAGTGTTATCACCCAGTAATTTTTCCTATGGTTGTGGTAGGAGAATCACTGGGGTAACCATTTCAAACCAATATTTAGATTGTATTCTAGCCTATACAGTAAGATAGGGATCTCTCTTTGTCACAGGTTTATTCACATATACATATAGCTTTAAACAAGAATTGAGAAGGATAGATCTCTAAGCAGAAGGGTTGTTGAGGTTTTAAAGAGTGTAAGACTGAGAAACAAAAAGCACCATTGGGCAATGGAGTCAAAACCTAAAACATTCAAGGACTTACAACAAATAATGGCAAGTGATAACCTTCATAGTCTGAGGCAAGACAGGTATTATTATTTAGAAAAATATCTTTGAGAGATGGCAGGGGGAAATGAGAAGAAGCCCAGTGAGACAAAAGGCTCCTATCTGTGGATGAATCTCCTGAAACACCTTCAGCAGAATAAATAGTAAAGGCTGATAACTGAAATGGAGCATCTAACAGAGGGTCAATTCCAATAAATTTACCATAAAGACATAACAAACACGTTATATGATGCAGGGATCACTAAATAGAGAATCAATTCCTTGCATACAATTAGAAACGTATTAGCATAAACTTGACACATATAAGAATGAATCAAATAGGGGAACAAAGACTGAACATTGAACACCATGATGAATCTCAGACATTCAGGGTATAATTTTCATTAATTAATTCCAAGAAAAGTTACAGAGCTACAAAACCACACACAAAGGCTTCAAAATGAATGTTGAACGCCTTTGTTCCTCTATTGAGGTTATATTTATAGAGGAATTTTCCTTTGAGACGAATCTCGAAGCAGAGTACCAAAATTAGTTTACATCATGGGAATCAAACTTGCACATACTAAATCCTAACAAGTTATGAGTTGGAAGATTCACCATGATCACAAAACAAATCAGGAAAGCACGTTGGGATGCGCGTGATGGATCAAAATGGAAAACTTGACATATGGGACTCAGTATCACTTAATGAAGATGATTGCTTAGAGAATATTTGAACTGCCTACAATGGTCTCCTTCATCCTTTTATATTCCACTTGTGAAATTTCTCTTTAACCATTGATTTCCACAAGATTAATCCTACACAGTTGATCTGGGATCATGGATGCAGAGGCTTTCCAGACCGTCGATCCTACAGACCGTAGAGAACATACTTTCACCTTTTCACAACCAAATTTTTGTCATTTCCACATTCTTCCTTTTTTCTCTTTGAGCTGTTGATTTTTCGTGGAAGCTTTTCAGACCTTCAATCTTGCGGATCGCGGAATGTGGAATTTCAAATTTTTTCAAAACCAAAGCTCTGTATTTTTGGTTTCTACCTTTCACCTTTCTACTTCTTTCCTAGCCGTTGATCCTCGGCGGAATATTTTCCAACCGTCGATCTCGCAGAAAGAAAGATTTTACTTTTGTATTTATGCTTTTCGATTTCTGCTCTTCTACCCTTTTTCAAGCCATTGATCTTTTTTGGAAGCTTTCCGAACCGTTGATCTTGAAGATCACAGAATGCAGAATTTCAACTTTTTCGCAACAAAAAATTTTGTATTTCCGCTTTCCGATTTCCACTCTTCTACTCTTTTTCAAGTCGTTCATGTTCGGCAGAAGCTTTCCAAAACATCGATCTTGCGGATTGCAGAATGCGGAATTTCAACTTTTTCACAACCAAAAATCTCTATTTATGATTTCTGCCTTTCGCCTTTCTTCCCCTTTCTGAACCGTTGATCTTTGGTGCAAGCTTTCCGAACTGTTGATCTTGTGGATTGCAGAAAGCAGGATTCTAAAATATTTTTTACTACCAAATTTTTGTATCTTCTCTTTTCGTTTTCGCCTTTTTTCCCCTTCTCGAGTCGTTGATCTTCAGCGGAAGTTCTCTGGTTCGTCGATCCTAAAGAAAGTGGAAAGTTGGATTCCAATATTTTAATAATCAAACTTTTGTATTTTTACTTTTCTATTTTCGTTCTTCTACTATTTTCCAATCCATTGATCTTCAGTGGAAGTTGTTTGAACCGTCGATCTCGGATTGCAGAAAGTGGAAGTTGGGTTTACCAACTTTTAGAACCAAAATTTTCCATTTTTGGCTTCTGCCCTTTTGTTGGATCCTTGATTTATCCTAGATTCATCCTCGACTATCGGATCTTGGACTGTGGAAAGCGGAAGTCGGGTTTACCAACTTTCACAACTGAATCTTTTCCTTTTCCGCTTTTTCGCTCCCAATTTTTTTCTTGGAGGAAATTATTTTTAGCCGTTGGTTTTTCTCCTATATGTATCTAGGCCATCTGTTTTGATCAGTGTTTAACTTTGATCAGTTTTTTCATATTCAAGCTCATTTCCAAGGTTGTACCTAAGGGTTTTTTTCAATGGTTTCTTTGCTTTCGACCAGGGATGGATCCTTCAGATCATTTTCAGCACTTACTCGGGTTATATAAGATGAAATTTTTTTACCTTACCCATAATTTTCACTGGCTTATCCTTTTATAGAGGAATTAGTGTGGGTGCATTTATAAAAATCTTCAAAATTTAGCACCAGTGCTAACAATAGCTCCAAATCAAGGATGCTATCCTCCCTGTGAGGTAGAAAAGAACCACATAGACCAAGTTCCTGATCCATTGGGATAGTCCCAAGCTTTCTTGAAATACCCAATATGCTCCGAAAACAAAAGCTGAACATATATTGAAAATAAATTGAAAAATTGCTAAATTAAATGCTTGACATGTCGAGCTTATTCACACCTACCTACCCTACTTACTAAGCACCAATTCCCAATCAAGTAAATCCTAACTTCCAATGAATCCAACCAAGCAATTGATCCAATGATTGATCTCCTTCATCATGCTTGATCAGAAATGAAGGACTTAATGGAAAAAGGTTATGATGAGGGATATGATCCTTACTATATAGACATAACCCACCATTCCCACTGCAAATATTCTCCATATATTCAACCACTGGTTCATGAAAACCTTCAAATATTTCTATTATTTGTTTTCCATGACAAGGCTGCTTCAACTATAACTCCTCCAACACCCTGTCAAACTGATCTTCAAAAGAGTCTTGAAAAATGTGTTCATGACAATTTGAAAATGAGACATCAACTTCTTCATCTAAAATATCAGAAATTAAAACCTGATTCCTTCCAGGTGTTTCAAAAGAAATATCATCATGTTCTTCAATAGAATCAAGTAAAATAATTTCTAAATTTGAAAAACATAAAGAAATGTTCCATTTGGAATCCTCTTCTTCTAGGTGGTCCAATATATTATTGAAATCTACTGGTTATTGAGGTGCATTATCCAAGTATCCATCCACACACTCATCATATATAGGCATGCTGAAATCTACTTTAAAACATCACTAACAAAATTTTCAAAATTTTCATCATATAAGATGGCGTAAGCCTACAACTACGCATGTATGAGAAGATATTTGTAAGTCAGGCCGATAGTACCTCGTGTCAAGTCATGATCACCATAGCTGTAACCACAGGGGAGGTTGATGGTGATGGCTAATAGACTACCGGAATGCAGTTGGACCTGCGTGGCCATGTAAATTAGTATAAATAGGAAGGATGCAATGGTTAGAGGGTTGGTCAGTCTTGTTTTTGCTTTTGAGTTTATTGATGTCGTAGAGCAAGGTTCGTCAGTTGGTATGTAAGGTTTTCATTGATCTTTGTTCAGTTTTCAGTAGATTGTTATTCAGCAGTAATCCATAGAAGGGGATGCCGATTATGTTGTAATGTCATAGTGAATGGAAGAGGAGTAGACTCAGGAAGAGTATGGTAGCATTATAGGGGCTGTTGAGCTGCGTATCTGGCTGTAGTGGGAGCATATTGCTAGGATTAGGAGTAGAGTAGAAGAGTGAACCAAAGAGTATGAGAACTATGATTTTGAACTTAAATACATATCTCAAGATCAGTCTGTATCCCGCATACTGCAAGGTGCTATATCCTTTCTCATGGAAGATGAAGAGCACCTTGGTGGTTTTTCCCAGATGGGTTTCCATGTTATTTCTTGTGTCCAAATGAGTGATTGATGTGGTGAATGTTTATGTGATTGATTAATAGTTGCTTTCCGTATCATGTTAATTGTGGTTCGGTTTCTATTAGTTTCTTGCAATTGGTAAATGGATGAACAGATTACCTTGCTGAATTGACGCTATATAAATATATATCATTCTGTATAATTCTTGTTATGAATCCTGACTTAAGTCATAGAGCCGATTGACATGAGTCAGCTGCACTACATGAGTTGTGCCAGCTGCGAGGGAGAAAGGAAATTCAGGCTGCGCACGATGACATACAATTGTTCTCATTCGCGCAGAACCGACTCCTCCATCCAGCCATCTTGCTGCCTTTGTTGACCTTCTTGGTTGTGAACCAAGAGACTATACTTCCCTGAAAATCATAGAAACATGGTTCCGGTTGTTACCCATCTATGAGATATCTTAGGTGAGGTTGCACCTGCTTTGCAGGTGTTGTCGATGGGGCTTCCTCTATCGGGCCAGTATCTTGGGTAGTTGTTGGATCGGCGGGCTGCACAGAACCTGGGTCGCACAAGTGGGGAAAAGTGTCCAACATATGGTTTTGTTTCCAGGACCTCTTGATTAAATCGGGGAGATGGTGTGGCACCCAACGAAGGAGGAGATAGAAGACTGGCTGGATGCTAAAACATTGGCATTTGCGCAAGAAGAAAGTGTAGGAACACGGTTTAGCGCAGAAATATTGGTTAGATGATTATATATACTCTGGTATTCATGAGATCTTATTTGTTGAGTTCCCTGTTCTACTGCATGAATGGTTTGTAGGATTGGCATCTAGACAGAGCAACTACTAGACAAGGGATATTACCGAGTGGAATGACCAATTGGTTCAACAGGTAACCAGTGTAAGTAATGTTGTCTCAAGAGCTATTGATTTTTGGGTTAATAGTATATTGCAAGGGTATATTATTGAGTTTGCAATAGATACCATAACTTCATATAGTGAAGTTGAACGAGATTTATTCCAAGGACCACGAAGGAGATACTTATTAAGGATAAGTACATGGATAAAACTACTTGCTTATGAGAAGAGTCTTTTGTACCTGGATAATTGAGCCATGTGTCTAGGAAGGGGTTATGTCGCTAACAAGCAGGTAAGAACATGGGGAGGAGTATGTGGAGATGTTCCCCGGAAGAACAAAACCTGAAATCGAGGTTGGAGTCCTAAGGAGTGGGAGAAGATTCAGATCAGGAAAGAGAAGGAAAACCGAAAGGGGCCAATGGAATCCTAGTTTGTTCGAAGGAAGTGAACAAAAACTTCAGTCATGTGAATACAAAGGGTCTTGCAATGAAGAGGAGGACTATGACCCGATCTCGGAAGGACCTGAAGATCTAGATAGCTTTGACGATACCTCAGGGTTAGAACATAATTATATAACACCAGCTATATTTCCTGAGACGAGATCTAGAGTCTTATCCCCTGAAAGGACCTATAACTCAGATAACACTAGTCCTGAAACTGGTGCGCCGGAAGGTGCAACTTAGTTGAACCCTGCCCTAGAGAAACTGAATGCTAACCCAATGGCTGTGACATATGTCTAGTTACGTACATTTAATGGAAATGGAATGGAAGACCCTAAACAACATTGGTTCCTATGTGAAGTTGTTTGGATGGTATGTTTGGTACATGGCGTTGATGTTAAGAAAGCGCAGATGATTACAACCTTAAGGGGTCGCACCCTGGATTGGTTCATGAAATTTTGTACCATCCCAGCCTAAATGACACAAAAGACCCTTGAGAAAATCCTAGCTGCAATGATCTCAGAGTTCAGAAAACCCAAATCAGAATCACAATGTAGTACTGAGATTAAGGAGATTAAACAAGCTCTAGCAGAAACTGTGTGGGATTTTGACCAAAGATTCAAGACGTTGATAGCTAAGGTAAGATTCCAAATGTTTTATGTACAACATAAGGATTAGTTTATTGCTACTCTGCTACCACATATCCGAGGGTCGTTGATGCAGCAGAAGATTGAGTTGCAGACAGAAGCATTGGAGCTGGCGATGAAGCTGGAGGCCTCGCCTATTGCTGACGGTGCTACCGGAATGGTTCAGATTCAGTCACAGCTAGCCAAACTCACAATACAACTTTAGGATATCAATAAGGGAAAATAAGGACAAGAAAACTTATGGTGCACAAAATGTAGAACGGATGAACACACCAAGGATAACTGTTTGACCTTCATGAATTATGTCGCATCTAGTGCACCTAACCCACTAAATGGGCAAGGGCTACCCTGGTGTCATAGATTCCAGCTAAGAGTTCATCATGAAGAGGAATGTGTGTATTTTCATAAGGTTTTAAGTACCCCTGCAAACTTATTTTGTAAATTTTGTTGATCGGTAGGACATGATGAAAAATACTATAGAGCATACCAGCTCTTGAAAGAGAAAATAGTTGATACATACTTAATTAAAAATGAGGGGTTCCCTCAAGTTGAACAAGCGCAAGCCTCGTACCAATATGCACAGTTCCTAGCCAATCAAAACCAACAATTGTATGTGCTTCAACATCCATACGTGCAGCAAAACCCCTATCAGCAAAACTACCAGCAGAACCAGTACCCGCAGCAACTACATCCTCAGGGAAGGGGTGGTGGAAACTTTAAAGGACGAGGTGGCGAAGGAGGATTTGGTAGGGGGAGAGGTTGAGTTACATGTTATAACTGTGGACAAGTAGGTCACTTTTCTAGATATTGTTTGGAGCCTGCAAGGGCATGCTCCTATTGTAAAGGGCAGGACCATAATGTTGAACAATTCCCTCAGCTGATTGCAAAGTGGCAAGCAAGAACTGTTGCCACACCCAACCCCTCACCAAACCCGAACTTGAATGCAAATGTGAATTTCCAAATGATTGTGGCTAATACACGAGACTTAAACATTGCTGCCATAACAAGAGGAGGTGCGACGATTAGAGTAGAGCAAGAGAACACACAAGAACAAACGTAGTCGCAAGTGAGGCAGGTGGCGCAGAAAAAAGAATCACCAACTGGCCCAAAGTAGAAAGAATTATTCTAGGATGTGCAATTAGACTTCATAAGCCCTGATGTACCATCAACTTCAACAGAAGTCAAGATCATGCGGGAACAATTCCAAAACCTGTTACAAAAGAAAGCTTCAACTGAGTTTAGTAAGCTGAGGCCTCTTCTATCAAGTTGTTTGATGCTAATCCAAGATAAGGATGGTATTGCAGAGTTACAATAAATAATAGACAAGATCCCTATAGTACCACACATTGAGAAGAAGGTTAACCAAGTGTGACAAAAATGTAAGACTAACCGCGAATTGAGAATGAATGCGTAGATAGGTAATTATGACATGGACTATATCATTTTAGATCTGGGTTCAGATGTCAATATCCTAATGCACCAGACTTGGGAAAGAATGTGTAAGCCACACTTATACTAGTATCCTATCTAGCTACATCTTGCCAATCAGGAGAAGTTACTACCCATTGGACCATTGAGCAATGTCATCATTGATGTTGAATGATTGCGCACAGATGCAAACTTTGAGGTCATCAACATTGTAGATGATACAAATCCTTTCCCTGCACTACTAGGGATAGATTGGGCTATATAAAATCAAACAATTATAAATTTCAAGAAAAAGATCCTCTCCTTTGAAGATGTGGAAATGAGAGTAGTATCACCCATTGATCCATTTGAGGGGAAAATATATGTTGAACCTATTTATAATGAGGGGCAGGTCAACTATCTTGATCAAATCTACAATGTTATAGCTATGCACGAAGATCATATCAGTCCGATGGCAGATGGGAACCTAAGTTGGAAGTGCACGAGTTCATGTAGGTCTGATTCAGGAGAAGCTTTAGAGAATTGGAAAAATAGGTTACATGAAGTCTCCATGAGAAGGTGTGCAAGAGTCACAAGGTCTGTGCGATGGGTGGAGACTGAGTTAAGGGAGTTACCCACCTATGAGAGTTTCATCTATGCTTTGGATACAGAAACCAAGACATATGATAACTCTGAGCAGCTGCGACAAGGAATCCAGTAGGTCGTGCAAATAGTTTTAAAGGCTTACAAACACCCTATAATTCATAGCACAATCTAGCAAGATAGGGGGGTATAGTCGAGAAGATCAATGACACTAATTCTCACCAACACAACAAAGCTACTCAGCAAGACAAACTACCCAGAGATGCAGAAAATAGCCCGACTTACTCCAGTGGGCCAAAAACAGTGGAACTAAGTAAAGATTGTAGAGTAATATAAAATCACTCGCAGGATGAAGAAGTTGTATAAATCACAGATCTCCTAAAGAAATATCAAACCCTCTTCCCTCTAAATGGCACATAAAGAAAGGGAATGGTGGAATACTTAGAGAGGATGAAGATACCTTTGAGATTGCAGACTAAACCAACTCAACAACAACTGCCATCACGACATTGTCAATATATCAGGGTGAAGCCATCCATAGAAGGGAGACTTATCCTACACTATTAGAGCAGAGCCTTTGCGCACCCACACAACCTAAAGGAAACTTGGCTACAACCATATACCATCGCACCAACTATGGGTATGGGCATAACGCAACTTCAAAAAAGTCGATGGTACCGATGTCGTGAGTTTGGTAAATGGCAGTTGCCTGAAACCTTACGCCAACACGTGTAAAAAAAAAACGCTACCAAAATACGTAAACCATTATGTTGCAGGATTGCAATAGAACCAATAGAAAGCACAAGAAATAAACCACCCAGTGGTCACATCATCACATATACCTAAGTGGGCGACCTAAAGTGTGCAAGCGGCAAGACAACTAGGCACCAAAGAATGCCAAAAGTAGGAATGACAGGCTGGCTAGCATTAACCAGCAGATCCATGACAAAAATTTTGTACGACTGGGTCACTTGTGTGGCATTAAATCAATCCAGTACGAGGAGCAAGGTGGCATATTGTTAGCTCTCATCAACCGTCTTTGTTATAGCTGATTTTACCACACATGATGAATCACACTTTTATGGACTTCCCTATCCCTATGCAGACTCCTTAGACCTCTTGGACCATTTTTGTTCCTTTGATGTTTCCTAGATCATCCCTAAAAACATGCTTAAATTGCCATACGTGACTTTTAAACCCTTTATCGCGTATATACGCGGGTTTGACCTCTAAGACCACGTACATCGGGATGTGTGTAAAAGGACAAATTATTTTGGAGTTTTCGTTGATGTGGATCTGACTCACTTGTCTCCTAGCCTTCCATATGCCTTGAGATCACTCGGATTTGACCTTTCATTACCCCATTGAAGAGCTATATAAGGAACCCTTTGGATACATTGAAGGCATATGAGGAATTGAGAGCAAGAGAACTATAGTCCATTGTTGACAGAAGTTGTGCTTGAGCCTGCATCCCCTTTGTCCCTTGGATCACTTTTGTGTTCTTCCCAAGCTTATATTTTGCTAGTGAGCTTGCTATCAAGAGATGGAGGATTGAAGTGGTGGAGGCCCAAGTGGGGGACTCAATTTCTTCGATTCGCAAACGTGCCGACAGAGGTTGTATTCATTGTAATCTCTGATTTTATATCAATAGAAATATCTTTTCCTGTCCAGTAATGTGTGTTTGAATGAATATTTTATCCATGGAAGATTTCAAATGCTTATATGTTATTGATTATATATGCTAGAGTAGAACTAACACAATTATATATAGTATGCTTGTCTTGTTTATTGAATGTTGAGGAAGCAATTAATCAATTCAAGATGAAGTTGGAAATCTCAACAGGGATCTACACCAACAGTCTGGAATAAGCTATGAATCGAGATCCTTTACTGTTAGTTGTTTAATTTCTCTTGCATATAGGAAAGGATTGATTTCTGGAGTTAAGCTGTCTGTTGTGGTACCCCAAGCCATAGGAATTTCTCTCCGTAACAGAATTGGTGACTCCGCTAGGGATTTTCCTTGTTTTTCTTTGGGGTTGGGGGCACAATGTGCTTGACATTATTGACTTGCTCTTTTTTTCTCCTTGTTTCTGTGTTGCATTTTATAGTATGTTCATCCATTGACACTCCCCTTTATTGGTTTGAACCTTGGCCTACTTTTTACCACTGTCTTCTCTGTATACGTAGGTTTTTAGCCAAAATTCGCATACATACACAGATTTTTAGCCAAAAGTCACGTATACACGCAGGTTTTTGGCCAAAATCCGGCTATACATGCAGCTTTTTGGCCAAAAGTTGTGTATATACGCAGTTGTTCTTTAAACAGTCGTGTACATCCTCCCTTTTGGTGAGTCTAATGTTGTGGGAAGTTCTTGGGTGGGTTGTGAGTGTGGTTGGGTCTTCCTTGGGTCTGATGTTGTCTATTGGATGCTTCTTTTGTGATTAGAGACCGCTTTTTCATTGATTTTTCTTTGAAAGTAGTTTTAGTCATTTATCCTTTTTGTTTTTCCATTAGTGCATTACTTTTTTTTTGTCTCGGTGTCTTACTGTGCTTGTGTTTTATACTTGCTGCAGAGACTGATAGTTTTTAGATGAATTTTATTGCATTTTTCATTCTTTTATATTGAAAAATACAAGGTAGTTGCATTTTTTGCATATGGATTTGAGGAGGTACTTGCATTGGATTGCTTGGATGAGAGTGTTATTTAGGCTTTCATATAGGAAGGATTGCATTGGCATTCAGAAAGGAATATATATTTATACATCTCATGTAGTGGCATACCCTGTTTTTCATTTGACAAAGATTGCACTTAGCATTGTTTGTTATGGTGTGCACTTTTATTTCACTGCTGAGTCTTCATGTCATTAGTTGCATGGCCATTTCCCTTTGAGTAATTACAGCCAATTAAAATCAACGCATAATGAAATAAATTACACTCTTTTCTTTTATAGGGTGCACCGACAAGATTAGCTATTAAGGTCTTGGAATAGTTCATTGTGAGTAAATTCTCCAAGACCACTAAACAACAACATGTATGTGTATGTCCAGATGAGAGTGTGAAATTCCTTGGTATAATTAGTGTTTATCAGGATCCTCCTCTCAAAAGGGAGTTAAGCATGAGGCAGTGTGAGTGGTTATTGATTGGGATGACCCCTAGTCATAACTGAGTAGCACCGAAGATATTTCCAAGATTGTATTCGTATCTGGGGGCTCTTTCGAGAGTTTCAGGCTTTGCTATCCTTCCCATACGGTCAATCCCTCCTGTGACTGTCCGCCTAAGCATTGATTATATTGAGGTGACCTTAGTTACCTTACCTAGCTTATCGAGGGGGTACTTTGCAGGGGTTATTCTGCAGGTGTCTCAGCTAGGTAGAGGTCAGACAGCACAGTCGCTTGATGCGTTGAAGCTAAGGGTCACTATAATTGGTTACATACCTCTGCTTGTAGTGTATGGGAGTTTCGAGCCTCTCCTAGGCGAGACATACCTGCTGCATTCGAGAGCTCACATATCCTCCCCTTAGTTTGCTTGTATTTTGGCTGTAGATTTTCTTAGGAGTGTGCTCTTTGTGCGCTAGTTGGCCTTTGGGATTGTGGTTACTTGAGTATATTTATGCTCTCTTGAGTTTGGGTCCTTTTATTTTCGACATGCCTGGTATCCTATCACCCGTCCTTGGTCCTAGTACGGACCCTAGTGTCAAACTTGGGGGCATCACGGCCCCTTACCATGCTCATAGATTTGGGAATGGTCATATTCCATCCTCTACTCCATTTGTCGAGCATTTTTATTCCTTTTGCTCATTCTTTACACTCGTGGTCACCCTCATGGGGGTGGTAGTGGATGCGTGAATGTTGGGTCTACACCTTACTTTCCTTTTTATGTCCCATCATTCACTGCATTGTTTCCTTTAGGTGCAGTTGTCACGACCATTCCTCCCTATATCCTATAGTGTGGATTCTTTATTAACTATTTTGGGTTGTTTTAGACTAATATGGTTGTCATGTAGGGTCCATTTTTTGTACACTCTCTCCGAGGTTTCAACATGTTCATTCCTATCACAGGTATCATTTCTAAACTGGCATATAGGTTAGGATTTCACATCTGCTTGCATTTTTCATTGCCTTATGACCGTTCCATATTAACCTTAGGTACAAACCCATTCCATGGTATCGCGAAACCTTCATGTTGTTGTTAGAAGTGGTACTATGTGAATGGTAGAGATTTCCTATACATGGGTGTCCTAGTTAGCTCCCTTTTGCATTTGGTACCCATGCTGTGAGTCCTCTCTTAGGTCTGGGAGTCCCTTTTAGTCCCGCCATGTCCTTGAGCAAGAGCTTCATACTCCTCTTGAACTTTATGCTAGCCATTTCCCCGGGACTCTTTTATGTCAAGTTGTAATTGCATTATCATGAGCTTTGCCTGCCTTATTGAGCCTTATGTCAGCTTCCCTGACTTTGAGTATTAGCCATATAGCCTGAGCTTGTCTCATGTCTAGCAACACAGAGCCATTTTGTATATCCTTTGCATCTTCATTCCCTATTTTTACCGGGAGGGGACTTTCCCCCGAGTGTCGCTATCCTACAAATGTGTCCTTGCATTGATCATAGGTATGTTCCACTGCTTGGAACTAGTTTGTTTGCCCATTTGACACTCGTCTCCTCCTAGTCTGTAACTTTAAAGCAGTTTTATTCTTTTTCAAGCTTTTCAAATATTTGAAAAAGTCCAACAAAAAAAAAATTAAAAAAACAAAAAGCCGGACAAGGAAAGATGTTATCTTTGGCAGTAGTCGAGTCGTGTCACCTTCAAACAGAGCACTGTATATCACATCCATTGGTTGGGTTAATAGTTTGAATTTAGGAGCTGTACTCGTTTATCTGAGTTTATCTCCACCGACTGGTTAAGCTTCTAGTCCCTATGGAGCCTCTATCAATGCCTCCTGTGTCGCAGAGATGTCCTCATTTTGCATATCGAGTTTATGCTACCTAAATTTAGTCACCATTCACCATTATTCTCTTGTTCGAAGGAAGTTGAAACCTGAGTTGGCCATTCCTCAGTTATCTTGACTTTGCATGTCGGCCATTCCTAGTACAGTTACTGGTTCATGCACTTTATGATCGAGTCCTTCCACATTATACAACTTTGTTGAGTACCTCGTGTTGGATGATGGGGGATGCCTTAATGCCCTCCTTCCAACGGATTTCATCCCATCAACTTTAGATCATTTATTCTGGGATAGGAATCTAGAGTCATCTTTGAGTGCCTTGAGACTTGCAGTCATTAGTGGCAGGTTCTCTCGCCATCGACAGTTCTTTGGGAATACATCAATGTCCCTTGATCGATGGGTTCTCTAAAGTGTTTGACCTCAACAAATTTATTCACACTTGTTAGTTTGGACTCTAGTAACTTGATTCCCATTTTCATTATCGATGGGTGATCTCATGTCTGTTAATGGTATACATCAATGACTGGTAATCAGATGATGGACTACTATGTTCAACCTCAACACCTCTATTCACATAGTATGACATGTACTCGTAGCAGTTTGTGTAGAAGACCTTCCATATTGGTGGCATCTCATATATGCTACCTCCATGATCGTGCCAATGTTCATGAGATTTCAGCTCTCGTGACTTGATTCCAGTATATGTCAGACATTTTCAGCCATTATGGAGATCTTTATCTGTTATATATCTTCAGTCTTCATGGAGATCATGATCCTTTGTATATATTCATCATGGAGATTCTGATCTATGTATATTGTATGTGGTGATGACCACATATCTCATATTGTATCATGCCTATTCATGGCCATTGTACTTTTATGTATCCAGGACTGCTATATCTATTTGCAGTTATGTGCAGAGTTGTATCATTGTATAGTGCCAATTGGATGGCTGGTTCTTCCACTGGGTTCTTCATCAATTCATTTCTGGGATGGACTTATAATGTATTTTGGCCATCGTATGACCCCTTTGACCTCACACATTAGGGGGCATCTGTTATAGTTGATTTTACCACACATGGTGAATCACACTTTTATGGCCTTCCCTATCCCTATGCAGACTCCTTAGACCCCTTGGACCATTTTTGTTCCTTTGATGTTTCCTAGATCATCCCTAAAAACATGCTTAAATTGCCATACGCAACTTTTTAACCCTTTATTGCGTATATACGTGGGTTTGACCTCTAAAACCTCGTACATCGGGATGTATGCAAAAGGCCAAATTCTTTTGGAGTTTTCCTTGATGTGGATCCGAATCACTTGTCTCCTGGCTTTCCATATGCCTTGAGATCGCTCGGATTCGACCTTTCATTACCCCATTGAAGAGCTATCTATGGAACCCTTTGGATACATTGAAGGCATATGAGGAATTTAGAGCAAGAAAACTATAGTCCCTTGCTGACGAAACTTGTGCTTGATTCTGCATCCCCTTTGTCCCTTGGAGCACTTTTGTGTTCTTCCCAAGATTATCTGTTGCTAGTGATCTTGCTATCGAGAGATGGAGGATTGAAATGGTGGAGGCCCAAGTGGGGGACTCGGTTTCTCTGATTTACAAACGTGGCGACAGAGGTTGTATTCATTGTAATCTCTGATTTTGTATCAATAGAAATATCTTTTCCTGTCCAATAATGTGTGTTTGAATGAATATTTTATCCATGGATGATTTCAAATGCTTATACGTTATTTATTATATATGCTAGAGTAGAACTAACACAATTATATATAGTATGCTTGTCTTGTTTATTAAATGTTGAGGAAGCAATTAATCAATTCAAGATGAAGTTGGAAAGCTCAATGGGGATCTACACCAACCGTCTAGAATAAGGTATGAATCGAGATCCTTTAGTGTTAGTTGTTTGATTTCTCTTGCATATAGGAAAGGATTGATTTCTGGAGTTAAGCTATCTGTTGTGGTACCCCAAGCCATAGGAATTTCTCTTTGTAATAGTCTTAGCACTAATTTCCATTACTAGTGTGACAAGTACAGCTCGAAAGGTTAGCTACATAAATTAATGGATAAAACATTGGAAAAAGGAATATGAGAGCGTGATTAGACCTTAAACCACTGTCAAATAAATGATTGAAAGACATTGTTTGCTATCTCAATATTCATTTCTCCATCAATATAGTCTTTTGTTATGCATTGAGAGCACCAAAGCCGAGCTATTGCAGACCTGCATCCTGTCACCTATTTTCCATCTTGTCCAAGCCCATGGTAATTAACATTCCCAGCAAGAGTGAGGATTCAGACGCCACTGTCATCTATGGATGCCCAATTGATGAGGAATTAGAAATACAATCACCCATAATCCCACAGCTACATCATTCACCAGATACTGATGCAATGGAAAGAACAAGAAAGTCACAAACAATTCCAACCCTTGGTTTGCATCCTATGCCGAACCTAGTCCAAGAAATACCAATTATTCTAGGCGATTCCTCCGCACGAACACAGCCGAGACAAAAGAAACGTAAAGTTCCAGACACCCCAGGCGAGCGAGGAAATATGTCTAGTGCTAACCAAGGAACTAATGATGGAGATGAAGAACTTCCATCGTAGGTAGATCCATAGAGAGAATGGGCTCACCCGAACTTTCCAGCTTACATTAGACCAAGAATACTTGGTACAGTGCATGCAGATATCTCGTCAAAATCGGTGACCACTTTGATCACACCAAGGATCCCTGTCGGCATACCTTTACTGAAGGACATCCTCCCAATGTTAGCTATGTTGAAACTCTAGGGCTGCGACACTCGACAGTAAGAGGGATTGCAGATAATAGACTACATGGAGATAATACAGACTGTTGACCCTGCTATTAAGATAATCAAACCACAGAAGTGGGTTGAGGGACTAGCCACTTCAGGTCTAACAAACATGTTAATCATGCCTCATTTTCGCCATGGTGTATAGGCCAGTACATATGTAAAGCAGTTACTATTCTGCGTTCATAGAGGATACTTATGGCTGGATCAGCCATACCCAATTACTGCTGAACTAATAGCGAGAATTACAGGACTCCCGAGCGAAGGAAAAGACCCTCTGCCTAACCTCACTAAGCATCATACTCAGGACATTAAGCAGAAGCACAAACTTCAGCATGTAGGGTAGGGATACTTAATTGGGCCCATCCATGACAAAAGTGTCTGGGTTGCTGCAAAAATATTATCCTATAAAATATTTCATAAAGTGGTACCGACGCAATGTTCTGCAGGGGTAATAGAAATTGTAGATTTATGTGCACAGGGACAAAAATTCAATTGGTCATGGTACTTTCTCGATGATGTGATGCTGGCACAATAGAAGGAAGGTCATAAATTCTACTATTCCTAGCTGCTAATTTTGATTTCCTTCACTATCTAGGATGACCCCCTGGACAATGTCCATATGAATGTCCTAGTATCCTGTTTGGGGGAAAAATATAAGAATCTATGGGAAGACAAGTTCAACAGCAAGTACCAATAGGATAGCAATGTGGTATTCTTTTTGCATGCAGAGGCACTGTGATAGGTTGTTCAGCAAACCCACAGGATCCACACCACAACTGTGCAAAGGTATGCTTCTTTTGTCAAATTTGAAGCTGATATGCATAATATAAATATGTTTCCTGTAAAAGGTCCACCTCAGCAAATACATCAAGCCAGATTCATAGTAATCGATGATGATGTGGATGCAATTTTCAAGCTTTGGTCAGAAGAATGGTGTGGCCCACTTGCAGAACCACTTCTTGAAGAGTAGAATGCAAAAGGACCACCAATTCACCAAGTTCATGGTGAAGAGCAAGAAGGTGATGATACTGAAGGGGACCCATCGTAAGAAAACCTGGAAGATGATGATGATACAGAGGACTCATACCACCATTCTTCTGCACAGCCGCATGCTAAAGAGGAGACACAGACCCATGTACAGCCCGAGGAAGGCCAATCGTCACAAAAGAAGAAGAAGAAGGAAGATAGAACAACAAACACCACTACCTTAATGGAGGATGATTTGCAAGAACTTGCCAGCGCTGTGGAGAAAGTTGCACAAGATAACCTTGATGGTATAAGGGCCCAGCAAGAGAGCATCGATACCCAGGTCTAGACCCACCTCAATCAGTTAACAACAACTATCAATGAGTTCAAATACACGGTGGACACCAAAGCAAATCGCATTGATCCTAACATTCCACTACTCACACTGCTGTGGGAACCACCAATCAAGGTACTCATTCATATGCAAGCACTTGATGTAAAGGAATAGACAATTATAGATACTGATAATAGCACCACCGAGATATACTTTTCCAAGTTTCTCTTGGATGACATCTAGCAGGCAGTTGCAGCTAAACTCCAACTAAGGAAAAATGTTGTTGCTCACCAGGCAGAAACACAGAAAAAGAAGGCCAAAATGTGCAAGACCCTCTTGCAAGGAAAGGAGCAGGAACTGTAAGAGTGCACCAACTCCTTGGCTGAGAAGGAGTAGGAAATATTAGCCCGTGAGCAAAGCCGTGTGATGTTGGCGGATTCCATTAAGAATTTCATTGCAACATTCTCACCAGAGGTTGGGCAGGTCGATGAAGACTCTGTGGCTAAAGTGGACAGGCTTGCGAATATCGCACAAGATCTTCAGTGACAAGTAGAATATATGCACGTACAATAGGTACCAAGCACACCCCCAGAGGTGCTGGCAGAAAGAAAAATAACAGTCTCTAAATCTGCTACTGAAATTAAAGGTGGAGAAGAAATCTACACAAAGGTCGTAGACAATGTTGCGACCATTTGGGAAACATTTCTTGAGGATGGTGCAATTGAGAAAATAAGGCAGCGCATTCGTGAGACGGATGAGCGCATCACTACTATGAAGGTGGACATGCGGAAGCTGTCCCTCAAGAAAAAGGTCATTAAGCATGTCGAGATCAAAAGTATCCAATAGGAAGTCCAGACCCTTCGCGAGAAGGAGAAGGCTAGGGAATCCTAGGTTGAGGAATTCTAGTCAGATGCAGAAAAGCTCACAGACCATCTTCAACCAATGCAGTAGAAGCTTCAAGGAATATTGCAGTCGATAGAGAAAGACTTGTTGGAGCATGTACAGTCTGATCAGGTGGAGAAATTGGTCATGCAAGCAAAGGAATCTATGGTGGAAGTTGTGAAGTTAGAAGACATGGTGCAAGAATTCCAAGGAAAGGTCTGTGCTACTGCACAAACAGACTCGAAACCAACAAGTTCACAATAATGTACACAAATGCGACCAAGGCACGCGGCTAAAAAAAAAAGAAATGTGTGTTTGAATTTTGGAGGCAACCATAGCACCACGCGTGCATAGTAGGCCGGTAGAAATTAAGGCAAAAGTTGTGTAGAGATGATGAGACACATTGCAACCACTGCCAAAACCGATTATTAAGCAAGTGATGGAAAATTCGAGATAGCTGACACATGCTAACAGACCGTTAAATGCATCAATATTTCATGGAGATTTGGCACTTGGACCATGACAGCACTACAATAGGCTCAAGTGTGGAGAACTTGGTCACCATGACCATCCAACCCATTCACACATGCACATGACTGTCATTACCCAAAAGTGGTGACACCAGTAATCATAGCATATCTAATAAGGAAATCCAGTACATAAGGTGAGCGTCTTGTCCTCATAATGCCACTACATAAGCCTGCATGAAAGAAGACTCGATGCTCTCCCTATAAGATCGGGGTTTGCTTGCACTAAGAAGACATCACTGTGTTATGCTGGTCATCCACCAATTATAGTTACAAATGAATTGGAGAGTCTCCTGCCAAGCAGCCTTGAGGGATAACGATGTTTCTGTAGCTTTCAATCTATCGAGTGTGTCTAGAGATAGCAAGAATAAATATGGTGATAGTCACCTTGTGGTTTCAACCCATTGACAAGCCTTCGGCGATGTCATCCTTGGTTATTAGTAGAACAGTAGAATAGCGGCCCTATCGGTGGCACCAGAGCGAGCTCCTATAGGGACCAGAGGCCCAACCCATTTTGACAAGCTCTGTGGGAACCAGTACACAGTCTCTACAGGCTTTCACAAATTCTGCAGGCTTGGAAGACGGCCACGGAATTGACCTCTTCAGGCGGGATCTTTGGCTCTAAGCAGGTTGTGTAGGGTCCAATGGGCAAGATTCGACTTGAACTCTTTGCTACTCAAGTGAAATTTGTCAAATTTTGGAAAATCCCTCACCTCCACCACCCAGGATAGCAAGTCTTTTCCAGTTTTCAATATGGACAAGTCTTCAAAGTTCATATTTATGGAAAATAGGGTGGTGAATACAGTGCTACAGAAGAGAGAAACTCGAGGAAGCACAACAAGAGAACAAGCCGCAGTGACCCGTAGCAAGAGAACAAGCTGCAATGACCCGCAGCAATGACGCATCAACTCTCTGGAGCATGAGAATGTTGGAAGGACCAAGGCCACATGGATTGTTGTGTCAGAATTGGACACTAAGCACCCTTGGTGAAATTGGAGGTGGACTATGACAAGATGATGAGAGAGTCCCAGAGCAAAGACAAAATTCCTCTTTGCAGGGATCTTGGTCTCAACAAGAAGCACATAAACTTACCTTGTCGGTTCATGCAAGCTCTGCAATCGAATCCTCCATTATGCATCCTCTAAACTGGTGCTGCGAAACAAGCCATGTCGGTGTCCTTATATCCGCTGCAGTAAAGATAGTGATTTGCAGGAAGATTCGGATATTTCGGATAGAAATGCAAGGGTCATAATGATCAGGAGGATTCCATGATTGAAGATAAAGGTAAAAGGTCATGCGGTTTAGTAAAACAGAAGGGCCTTGACACAAGTTCTGGTAGCAATAAAACTTCTGTGATTGATTCTACAGATTTACTTCAAGCGATTCCAAATGTGAAGAGGGGCCGAATTAAAGATAGTAAGAGGCGAGAAACACAAGAACCTGTCAAAAAGTTTCCTTGAAAAAAAAATAGAGCAAGGAGTGGATTGCGCAAGTTAATATGCAGCCGAAAAAAATAAAAAAATAAAAATCTATCTATATTTTTTCCAAAAAGATACCGCGCAGATCGGGCCGCTCACTTGTCCCTTGCTTAGTGGCTCAGGATGAGCCATAGGTGAGTGTTGGGGGCCTGTTGGCCCTATAAAGGGGCATAATAAGGAACTTTGCATGCGTAACCAAGGAATATGTGTGTGCACGTGATAGAAGCAAAGGAAGAGTGCAAAGGATGAAAAGTGCCCGCGAAGACAGAACGGAGAAGTACACGGCAAAGGAAAGGGAAGTGCAGACGCGTGCAAGGGGAAAACAACTAGAAAGCAATAGATACTGGATCCAGATCATGTTCGTATAAGATGGTGTAAGCTTGTAGCTATGCACATATGAGAAGATATTTGTAAGACAGGCCGATAGTTCCTTGTGTCAAGTCATGATCACCACAGCTGTAACCAAAGGAGCAGCTGATGGTGATGGCTAACAGACTGTCACGATGTAGTTGGCCCTGTGTGGCCATGTAAATTAGTATAAATAGGAAGGATGCAATGGTTAGAGGGTTGGTCAATCTTGTTTCTGCTTTTGAGTTTATTGATGTCGCAGAGCAAGGTTCGTCAGTTGGTCTGTAAGGTTTTCATTGATCTTTGTTCAGTTTTCAATAGATTGTTATTCGGTGGTAATCCATAGAAGGGGATGCTAATTATGTTGTAATGTCATACTGAACGGAAGAGGAGTAGAATAAAGAAGAGTATGGTAGCATTAGAGGGGCTATTGAGCCGCAGATCTGGCTATAATGGGAGCAGACTGCTATGAGTAGGAGTAGAGTAGAAGAGAAAACCAGAGAGCACGAGAACTATGAGTCTGAACTTAAAGACATATCTCAAGACCACTCTGCATCCTGCATAATGCAAGGTGTTGTATCCTTTCTCATTCCAGATGAATAGAAACTTGGTGGATTATCCTAGATGGGTTTCCATGTTATTTCTTGTGTCCAAATGAGTGATTGATGTGGTGAATGTTTATGTGATTGATTAATAGTTTCTTTATGTATCATGTTAATTATGGTTGGTTTCTGTTAGTTTCTTGCAATTGGTAAATGGATGAACATATTACCTTGTTGAATTGACGTTGTATAAATATATATCATTATGTATAATTCCTGTTATGAATCTCGGCTTAATTCATAGAGCCGATTGACACAAGTCAGCTACGTCGCATGAGTTGCACCAGCTGCGAGGAAGAAATGAAAGTCAGGCCACACGCGATGACATACAGTTGTGATTATTTGTGCGGAACTGACTCCTCCATCCAGCGGTCCTGCTGCCTTTGTTGAGCTCCTTGGTTGCAAACCAAGGGACTATACTTCCCCAATAATCGTGGAAACATGGTTCCGACGGTTACCCATCTATGAGATATCTCGGGTGAGACTGCACCTGCTTTGCAGGTGTTTCTAATGGGGCTTGCTCTATCGAGCCGATATCTCAGGTAGTTTTTGGATCGATGGGATACGCAAAACCTGGGTCACACAAGTGGGGAAAAGTGGCCAACAATTATTAGTTTCAAAAAAAGAGATATAGCTTGTTGAAATAGAGCTTTGGCTTATGTCAACTTCAGGCAAGGAAGACATTACCAACTGTTGGGAATTTTCTTGCATATCATGGAAATTGGTTTGTCTTTATTTTTGAGCTGATTATTCATGTAATATTTCTAAAATCTCTTCATCCATATACTGATCATCACCATATATGTCTTTCAAATTTTCAATGAACTCTTTATCATGTGTGCAACAGTCTTGAATTAGCGACAAAGAATGATCCTAGTCTTTAAAATGTTCATGAGATGTTGTATGAAAGTATTTAAGGGAATATAAAATCCCTGATGGAAATCCCTCATTCCATGACCTTGCATTTCCTTCTAAACTAACCATGAACATTTTCATTAAAGAATCCTCATGCAATTCAACTCCCAACTTATGTATATGCTTATGAAATCTGAACAAATGAAGGGCAGCATTATCACCCTTTTGATATTTGAATCTTGGAAGATATGCTTTCCAATCTATATTGGGTATTCTATTTGGGAAACCATGAATGTGAGCATGATTCATCGGATCATACCTTACAGCTATAGAACTCATCTTGATGAAGCTGAATCAGATCCTCACACTTTGCAACCCTTTCACAGTGGAGCTTCCATAGAACATAATGAAGAATGGATTCTTTGCAGATGGATTCGCAAAGTGAAATATGTATGAACTTCTTAATGTTTGACAATTTTTCACCATCAACAATCAAATATGCAACTTTGTAGCTCATACCCAAGGAATATTTGAACCCTCATTCCCCATTATGGTCATCATTATTTCCGAGTGGAGTCACCTTCCAAAAACATTGAGTAGAGTCCGTAGAGCATATACAACCAACATGTGTCTAGTAGTGGCTTCTCAACCAAGTTGTAGAACTAGGACAATGTTGTTTCCCCATGGAGATAATAGTGATTATTCCCCGACAACGACGCCAAGATGTTATCACCCAGTAATTTTTCCTATGGTTGTGGTAGGATAATAATTGGGGTAACCATTTCAAACCAATATTTAGACTGTATTCTAGCCTATACAGTCATAGAGGGATCTCTCTTTGTCACAAGGTTATTCACATATACATATATCTTTAAACAAGCATTTAGAAGGCTATATTTTTTAGGGGAAGGGTTCTTGAGGTTTTAAAGAGTGTAAGATAGACAAACAGAAAGCACCATTGGCCAATAGAGTCAAAACCTAAAACATTCAACGACTTACAACAAATAATGACCAGTGATAACCTTCATAGTCTGAGGCAAAATAGGTGTTAGTATTCAGCAAAATATCTTTGAGAGATGGCACGGGGAATGAGAAGAAGCCCAATGAGACAGGAGGCACCTATCTGTGGATGAATCTCCTAAAACACCTTTATCAGAAGAAACCGTAAAGGATGGTAAATGAAATGGAGCATCTAACAGAGGATGCATTCCAAGACATTTACCATAAACACATAACAAACACGTTATCTGATACAGGGAGCACTAAATAGAGAATGAATTCCTTGCATACAACTAGAAACTCATTAGAAGAAACTACACAAATATGAAAATGAAGCAAACAGGGGAACACAGACTGAACATTGAACATCGTGATGAATATTAGACATTCAGGGTATGCTTTGCATTAATTACTTCCAAGAAAAGTTGGAAAGCTACAAAACCAAGAATAGAGGCTTCAAAATTAATGTTGAACCCCTTTGTTCCTCTATTGAGCTTATATTTATAGAGGAATTCACCTCTAAGATGAATCTCAAAGAAGAGTACCAAAATCAGTTTAAATCATGGGAATCAAACCTGCACATACTAAATATTAACAAATTTTGAGTTGGCAGATTCGCCATGATCACAAAACAAATCAGGAAAGCACGTTGCGATGCATGTGATGGATCAAAATGGAAAACTTGACATCTTGGACTCAGGACCGCTTGATGAAAACGACTTCTCAGAGCTTCTTCAAATGACCTGCATTAGTCTCCTTCATCATTTTATCTTCCACCTGTGAAATTTCTCTTTAACCATTGATTTCCACAAAAATTCATCCTGCACCATTGATATGGGATTAAGGATGCGAAGGCATTATGGACTGTTAATCATGTAGATCACAGAGAGTGGTATATCACGTTTTCATGACTAAATTTATGTCCTATATGCATTTCACCTTTTTTTCTTTCGGATCCATTGATTTTTCGCGGAAGCTTTCTGGATCGTTGATCTTATGGATCACAGAATGCAGAATTTCAACTTTTCCACAACCAAAACTCTGGATTTCCACTTTCCAGATTTCACCTTTCTACTTCTTTCCGAGTCGTTGATATTTGGAGGAAGCTTTCCATACGGTTGATCCTACGGAAAGTTAAAATATGGATTCCAATATTTTTATAACCGAAATTTTGTGTTTCCTCTTTCCAATTTATGCTCTTTTACTCTTTTATGAGACGTTGATCTTCGGCAGAAGTTGTCTGAGCTGTCGATCTCGGACTACAAAAAGCGGAAGTCGGGTTTACCAAATTTTATAAAAGAATTTTTTCACGATCAAAATGGATCAAAATGGAAAACTTGACATCTTGGACTCAGGATCGCTTGATGAAAATGACTGTTCAAAGCTTCTTCAAATGACCTGCATTGGTCTCCTTCATCATTTTATCTTCCACCTATGAAATTTCTCTTTAACCATTGATTTCCACAAAAATTCATCCTGCACCGTTGATATGGGATTAAGGATGCAAAGGAATTATGGACCGTTAATCATGTAGATCACGGAGAGTGTACTTTCACGTTTTCACGACTAAATTTATGTCCTATATGCATTTTACCTTTTTCTTTCTGATCCATTGATTTTTCGTGAAAGATTTCTGGACCGTCGATCTTATGGATCATGGAATGCAGAATTTCAACTTTTCTGCAACCAAAACTCTGGATTTCCACTTTCCGGATTTCACCTTTCTGCTTCTTTCCGAGTCATTGATCTTTGGCGGAAGCTTTCCATACAGTCGATCCTACGGAAAGCGAAAATATGGATTCCAATATTTTTATAACCAAAATTTTATGTTTCCTCTTTCTGATTTATGCTCTTCTACTCTTTTCTGAGACGTTGATCTTCGGCAGAAGTTGTCTGAGCTGTCAATCTTAGACTACAAAAAGCAGAAGTCGGGTTTACCAAATTTTATAAAAGAAAATTTTCACGATCAAAATGGATCAAAATGGAAAACTTGACATCTTGGACTCAGGATCGCTTGATGAAAACGAATGTTCAGAGCTTCTTCAAATGACCTACATTGGTCTCCTTCATCATTTTATCTTCCACCTATTAAATTTCTCTTTAACCATTGATTTCCACAAAAATTCATCCTACACCATTGATATGGGATTAAGGACGCGAAGGCATTATGGACCGTTAATCATGTAGATCACGGAGAGTGGACTTTCACGTTTTCACGACTAAATTTATGTCCTATATGCATTTCACCTTTTTTCTTTCCGATCCATTGATTTTTCGTGGAAGCTTTCTGGACCATCGATCTTGTGGATCACGGAATGCAGAATTTCAACTTTTTCGCAACCAAAACTCTGGATTTCACCTTTCTTCTTCTTTCCGAGTCGTTGATCTTTGGTGGAAGCTTTCCATACGGTCGATCCTACAGAAAGCGATAATATGGATTCCAATATTTTTATAACCAAAATTTTGTGTTTCCTCTTTCTGATTTATGCTCTTCTACTCTTTTCTGAGACGTTGATCTTCGACAGAAGTTGTCTGAGCTGTCGATCTCGGACTACAAAAAGCGGAAGTCGGGTTTACCAAATTTTATAAAATAAATTTTTTCCTTTTCCACTTCTTCCCTTTTGCTGGACCATTGATTTATCCCAGATTCATCCTCAACCGTCTGATCTCGGACTGTGGAAAGCAGAAGTTGGGTTTACCAACTTTCACAACAAAATCTTTCCGTTTTCTGTTTTTTCGCTCTCAATTTTTTTCCAGGAAGAAATTATTTTTGGCTCTTGATTTTTTTCCGATATGCATCAAGGTTTCCTTGATCATCTTTTAACTTTAATCAATTTTTTCATATTCAGGCTCATTTCCAAGATCGCACCTAAGGTTTTTTTTCAGTGTTTTCTTCGCTTTCAACCAGGGATGGATCATTCAGAACTTGTTCAGCACTTACTCAAGATATATAACATGAAATTTTTTTACCTTACCCATCACTTTCATTGGCTTATCATTTTGCAGAGGAATTAGTGTGGGCACATTTATAAAAATATTCAAATTTTAGCACAGGTGCTAACAGAAAGGAAGGTCACAGTGCTCCGGAATCGAGTCGTTGGAGAGGTAAAGGTGTAGTGGAAGCACTACAGTCCTGATGAGGCTACCTGGGATCTAGAGGATGCCATGCGTTTGGCACATCCATTTTTGTTCATTTGTGTAAAGCATTGAGGATAGTGCTAATGAAGGGGGAGGGGAATGTAACACCCCGGTTTTGATCCCATGGTATTAAAATTGCACATGATGTATATATTGTATTTAAATCATGGTGAGGAGCTCAAGGCCAAGGCTCTACCATTGATTTGGTTTTGTATGTATCAGAAATGAAGGTTGATGTCGATGGGTATAGTGCTAAGCTAGGCACAATATATTTTGAACTCATAATGTAAATATGCAATTTAATAAAATACCACAACTAGTTATGCACTGCAACATAAGAGATGGGGGCATGATTTCACAAGGAATAGGGAGGGAAGTTAGTCAAACTCTTGAGCCATAGGGTGATACTAGATGTCAATGGGATAACCCATAAACCCTTGGCTACCTTTTTTTCCTCTGCACTCAATCATTCAATTCTTCCAGAAGAGCGGTTGAGGAAATTAATGTCTTGGGAAGACAAAGGCATAGAAGTCATATTTCGAGTGTGAGAAAGCCTACAGATTGAAGTCTAGGGAAGCTGTATTCTTGCTTCTGAAGAAAGTAATCATGGGGATGCGTGCCCATCCTGTCAATTCTGGAGTCTCCCAATATTTCTTGGTCATTCTCGATTTCCTGAGGTAATTATTCAACATTTCGATCCATTATGCAGAAGGTTGTTCATTGTTCACTATCGGGAGTTGGGGAAGTGGTTTTTCAATTTGGTTCATTGTTCGTATATGCAACACAAGCTAGCAAATTATTTCTACGTGTTATGCAGTGATTCCTTGTGTTACCGAATGGTATGGAACCTTGGTTACCTATGTTACAGTGTGGAACCCTATGTTGTTGAGTTACCTTGTGATTTGTTGTTATGTGTACCCTATTTTGTGTCTGAACTATATGTAATACTTAGGAGTGGAAGAGATGTTGAATGGGCTTGTTAAACCTAGTGAATAGAGGAACTTTAGAAAAATATAAGAGTGTTTGGTGAGTCTTCTCTACACACTCTGAAGAGAACTAGAAGGGAAGGTATAGCCCGAGGGACTGTGTAACAGAGAAGGGGATACTTCCTTGTGTTGGGTTGTAGGTAATGTGGATTCCAGGCTAGATAGATTTGTGGAGGTGTCCCTAGATCTTGAATGAGCCACTAAATTATCCATTCTTCCTTTTCGTTGCCTTAGTAGCCTGATAAACAAAAAGGTATATTAGCTTGGATGACATCCTGATAAAACCATTTGGATATTGGCTTGGTTGGGTAGCTTGATAAACCTAATCATATATTGGCTTGGCTGTGTCTTGTTGTGCATTTTGGCCATGTGTGACCCTTGGCTAGACAACCTGATAAACACAATTGTTTTCTGGCTTGGTTGAGTAGCTTGATAAACCCAATAGTGTGATGGCTTGGATGATTAGCCCGATAAACCAATATATTAGTAGGCTTGGCTAGTCCTTAGTGTGATTGTTGGCTTGACTATGTGTTGTCTAATAAACCCAACTGTTAGTTGGCTTGGCTGAGTATCTTGATAAACCCGGCAGTGTATTGGCTTGTTTCCTACATCCTGATAAACCCAGTTGTTGATTGGCTTGGATGGATAGTTTGATAAACCCAATTGTAGGTTGGATTGACTGTGTTTGATGTGTTATGGCTATGTGTGAGATTTTTGTTCCCTAGTTCATTGTGTAAGTCATGCCTAGCTTGGGGATGGCATTTGTGTTGAGAGATTGATGAACACAACTGGCCTATTTTTGGGTGGAACGTTGCATCGACATAGCTAGTTGTGGGACAACGTCATCTTCAATATAAGTATTCTCTGTTGTGTTATTTATACAATATATTTTCTTATGAATGTGTTGATTATGTTAAATAATTATTGAAGTTTAAGTAGAATTTACTGTTGTTAAATGTCCCTGAATTTTGTATCTATTTATGCCTTGTATTTTGCACTGCATTTGCTTATGATCATGGAGGCCAGAAGCATGGTTATAAGATCAAAAATGCGATTATCTTAAGGTAAGATGTGCTTTTCCGCACTCCAGGATCCTCCTGTGGGAGGCAGAAGTTGAGAGTCGAAAGGAGGAAAATTGGAGAAAATAACAAGGAATAATGTTGGTTTTCCACACCTCGAAATCCACCTACAAAAAGCAGAAGTTGGAAGAGGAAAAAGAGCAAAAAATATTAAGGTAAAGTGTGGATTTCCACTCCCCAGAGTGTGCTTACAGAAGGCAGAAGGTGGGAGGCATAAATCAGGAAACAAAAAGGGAAATGAGACCAAGTGTTGGTTTTCCACGATCCAAGGTCTGCCTGTGGAATGCAGAAGGAGGAAAGCGAAAGGTGAATAAACAAAGAATCGTTTTTTTATTTTACAATTCCCTAAGTTTGCAGCAGAGGAAGAAAGGATGAATGTGGAATTTGAAGAGATCATTCCATCATAATTCAAGTTTTCAATTCCCAAATTCCACATTGTGGAAGGGAAAAAGAGGAATGCGAAAAGGCATGAAATCATAGTGGCTTTTTGCAGAGTTTTGACTGCCGCAAGTCACATTGCGGAAGGCGAAAGGCCAGAAGGTGGAAGTTGGAAAGGTCATTCAGTGCGAAAACAACTCTCCTGGTTGTAGAGTGGATCTCTAAGATGTGGAAAGACAATTACAGTGGTTTTAAGCCTAACGATGAATGTTAAAGGATGAACATGACCCATGACTATGTTTAAGGAAGAGAAAAAAAAAGAACAAGGGTTATTTAATAAGTTTTAAATTGTTCCACATATTAGTAAGGTGAATGGGCACTGGGTTCATGTACATTGAGGTATTGAAAATGATAAGTTGAAGTCATTCTCCTCCCTTCTTTGATCCTAGAAGAGGGGATGGGAAGTGACAATTCAACTGTTATCTATCTCTCCTCCCTTCTCTCTCTCTCTCTCATGTGAACTTGAGTGAGTGTGAGGTATGTATAAATGAGGGTGGGAGCATCCCTATTTATGCTAATCAAGTGACTGACCTTTTACATGACTGTCCAACCTGTTTCATTAACATGTCCAAATTCTCCTAGAGAGACTCCAAATGCACATTACATGATGTCACACTGGGGACTATTTCCCCAACTTACAAAAAAGGTTGTACCTCAAGGTATAGACACAATAAAGACATCCTGCAAGGAGGAAAACACATCTCCAATGGGGGTACAACAACATACAATGATAATATACATTAGAATATATTCTGAAGTTACAAATACACCAACACTCCCTCTTATACAGGAAGGTATTCTCTCTCTTCCATAGTCATCAACACATCTGGTCAAGTATTCATCGTAGACTCATCATCACGGAGTCATAGATTCATCATCATAGTTGCTGCCATTATCATATTTTTATTGATCATCAAATGGTACTATCTGTCATCATAAGTTTCTACAGAGCCAACCCATTTTCATGTTGGGTGTAGGCCTAGTCCTCATGCAGGTACTCATCACATATTTGAGAAATCCATCTTGTAGGGACTGTCTACGACCTTATTTACATTTCCATGACAGTAACATGTGTCTTCTACCTTTATATCTTTGTATCTAGGTCATCTCTTTTGTCCTACACAAAACAAAGCACACAGAGCATTCATGGTCAACTTGCGTTCTACCAGTAAAGTAGAACTGCCTAGGTGCACCTCATGTGCTTCAATACCTAATCATCTCAACATGGGAACACACACACACATAGATATATATGTAAGGAATGATTACGACCAAACAACTTGCTACATCATGACTTTTACATTCTAGGTCAACCTCATGAACTTATTACATCTGAACAACCTGCGTCCAGGATATTTTTCATTCAGATAATATTTGGGGTGCGTTACATATGAGTCACCTACTTACCATTCTATGACTCATTTTACACTCGGACAAACCACATGATTTATTAAATTCGAGTAACCTACGTACCACACTAGGGCTCATATTTACACTTGAATAACCTGTATCGGGAATAATTACATCCAAGGATAACTTGTGAGCCTCACCGAGACTGATTACATACAAGGAAAACCTACATTACTGATCACGTCTTAGCATCCCGCTTCACCTGAATTTTTCCCACTTGAACAATCTGTCTCATCATTTCCCTTGTGAGATATTATGCATTTGTTATTTCTAGAATAGAATCATATCAGGAATAATTACATCCAACTTGTGATCTTCTCTAGGACTTATTACATATAAGGACAACCTACAGGGCTGATTACATTTGATCAACCTATGATATTTGCCAAGATTTTATGCTCAGACAACCTGTCTCTCTAGCTATGTTAGAAAACATTAGTCCCTCTTTTGAGGGGTCTCATTCTAGATCACACCAAGTCTTTCTCTGAAATACTTAGACTTCACTCTCACTAGAGGCTTGGTCAACAGATCATCTATATGCTCATACGTTTCCATGTACTAGAGATTCATTTCTCCTCTCTACACCATATCCCTGATATAGTGGAGCTTGATCTCAATGTGCTTCGGCTTGTCACGGAACACGAGGTTTTTTGACATCTGCAAGCAAATCTGATTGTCGCAAAAGATACAAGTCACATCCAACTGGAGATCAAACAAGTTATCTAGTAGCTTACATAGCCACACTACCTCACAACTAGCCAAGAAAGAGGCAACATAATATTCCTTGGATGTACTCAGCACCACACATGATTTCTTATTGTTGAACCAGGAGATCATGCCATATCCCAAACTGAAGCAACAACCTAAGGTTCTCTTCCTGTCAGTGGCACTACCTGCCCAATCTGAATCAACATAACTATGTAGGTTAATCTTTTGATTTGCATCCTATTTGAGACCATAATCCACTATACCTTTTAGGTACCTCAGTACATGCTTTGCTATCAAGTGAACATTTCTTGGATCTATCAAGAACTGGCTCAAGGTGTTCACTGCAAAGCATATGTCCGGCCTCATATTCATGAGGTACATCAATGACCTAATAATCTAATGATACATCGGGGCATCAAGTGTCTTGGATGAAGCATCACTCAGAATCTTCAAGTTATATGCCATAGGGTGGATATTGCCTTGCAGTCCAACATTCTGAATCTCTTAAGAATATCCAATGCATACTTTCCTTGACCAAGGAAGATACCATATGCACTCTTCCACACCTCCATACCTAACAAGTAGTGAATCATACTTATGTATTTCATCTCTAACTCTATAGCAAGTCTCCTCATTTCATCTTTAATGAGTTCCTCTTCGTGCGTTAGAAACAAGTCATCGACATATAACAGGAGCATCACTAGTCTTATGTCTTCAAGCTTGAAGTAAATGTTGGAATATGCTTTATTCTTGGTAAATCCTAGGCTCATCAAGAATCTATCCATCATGGAATACCATGTCCTTGGTGCTTGTTTCAATCCATACAAATCATTCTTCAATTTGCACACATGGGTCTTCCTGTCATGTGTCTCGAATCCCAGTGGTTGTTCCATGTACACTTCCTCCTTGACTACACCATTCTAGAAAGTTGTCTTGACATCCATCTAGTGTATTTTCCATTTCATAATTGTTGCTAATGAAAGTATGGTCCTAATGGAAGTGTACCTGGCCATGGGTGAAAATGTCTCTTCATAGTCTATGCCTTGTTTCTGTGAGAATCCTAGTGCTACAAATATTTCCTTGTATTTCTCGATGCTTCCATCTGAAGCATGATTGATTTTGTAGATCCACTTCGAATTCATGACATACTTCTTTTCTGGTCTTGGAACTATCTTCCAGACATCATTCTTCATGATCAACTAATATTCCTTGATGATAGAATCCTTCCATTTTTTCTTTTCTGTAGTTTCTTCATATGTGCAAGGTTCTCTGTCAATGATGTCACATAGCAGGGCTACATAGCTATTGTATGGATTTTCCCTTTTTCTCTCTCTCTATGTATTCCTTTTGGAGCACCATACCTTTTGTTCTTCTCATTTGATCTCTCATTCTCATGTTGGTTTCCTCTTATGGGAGTCCTTCTCAAGGATTGTCTCTACCAGCTCTTGTGGTTCTGTCATGTTGTGATCTTCATGGTCTTCTGGAATTGCTTCTCCAATTTCCATATCTCGGGCTCTCGTATTTTCAGGTTCCTTGACCTCTTGAATAAGTGTCCTCCTAGACCTGAAGTATGATGAGTCTTAATCAAAGGTTACATCTCTACTTATGTCTATCTTCTTGAATCCTAGGAAGTATATTCGGTAGGCCTTTGATGTATCATTGTATCCTATGAATATACCCTTCTTTCTAGAAGGATCGAGCTTGGTCCCTTTATCCTTTGGGATATGTATGTACATTGAGAAGCCAAATATTCTCAAATGGATGACTTCTGGTTTCTCTCCTGAGAAATCCTATTACAGAGTCTTGTTCTCAAGTACTCTATGAGGAGTATAGTTTTGTACATACATATTTGTCCTTGCTTCCTCTGCCCAAAGGTGCATCATAAGATCTTGGTCATGCATCATTTCTTTTTCTGCTTCCACAATGATTCAGTTCTTTCATTTCACAACCCCATTCTACTGAGGATTTTATGGAGTGCTGAAATCCCTCTTAAACCTGGACTCTCTGCAAAGTTCCTTGATTTATTCCTAGGTGAATTATCCACCATTATCTGACCATAGAGTGTTGATATTCCCATCAGTTGGGTTCTCGACCAAGGATTTATATTCCTTGAACTTACTGAAAACTTTATTTTTCCCTTTCAAGAAATATATCCAATTCTTACATGAGAAATCTTCTATAAAGGAAACATAGTACACATATCCACTTAATGAGCTAGAAGACATGGGTCCACATACATCCGAGTGTATTATCTCCGGTATTCCTTTTTCCTTTCTCTCACTGTTGGGAAATGTCTTATTTGCATTCTTTCCTTGTGCGCATCCTTTGCAAATTCCTTCATTCTTTTCCTAGATCTTTGGTAGTCCAGATACTTCTTTGCTTTCCATCGGTAGTGCTCTATAGTGCACATGTGCAAGCCTTATGTGCCATAGTTCGCTTGTTTCAATTGACTCATGAACCAATGGTTATTCAGGCAACCCCTTTAGCTTATACAAGACTTCGTCTTCTTCTCCAATAATTTTTGCATCTTCTATTGTCTCCCCTCTCTACCACATTAGAACTTGGCCATCGACAACTCTAATTCCCTTTGCATTTAGTGCAGAGATGGAGAGAATATTCTCCTTCAATCTTGAAACATCTAGCACATCCTTCATCTTTAAGGATTTCCTGGAGTCAATCTTGTATGAATATTCTCCACTCCCTTTTATGGGGTATTGGTAATCATTCCCAAGTTTCACCTTATGAGGTGACTCATATTCATACATATTATAAAAATGATTCCTTGGATCTAGTCACTTCTCTTCATGTGAGATAGTGCCCGTAAGTGCTGAGATTAGCACATACTCTTCATCTAAATCATCCTTCTCTCTTCTGAATATTTTTTTTGTTGGTTTGTCGTCTTCGAAAACATGAGCATGGTGTCTCCTTTTCCTGATGGGACAATCTCTTGCAAAGTGTCCCTTTTCATCACAAGTATAGCATCAAAAATTTGAAGGATCTCTCCTGGTCTTCTTTTGTTTCTTATCCTTCTTATTGTTGTGATGAAAGTTCTCCTTCTTATTTTCTTCTTGAAGTTCTTCTTGGTGTGAACTATGAGAGCTTGATCTTCATTTTCTCCCATATTCTCTTCTCTTGTCAAGAATCGATCTTCTTCTTGTGCACATTCTTCTCAGAGTCTACTGAAAGAGATCAACCTCCTTCTAGCACAAATTCCTTGAATAAATGAGTCCCATGACCTAGGGAGACCATTCAAGGTAGTCATTATAATTTCTCCTTATTTGACATTCTCTTCAACCACTTCAAGTTGTTCTTTGATTTGAGAAACCCTTATGAATTAAGACTGTATAGTCTCAGAGTTTTGTATCTTCACATTCTTCAACTGCTTCCTCAAATTCATCTTCTGGGTGATGTTCTTTCCTTCGAACATATTTTCCAAATCATCATATACTTCCTTCAGTGTCTTGAAGGAAGACACATGGTGAATGAGGTGATCCTCAATATAATTTGCAATGATTCTCTTGGCCTTAGACATGCTTCTCTTCTGAGAATCCTTAGCCTCATGTCTCTCTGGTTCTAGAACCTCCTCAGTGATGTTCTAATCCAAGTCATTTTCTTCAAGGATCAGGGAGATTCTATACTTCCATGCCTGGAAGTTATCAACCCCTCCAAGATTTTTCTCAAGATGAGTATGGTGATTCATATTTTCAAATGAGAACCTCAAATGGAAATATCAATGATTTATATCTTATTGATTTGAGGTGTCCAACCTGGTTCGGGAGATGGCTGACTTAGGGTTTTTCAGAGAAACCCTAATTTTCCAAACTTGGAGTTTAGGAATTTTGTTTGGATAGAAAGATGTGCATCCTTGAGGAGAGTTTCTCACCAAGGTCACTTTCTAAATACTGAGGTGGGATGCCTCTGAAACTTGATTCCCTAGTTTCTTCAGGCACCTTTGACAGGGTCAAAAATGAAACTTCTTCAAATATCAAATTGCTTCCACAAAAATATGAACCCTACTAAGGTGAGTTATCCTAGCACTCTTTTCTTGATGATCTGTGGAGAGAACACCTTGAACTATGAAGCCCTATTTTTCGCAACTGCACATTGTCTTCTTTGAGAGTGGCTTTGATACCATATTAGTTTTTCTATATCTTATTAGCTTCATTAGGATCCTTGTTTGAAAGAATAACAAGTACATCTAGATGCATAAGATATAACCGATACACAAGACACAAATATTTTCACCGTGGAAACCATTAAGGATAAAACCCCACAAAATTCCTCAAAATAGTATAGTCACAAATACTATGTCATAAGATGATCAATCCTAGTAATAAGAAGTATTACAACTATCTATCTCTCCTCCCTTCTCTCTCTCTCTCTCTCTCTCTCTCTCTCATAAGAACTTGAGTGAGTGCGAGGTGTGTATAAATGAGGGAGGGAGCCTCCTTATGTATACTAATAAAGTAACTAGCCTTTTACATGACTGGGCTGACCTATTTCACTAACAGGGTCGAATTCTCTTAGAGAGACTCCAAATACACATTACATGATATCACACTGGGGAATATTGCCCTGACTTATAATGGAGGTTATACCTCAAGGTATAGACATAATAAAGACATCCTGCAATGACAAAATCACATATCCAATAGGGATACAACAACATAAAATGACAATATACATCAAAATATCTTCTGAAGTTACAAATACATCAACACCTTCAAAATCATTCATATATGACTTATAAAAGCATATAAAAAATACATAAAATTATCTTTTATTGTTTGTGTGGGATCCCTATTGATATTTGATTCCTTGCGGAGATTCTCATAGTCCCACGGTCTTGATATTCTTCCTTCATGAAAACTTACTACATAATTAACTTGAAAATACGGATCCATGCGTAAGGTGGTGAATCTCTGCATGGGGAATTTGGATCCCATGCAAATTGGAGTGAGTTTTGTTCTGCATTAAAGAAGTTACTCCTTCTTGTGGTCATCATCTTCCTCCTTGGATGATTTCTTAATACCATGAATCTCTAATTATACACAAGATCCATTGAATAACTATAAGATCAAATCCACAAATCCCTGGGTTGTTCAAACAATTCATCCAATTTGGAAAACTGGCCATAACAAAAATTATGAAAAATACAGTTTCAAATACCTAAGCATATCTCCCAAACCATTCTAAATTTTCAAAAATATTTTGTTCATAAATTTAATGAGACTATTTGGGAAGTGGGTTTTCAATGTTTTACGGTCTGACTCCTTATGGTTCGATCACCAGTGTTGCATGAAATTTGTCTCCTAGAATAGTGAAACGAATGGTGTATATTGACTTGCTCTCAATTCTCCCTACATTAAATGGAGGATCCTCAATCACTGAGATCACATAGGAATCTAGGTCATTATCCTCAAGAGTGTTCAATACTTTCTCCTTCCATGTGGTTAATTTGGAAGTTTCCTCAAGACAATATTTCGATCAGACGGAGATTGATGTCATGGCTCTTGAACTTTTCTCAATTCCTCGGGATCACATAGGATTCTAGTTGCTTGTACAAACTTAGCTCCTTCATGCCCTAAGCTCTGATACCATGTTAGTGTTTTGAGAAATATGGATAGCTTCGAACTTTAAATTTTTTATCAATGATCCAATGAACATATGAATATCGTAATCAAATCATCCACACAAATGATTGATCCACATAAGACAAGACGTACCCCGGGGAAAATCCTCTTAGCTAAGAGGATGAAAAACCAAAGCAATTCTTCAAATTATAGTAGATAGATTATAGAGAATTAATTTTACTGTTGGTTGTGGAGCCTAATATTCCTGATTCATAGATGTTTTTTCAGCTATGTTTGGATCCCAACAACAGACGAGGGTGTGGGGTGCATTCCCCCCCCACTATAGTCATTAGGGGAGTCCATGAGGGCACCGACTATTTTGGGAGCCCGCCCCTGGAGGGGGTTTAGGGGAAGCACACATGTAGCAAAAATGTAGGAAAAATGCCTTGTAAAATGTTGTAATTTTAGAGTCATGAATTGGTCAATAATGGGTGATTTAAGGGCCCATGGTTTTGGGAAGTGTTATCACTCCAAGAAACCCTTTGTGGTTGTAGACCAAAGGTGCTTGGTAACTTAAGAAATTATAATAATCGAAGTGTGGATCAATGGGATAACTGAGAAGACTAAGTAGTAAGACAACATGCCATGCCTCTAAATAATCCAGTGCTTCGAGAAATTAAATATCAGCTACAGTAAATAATCAAGGTATGAAGAAAGACATTCAAGATAACCAAATACAGAGCTGTAGGGTCATACAAGAATATAAAGAAGATCTAATTCATCCATGAGCTGTATCAGAAGATGACAGTTCTGAACAACTGAATTGAATAGAATCAAATGTAGAATAATGGAAATTGTGGACAGACTGATATCTAATGACCAAAGAAAACTGTGATTCATATAGCAAGAAAGTGTCAAGTACATAGCCTAAAATGTATCCAAAATTGAACCCTTTGTTCTTCAAATGGCTTTGGCTTTATAGCCTTACAAGATCAAATCTAGATCCATGAAAGATGGATCAGATTTGCCAAAAATAGTCAAACCAACAGGTGTAGGATGAGATCCTATAAAAATGGATCTAGAATGCTAAAATTGGAAAGTCAAAAATAGGAAAAGATCCTATCCAATGAGTCAAAATCTATCTTGACAGCCCTGATATCCTCCAATCTCTTTGACAGGTGTAGAAAACCTTCCAAGGCTTCTTGATTTGGTCCTCCAAGGATAAAATTCGAATTTGCTGAAGTAGGCAAAAAATCCTGATTTTCTGTCTTTGAAAATTATGCCAAATGTGATTAAAACACCTCTTCTTTGCCTTATCCATCAAAAGTAACCATTGGATCTGACTTGATAATTCACCATCTATCTATTCTAAGAGGTTTCATCTCATTCGGATTCAAAAAATCCCGATCTGGGCAAAAACATTAGCTTGCTGCCCTGTAACAGGTTTGCACAGGATTTTCTGACACCTGATCTTGCGGGGCAATTTTGACTGTCTTCCCGAGCTCTAAATTCAAATCTGATTGGACCAATGGATAGCTTATGATTTGTAGATGTCAATCAACCATTTGAACGTGCCAAACGGACATTCCACGGCCGAGAAAAACGATTTTTACCAAAGGCAGTTTTTATCTGGAAAAACATATTTTCGACAGTTAAGCCTTCTATCTGTTTCGTGCTTTAGCTGCCGAAAATGACCTGTTTCGGCGGTTAACTAACCTTTCACAGAAAAGCTTAGCTGCCGAAAGCTGATATTTTGAATTTTGAAGATTAAAACTTGGATGAATGAAATTTTCAACTATATACTTCAAAACAAGACCTCTTAATGGACTCTAAAAAATTTAGAAGAAATTTTTTTGACTCGATCCTATCACCTAAAATAATGAAAATTTGACTGGGTTATTTTAGGAGATAACAGGAAGCCCGTGGTATTTTCTGATTTTATTCCCTTTATAAAACGAAGGTATTGTAATACAATTTTGTATTTTATTGTAGAACTGTAAAACAATCTTTGTGATTGTGTGAGAGACTGTGAGAGAGGGAAGTGGAAGTGTATAGGGGATGTTGCAGGTTGTATCCCTTCATTTTGTTGGATGGTATAATAATACAGGACTAGTGATTTCTATGTGGACGTAGCCCTTCTTGAGTGAACCACGTTATATTTGTGTCTCTCTTGCGATGTTTATTAATATTGTCATCTTGTTTAATGTTTATTCTTATTGGTCTACGATCTTATTTTCTAACAATTGGTATTAGAGCCAAAAGTTCTATTTGGCTGGTAAACTTGCAAAAGAAGGATTCCTAGTTCCAGTAGGAGCAATCGAAGAAGAAGTAAAGTTTAGGGTCAAGAAATTTGACAGCTGAAACTACCATTTATGGAAGATGCATTGGAGTACTATCTATAACCAAAGGATCTATACCTACCATTGGGCGTAAAAACAAAATAGTCGATGACTATGAAGGACAAAGAATGGGAGGTTCTTGATAGAAAGGCACTGGGAACAATACGGATGTTCATGGTTTCATCAATAAATTTCAATATTTTGAAAGAAAAGACAACAAAGGGTGTGATGAGTGCATTATATAATCTCTATGAAAAACCCTCAGCTTCCAACAAGGTATTTTTAATGAAGAATTTATTTAAGATGAAAATGTCATAAGGTGTATCTATTGCTGACCTCAATACTATTTTGAGATGGGGGAGCTAAATATCTTGGATCTCGATACTATTTTGGCCTGTCCAAGATTGATTAGTTCACTGGTGGAGTTTGTATTCCTCATTCTAGTGATGTTTGGTTGACTCTGGTTAGGTTTTTTAACGCCGAGAAAGGTAAAACTTCCTCTGCATTTCCAATACTATTTTTCTTTCTTTGTAGAATGGCTTATAAACTATTGTTTAACTCCCAAGTTCATATGTGTAGGAGGTAACCATACTGGTTCTCTGCCACGTTCATGAACGTAAGAGATACGAGGTCGAGCAACCAGAGGCTAAATACAAAAAATGGAGAACAACATACCCCATACAAGACTTCATCGAAAAGAAAAACGCTTCTTTTGAGATGCATTAATCCCCTATGGTTTTGCACTATGCTTAATGGCCTCCAACTGGAGTGTTCAATATGACCACATGGCCTGCATATGAACCAATTTAATTCACGTCCTTTGCATATTGTTTCCACCATCATTGCTTCCAAGTTTAAGTCAATCGTCGAATCATTATAAAGGCTAAGAACTTTTGCATAGTTTCTCCATGATGGTATATATGGATCATATCATAGAATATAGTATAGTAGGGTGACCATGGTATGGATTTCGATTTAGAACATAGTTTTATTATAGTTTTTCCAAACCCTTAGTGTCCCATCCTTTTGCCAAGGATGTTGGATACCTTGTAGTTTAGGATTTTTTTCCTTTTGCAAGAAACTTAAAGCTTAATCTCGTTCACTTGCACAAAGAAAAAATGATGGTTCATACGTTAGCCTTGAAGGATAAGTAAGTCTGTGAACCTTTCCTTTAAAATCTCTTAGGTTAGACAAAAATAGTTTTACAACATTGCAACCAACTGAGATTTAAAAGCAGTTATAGCCACAAGATAGTATCGATCAAAATTCATGACGTTGTATCGACATAATGTCGCAAAGAAAAGAGGCATGTTGATGAAAAACACTAAACATAGCCACATGAGTCTTAGACTTTAACTAAATACATTTTTCTAATTATCGTCACAACAGAGAAAGCGTGAAGTATAACGTCTCTTGGATTTATTTCCTAGGAATATATAAAGTTACATATAGTAAATAATTTATTTATTTTTATGAATTTTAGGGATGTTACATTATGAAAGTTCATATGCACTATACCTTGTGAATGGAAGCCTTCCGTAATAGGGCACAAAAGAGCTATACTCAGATGATATCCATTGATGCCATACTGAGGAACATATACAACTATAGACTGGATGTTCTGATAAGAAGGATTTTCAAGTGGAATGTAAAGGGTTGTAGATGCATACTCATGGTGCGCCACTTCCATGTTGAAATGCTAGAAAAAGTCCCACTACTATCTCATATTTGGAGCATACACATTATATTGATCAATGATTTCTGGACTAAGAAACCATTGGATTGGGAATGAATTTGTTTTGGGTCTTGGTCTTGTTGTAACAACTGATAAGGTTGAGCTTGATGTTGTTGCTTTTGTTATTTATGTTATTTAATTTTATTCTTCATCACATACTACATTTGGAAATTGAATCCTTGTAGTTAACATGCATTATCATTAGAAGTTCATGTAGAAGCATTCACCACCATGTTTCTTGTCTCAACATCTCCAATGCTTGGTTAAATTATTAGGGCTCGGTTGAAACGAGGGTATTTTGTTTTGGGGTTTTAGAATAAAATTGCTAATTGTTATAGATTATTGAATTTTGTATCTTTCTTAAAATATCCAGATTATTTAAATTTTGAGCGCTCGTTATTTACGTGATCCACCTTCAATTGATGCAATGAATAATTGGTACGGGTTGTTGTGCAGAATATTTTAATTTTTGGGTTAAAGAAACTGAAAAATTTGTTTGTTTTCATTAATATCACAGAACATTAATGCATAATTGGGGCAACATATAGCGTCATTGTATGAATATCAAATATATGCTTATACCACCGAAACATGATTCTTTATCCCTTCTAGTACTCCCAAGTTGACTCCGTTATCGAAGATGAGTCAAAACTCGTGGTTAAAATCTGTCGGACTTGGCAATTTTGGTCAGTAAATTTACCCAGTTTTTCCAAATTTTTTCAAATCTATATTTCCTTATTATGTAATAAGCGGAGTTGTTGCTGATTTGACTCTCCACTCTGGGTTTTCCAAGTTGACTATCCACTTTGGGTTTATTGAGTTGCTGCAGAGACTGAATAATCTGACTTTGCCTTACACACATGTGATGGCAACTTTGTCCATGCAAATCTAGCATCAAAATATCTACTGAATTATGTTTATTTTGTTGAATCTATGTTGTTTTTGAAGTTTTGTGTACATTATTCCTCTTTTCATTGTTTAATTTTCCTTTATGAGCTAGATATTTGGACCTTCTTTATTCTCACACTAGGAAGGGAAACTATGAATGTCTCATGTCTGACCCAATTTTTGCTTTTAATGTAGTGTACCCGATTTTAGTATGCGTGTGATCGTCCCTAAAATAATTTTACTTCGAACTATCATATTTGTGTTCCTAACCTTCACAGTATCCTTTTTTGAATTTCATTATAAACATCCATTCTCTCAGTATTTTTTTTGGATGTGATTTTGTTGACTCTAATTTTTCTGTGTCTTGAGTTTGCAAAATTTGCATTTCATAATAAACATCTATTATCTTTTTCTTTTGGTGGATTTGGTTATGTTGTCTCTAATCCTTCCATCAGATTTTGTTCCTATCCTATGAGGTATCCTTTTGCATTTTATTATAAACATTTATTCTCTCATTTTTTTGTTGAATACCCTTGAGTTTACAGATTTTAGTTTTCTTGTTGTTATTCCATCTGGACTATTATAGTGATAAAATCATGAATATGTAGGATCTATTGCCACCACATTTGTATGCTTGCTTCATGTTATTAAGACAAGGCTACAAGTACACGGGCTACGTAAACGAAGTCAGAGTGGTTTAAAAGTTATGGTAATCAATTTGTTTTCAATAATCGATGTAATAATAACAAATAACAAGAATAATCCTCATTGATTACCTACAAAGAGAAATATCATTGTCTATTAAAAATCTCAGTCTTGTTAATAAACATTTGTGCTTCCCCTTGCTCATCAATCATTGAGACTAAAGGGTACTTGCTTGTGTTTGGAGAGAGTGCCTATGCTTTCTATTATTTAACATATGCATTAATTCGAATACACCATTGAATTTTTTTTTTAACCCAATTTGGATTCCAAAGGTTTATAAAAGAACACCATATCAAGATAGGGCAAATTTTGCATTAATTTGCAAACTTGTGCTTTTATATGAGAGATAAATATGGTTATCCTAAAGTATTTGATAGTTGAAAACAACCGAAATGGAATAATTTATGCATTTGTGTTATGTCAAAGTTTAGAAATGTTTCAATTTTTGAGCTTCCTTGACTCGATCTCTGGCCTATTGACTGTTTTGAGGTCTTTTGAAAAACCATAACCTTTTCTTGGACGATTCTCATGGTCCCTGATGACTTTGGATTCAAATATTCTACCAAAAGAGAGAATGGATTAATCGGTTGTTCTTCATCCACTATGTGCATCACCTTCTTTATCTGTCTGTTGGTTGAGTGAAATTATTAAAAATGGTTTCACCAACATTGTTGGTATTTTTTATTGTTTTGATGAGAAACTTAGGATGGCGATGTTTCAATAGGAGAGAAAAATATAAACCTAATAATAACATATATTGTGAACTATTATACTTATTTTCAATTTATCTTTTACCATCTTCTCTTCCCCAGTCAATCAGCACTCTTCAAGGTGCAAACTGTTGTACTCCTTCAAACATGCCAAGCTCCTTTTTTCATGTAACCTGATTTCTCCCCCTATCTGATATACCGCAGAGAGTGATCTTTTTGTGGAAGCAATATGTTTATCCACCTTAGGTCTATATCCCCCTAACAGAATACATCCACCTTGTATTTGAACTACTTGAGGAGCTTCTCAACTATTGATGGCATTTTATTTCAAACTACATGTATCTTGGCATGGTGTTGCGGGCATTTATGTAATGATTGCAGACATTTCTTCAAGGTATGGCTAGAATTTTTTGAGGTGTGTGAACTTCTATGGGAATTTACTTATGCTGATATTTCATCGATGACCCCATCTATTATTCAACCAGTAGTCCAAGAAGACACTCATCATTAACCTATTAATGTCGGAATTATGTGATACATGCTATCTCCATATACTGCAAACATAAATTTTAAGGCCTCAGTGTGTTTTTACAAAGAATACCAGTCATTCCTTCATAAATAGTGGTTATTTCATAAATTATTCCATCTCCTTCAAACTCTTATCAACCTCCTGCGTGCATTTTTAGTCAGTGATGCAGGAATTATAAATTTATCAGTCTGTTAGCATATGTATTCTTCTTTGTATGTAACTTGCTAAAGCCTACAGGAATTTATTAATGTCTTGCGAGAATGAATAAATTATATTGGACAAACCCAAAAAATAAATTATATAGATTTATTCAAATATCCCAATTCCTTAAAGATTTTTGGCTGCTCAACCACGACGTCTATGGGCATTTCCAATTCGCAGCGGGCATCAACACCTACGGGCATCCCATTTGACTGTTAGCATCTATTTTTAGTGTTGTGTGCATTCTAATCTCATGGAAATAATTTTAGTTTGTTGAATCTGATCTTAAATAATTTAAAACAAATATTGATTCCAAGCTTTTCTCACCAGATTAGCGGTTTTCCATAATCATGGGAAAATATCTCTATGTACTTATTTATCAGGTCATGTTAATATACGGGGTTCATCTAACACTAGGTTTCTTTAAAATGACATTCCATTCAAAGCCAATGAATTCACACCTAAAACAATATTTCCAAACATGATTGACACGATATTGCATGATTTCCATTAATTTCCAAAAAGAAACCTAATGAATAATAAGAAAGTGCTAACTATGAATGTTTCATACTACAAATCAATTGATGGGAATCTATATAAATTTGGGTATTTTCACCTGAAAGGTTAGTCAATAAGGTCTTTGTCTACATGTAGGATCTGTATTGATCCATAAGTGTGGTACATCCCACTCAATTCACAAACACAAATCTATGTGGAATTACTTCTAGTCTCTTTTCGCAGTCTTGTAGAAAATTCTATATATTTTAGATGGATAGAAGGCCTATGTTCTTAAGTGTAATTTCCACACAACCACCACCTGAAAATGCATCCAATAAAATTCCAAATTCTACAAATACTTTCTCACTAAGTACTCTATATTCTAAGTGCAAATCCTTTGCGCCACTACTGAGGGTTGTTTATCAAGATTCTCTATGTTATGTGAAACATGCAATAAACATTCAAGCTCTAAATATAGTTTTATAGAACTATATATAGGATCTAATCCATTTTCTTATTTCCATCTCTAGTTTTCCTAATCACCAAGATTGTTTACAAATCTAGGGTATATGGTTGAGCTGAATGAAAAAATGATAAGTTCTAATTGTACATGAACTCACTATATCTCAAGAGTGATATGATAGTTTAGTATTTCAAGTATACATGCATAGAAAATATCAAAATAACTATCTCCATTTTCAAGAAACCTTGTATTATTACTCCTCAATTTACAAGGAGATGAATGTTCCACCATGTGAAGAGAGAACTTTTTATGCCCCCCATAGTCTATCCAACAATAGAGAAAAACTCATTGATATGACATTAATAAAGGACATCAATAAATTATTCAAAGGAAATGTTTCCTTAATTTATGAAAATACATTCTTAAATGCAAAATTCAATATGCAATACCATTTATTCTTGTAATTATGATTATACTCAAATTAATACACACCTGACATACCATAAATGTCCAAGCAATGGAAATAGAGTAATTGCACTCATTATCCATAGTCTATGTCCCAAAAAGATTAATGTAGAAAGTTCTCAAGTCTTAAACCAATGACACAATTTTGGAATTGTCGTCTACAAGCATTTTCCTTCCTACATCTTAACAAATACAAGGAAATGGGAATCATTTTGCTTGGAAAATTTATAGGACATAAATGAGTTGTGTATCAGGTTCCTGGTTTGTTCTTTCCCTATCTTAGACCCCATATTTCCTATTCCCATAGCTATATATTCCAAAAATTATACCCAATTGACTAAAGGAATGTGTGATTGGAGTGCAGCAAGCAATTTAACATTGGAAGTGTAAACTTTACCCTACTACTCCCAAAGGTACCAACACAAAAATTTAGAAGCTTGAAATTTGGAAAGACTTCACAACCAATTTATTTCAATAATAAAAACATAGAAAATGTGATCTATGTGATATTCCTATGGATTGGATCACCCTTAGATTAAAAAATGTGTGAGAATTGCTTCACAGTGAGATCTAGGAGGTAAGGTAATCTTCACAATCTAAGTTATTCACAAAATATGCAAGAAAACGATAAAAGAGAGAAAAATAACACACATAGATGCTGCCAATAGTTGATGTTTATATTAGTGTAAAACTTGTAGATATGTATGGTACATACTTATAATAAATTGGGAGAAAAGCATTAGCCTATGGAGGCCATTTGGATGCATACATGTGCCTGACTAGGATTTGACCCCAAAACCACCCTAGGTGGACCAATCAGCTTCCAAACCATCCCAAACAGTCAGGAATGCTAGTGTGAACATGGAGGAAACATGTTGGATCATAAATCAAGGTAGGATAGGTGAGGGTGAGCACATGTGTGAGTGGGAGAGGATCTAGGAGGCAATAAATTCTCAAGAAAGTCCGAAAATCACCAAATACATGCACTAGCACTCATAGTTAAACAAGTTCCTTTATTTAAGGGATGTGGAGCGCTCCAAGGAAGACTATCATCAATAAGGGAACCTGGGTTGTCATGATGATCAAACTAGAGTGCCTCAACTGCTACAATGATAAAAGTGGAGTGCCTCAACTGTGAGTAAATGAGCCAGAATCACCTAATAGACCAAGATTGATCAGTATAACCTAAGTTGGACCATATGGCATAAGTACAAGACAAATAAAAATGTATCCTAGGTGTATGAACATGGTACTAAGGTGGCTTATTTTTATAACATCCCCCCTTAATCCTTATATTAGTACATATTATACCAAATGTTTATTGAGGACTTGGCAACTAAGGCTCAAGTCACCTCTTACAACAATTTTTTTTATTTGTCCATGTAAAACGAGGAAAGAGGAAAAACCTCATTGGGAAAATCCTCCCTCAAGAATGGAAATGACACAGAGATGATTAAAAAATTCTTCAATATGTCCTCTTCTTCGCTTGAATGAAATGAAAGAACAACTTGTTGGAGATGGACTTAGTGAATATGTTGTGGATGCCAAGATCATGCATTAGTGCATTAATGTGTTCTAGACAAAGAACATGTGGAGAGGCCCCTTGATGGTCATCATTTTATGATGGAGGAGCATCATAAGAATTTATTTTGTTGCACGCATACTCTGATTTGGAATCATAATCAATAATGGAAAAGATATATCTACAAACTATTTCCCAAAGAACATCAAAATATTCAACAAAAGTTGCCTCATGTATAGCTGCCATATCACGAATTAAACCATGAATCTTCTTCCCAATTTGATGAAGAAACTTCATAAATATGTAAAAAATATCACAAGGATCTGAAATATCGGAATATATGTCATATACAGTAGAAAATATCATAGGTATAGTGTCTCCATGAGTGAAAAGGTACATAGTGGGAGAAGAGTGGGAAACTAAATCACACCAACAGTTGAGCGAACCTGGATGGTCTGTATATTTGAAAATCGAACCATAGGTGGTAAAATCATGTCCAGACATGTGGAATAGAATTCCCATGAATGTGAATTCCATGGCTGTCCAACCAATGAATGATATGCAAGACATAAAAGAAACATACACAAGTGACATAGTATTGGAAACTAGGCAATTTTGAGATTTTCCAACTAGTTAACTTGAGGGTTGTCCGATATTTTGGGCATCAAATAGTTGGGGAAATGATTATGTGAATGTCATAAAATTCATATCATCCTATATATCATATTCAGAATCAGAATAGGAATGATATGAATGTATTGGGAAAGATCTTTTAGAAGACATCGAAAACTAGTGGAAAATGACTAGTTTTTGGAGGAAACTTTGGTGAAATGTTTGGGTTTTCTTCCAAGGAATGGATGGAGATTTAATATTATGATATATAATAATGTAAATCAGAAAAAAATACATATGAAACATAGATATGAGAAATGGGTTTCTCCCTTGCACCCAAATCATGCATGCGCTTACCATTTTCTTTCTCCAAAGAGAGCTTGTGCTCCCCTCTTCTTACAAAATCTGGAACATCAATATTGTTGTCCTCAAGGAGATTGGTCATGATTTCCATATTATTTCTAAAGAAATATTTTTCATGGTTTTAACCTCTACAATAATCACATTTGGTCTTCTCTCTCCTACTCTTCATCCTCTTGTCTTTCAAATCATCATCAGTTGAACTGGAGCTTTCTGTATCTGAATGCTTCTTCTCCTTCACTCTTTGCTGCTTCTAATACTTGAATTTACTCTTGAATTTGGATTGATTTGACACAATAGAATCAAGGGATTGATCAGGGATGATTTTAAGGGACAATACTTATTTAAAAGTGTATAAATGTTGGCGAATATTACCAATTCTTAAAACGCCAACTATAAAATGATTGGCGATATTTTTCAAAAAGTATTTTAATTTCCAAGGATTTTATATCGTTTATATAATAATTTGGCGATTTTTAGGGTGAAAAAATTTACCCCATCAAAATTGGGCAAAACAGGGCTTCAAAAAATGCAAAATGGCGAGTCTTTTTTCGGAGAAAAACATGGAAAAATAGCCCACTGGGCTAAAATTCGCCCCTAAAATTATCCCTAGGATTGATCCTTGTTGGCTTTGATGGTAACCATTTGTACTAACTTCTATTGCTCCTAAATTAGTGACTCCATGAAGCATGCTAGCGTAGGCATCCTCCAATTTCTAGTTGTGAGCTTGCTTGAGTGGAATGTCGAAACAAACACAGAATACTCAGGCCCTAGCTTAGAAAGGATAGACAAGATTAGCTGATATTATTTCTTCTCTATTCCACACTATTTAATCTGAAGCACCAATGCTTTGAACTCAGTGAAGAAGTCTTGGATAGTCTCATAGTGAGCTAGACTCAGTGAGATCAACACATTTTCGAGTTGGTGGCCTCTCATCTCATCAGTATTCCCAAATAGTGACTCAATATTGAGCCAAAATTCATTGGGTGTTCCAAGAATGTCTACATGGAAGAGAAGGTCTCTCAAAATGTTGAGAGAAAGAATCCCAAATTCCTCATCAACTCTATTGAAGTACTTCGATTTCTCCACAACAGAGTTGGGATCGGTCTCAGTCCCCATGGTGACTTTGTACAAGCATTTCGACCTTAGTTGGATCACCATTTCGGTCTTCCATTCAAAATAGTTGAATGGGGTCAGCAATACATGAGTATGCTCCATTCTACTTGCGCACTAAGTGACATAAACATTGTTGTACCTGTAATGCAAGCACTCAAATTTTATGGAAAATTACCTAAACAGCAACTCAAGCACTCTAGTTTTGATTTGAAGCTCCAAAAATCTCTGATACCATGTGAGAATTACTTCACAGTGAGATCTAGGTGATAAGGAAATATTCACAATCTAATTTATTCACAAAATATGCAATAAAACAGTAAAAGAGAGAAAAATAAAACACATAGATAGTGCCAATAACTAATGTTTCTATTAGTGTACAACTTGTAGATATGTATGTTACATACTTATAATACATTCTGAGAAAATTGTTAGCCTATGGATGCCATTTGGATGCATGCATGTGTCATGATAGGATTTGACCCCAAAACCCCCATAGGTGGATCAATCGGCTTCTAAACCATCCCAAACAGTCACAAATTCTAGTGTGAACATGGATGAAGCATGTTGGGTCATAAATGAAGGAAGGATGGGTGTGGGTGAGCACATGTGTGAGTGGGAGAGGCTCTAGGAGGAAATAAATTCCCAAGGAAGACCAAAAATAACCAAATACATGCACTAGAGCTCATAGTCAAACAAGTCCCCTGATTTAAGGGATGGGGAGAACTCCAAGGAAGAATATCATCAATGAGGACTCTTGGGTTGTTAGGATGATCAAACTAGAGTGCCTCAACTATCAGAATGATTAAAGTGGAGTGCCACAACTATGAGTAAATGAGCCAAAACCACCTAATAGACTAAGATTGATCAGTATAACCTAAGTTAGAGCATATTACATAAGTACAAGATAAATGAAAATGTATCCTAGGTGTATGACCATGGTACTAAGGTGGATTATTTCTCTAACTCCATGTGACTGATATTAGAATTGATGTTGTTTGGATATGAGTCTTCAGATTCTGTCAATAAAGATTACATAGTATTGTGGCTTCATTGACCTTTAGATCAAAACCCTAAGAGTGATCATTTAGATATGAGTATATAGATTCCAAAGAATATCAATGAGAAGAATCATATATCCACATGGAAATAGTCATCTGGATCTCATTAGTGCTTAGTTGACAATTCAAATTTTCATCCATGGAAATCCTTGCTAACACGCCCAATGACCAATCGAGAGATGTGGATGGCATATTGTTGCAGCTGCAACTGTTTTTTCAAATTTTTGAAATTTTGGACCCTCCTCTTAACTTTTATCTTGCCTAGAATTGTTTGGATCCATGAAATATGTTTTTGTTTTCCCTCCGCTACAAGTTTGGATTGTTTTGAGGTCAACTGTTTTCGTGCTTTTTGGAAAATTGCTTATGTCTGAAACTACTTTGAGTTGTGGAATTTGAAGGTTGGATTAAAAATGTTGCCCTCTGATCTGCAATTTCTTTCTTTGATATCAGAAGTATATTTCTTGTTTTCGCCGCTGTTTCAAAGGTGAAACAAACTTTTTCGTCACTGCCCGGCCAAAAGTCTGTTGGAACTTAACGTTTTAGTTGGTTGTTCAGAAGTCATTTAACCATGCATCAGAGCCATTTTTCCCTACGGGGATGTCGTTGCAGAAGCTGAACGATGATTTTTCTGATGGATAGCTTTGACTGTTTCGATGCTATGATGTTATTTTTTCGACTCGCTTTGCGCTGTCGGAGGTTGGTTGAAGTTTGAGTCGGGGGTTTTTTTATCTTTATGAAGCCACTGTTTTTTAGACCGTTGTACAACCTTAAGATTTTCTGAGCACTTAACGTTTTCATGATTTTTTGTGTTATATCGAAAGCTTTTATGATTTTGATCGAAGGTGGTAGTCTGATTGCTTTCCGCCATTACAGCTCCTGAGCGAACTAAAATGTAACTGATCCACTCGTCGATGTGTTGTTACGATTTTTGCTGATATGTTTATTTGCTGCGGAGCCCGTAGTATTTTCATCTTCTGTCATTGCAGCTGCACAATGCGCTAACCTCCCGACGTTTAAGTCGTTTCGTTCACCAACTAGGAGTTTCTGCCCGATGCTTTGGCATTTAGTATTTTTGGCACCGATAGAATTAATGTCTCATGGAACTCATTGTCCGTCTGAAGCCCACCGTCGCAGCTGTTATTTAAACTATCCTACTGATGCTTTAGTGAATTTTCCCGCTGGTGAAGGTTTTTCCTACCTGTTCTGTATGTGTTATTACCCTATTTCATGGGTGGCGAAGTTTTCTTTTTCTATCATTTTAAGGTTTCCACAACGAGAGCATAGTACAGGGCCTCATTTTGATGATCAGTTTTATTGTTAGTATGGTTTACAAGATGCAGTCCGAATTAATGATGAATTTTTTTTGACTGCAGGCAGACTTAGAAGATTCTTCAAATTACTGCAGCAAAGAAGACATAGCTGAAGGACAAAGCAGAAGGAAGCTAGCTGAAAATTGATAGGCAGAGATGTTTTGATGAATAAAAGACTAAGTGGAATCGATACCAACAGAGGCCCGAGCTTGGTAAAGGTTCAACAGTTTCTGAGCTGGTCTCGTTATATGAAGCACTCATAAGATTAAATCCAAAATGTAACATATTTCCTAAATCGTGAACACTCACAAACTGACAAAACTGTGAGATTAAAACGGTCGGGGGAGCCAGAAGGTCAGGGGGCGGGGAAACCCAAAGGTTTTGTGGTTTTTGTATAAAGATAGGAAAGCTAGAGGGATGAAAGGGGGGCTTTTTTCACTGTAGAAACTTGTGAACCACTTGTTGTAAGAGGAGCTACTTTGTTTTACAATAATAAAATTACAATTTTTCCTGTTGGAGAAGGTGTCGTTTGGAATGTTTGAATGTGATAAATGAACAATGTTGAAGGGGAACTATTTCGTTTTCAACTATGTTTCATTAACTATGAGAGAATTCTAACTTTCTGAACCTAAGTTCTTATCTGAATGTTCTCTGGTTTATTCTATGATAATTTCCACTATGAGTAATGGGGGTTTTAACTGTTGATGAGCTATCTTGTCGTGTATATATTTATTCATGTTTACGTGTTTTGATTCTAATAACAGCTATCTGTGATTCGTATTAATATGTGAACAGTATTACATTACTCATGAATTAATATCTTGCTCCCTAGGGACATCTTAGTTAGTGTTGTTTTCCTAGTTGTGTGTGATTTAGATGTGAGAGAGTCTAAGTCGAGAGGTAAGAACCTGTGCATCACATTGTGACCACTCCTTGCATTCTTTATCAATCTGCATCTTAGATAGGCACTTGTATATCATACTTAAAGTCAAAAAATACAAAAATATATACGGTGGACCGGGCCGCAACCGGTAAAACCTTTTATTTTTGTTACTTGACCTACATTGGATAGACTGCAAACCGGACGAATTCCCTACACCAAATAGTCACGGGCTAGTTGGGAATGTTGACTGGGGAGAATCTCTTGCTGTTTTTGCCTACGAATTTCCAGGCCTCAATAGTTTTTGGCACTAGAAGGAGGGACGCTAGTGCTTGGCTGGTTGAGGAAACCCATTTTCTCGAGATTATTCCACCGGTGACAGTTCATAAAGTAGTTTGTTTCCCAATCCAATTCCCGAAGAGAAAGGTAAAGAGCATTTGTATTCTGTGGACAATGAAGTTGTTAATGATCTGAGAAGACACACTAGGGAATATGTGAAGAAGATTGGGGGATTTGCGATTATCCCTGACTTGCCCAGAAGAGAATATAAGAAGAAAGACCGTCCCATTTTGGAAGATTCAGTGTTGGTTGGAGATTTGGAAGAACTTGTAGAAACAGCCTTACAGGAAGTTGTACAGCCTTTGAAGCAAGTTGGCCCAAATACACCTTACTATTCACCTGTTCATACTCTTGTTCATTCACCACCTCACTCTCCACCCAGACTCATGGTAGGCATAAATGCAAATCAGCCACCTAACCCACCAAATCCACCACCTGCCTGGAAAGCCAGGTCACCTTTAAACCTAACTCCTCCTTTGCATGATTTACCTCAAGCTTTCGAAAAGATGTTGCCCAATTTTGATACAAATGAGAAGATGTTAGTAGATGACCATTTGCAAAGTTTCTATTTGGAAATAGAAGGATTAAGGGCTGGGGAATATGAGGATGTAGTTTGTATACTTTTTCCGCACACCCTTAAGGGAGGAGCAGCATCGTGGTATTTTGGTTTTCCTGCAAACTCTATCCCAGATTGGGATACCTTTGAAATGATTTTTAGAAGTAAGTATGCAACCCAAAAAACTCACGCGGCTCTCATGAAAGGACTGTGTGCCTTAAAGAAACAAAGAAAAGAGAAGGTGCATAGTTTTACCCAAAGATTTGTAGCCTATCTTAAGAATTTTTCTGAAGCTAACAAGCCCTCGGATAAAGTCATGATTGAATATTATACCTCATCTCTAGGACCAGAGTTGGCCATGTTTGCCAAAATGAAGGCCAAACCTACAATAGCAGAGACTTATGAAGAAGCGGAGAGGGTAGAGGCTGAAAGGGAAAGTATCAAAGATTATCCTGAACGGTCAGGAGAAAAATATGTTGGGAGGAAGGCTTTGTTATTTACTAAGCCTAAAGAGGAGCAATCACCAGATTTTGAAGCAATGGAAAAGATGATGCTGAAGATCTCTAACAGAATCATAGACTTGGAAAAGGAAAAGGAAGCCCAAAATTTCTATAAGCCATATTACAAGAAAAGAGAAGATATCAATCAATCCTAACCCCCTCCGCACAACCCTGCATCTATGAACTTAACGGAGGTAGGAATGGATAACTTTTTCACTTTCCACCAACAACCTCATTCTGAAAAGAGTTATCCTCAATGCATAAATTCAATGACGTTGGTCATGAATCAACTATTGGATTCTAAATTAACTAAAGACAATGATGAAGAAGGAAAAGACAACAATAAATCAATAGAAAAATAGGAGGATGAGGCCATGGTTTTATGGTACTATGTATCGATGTATGATGCCGAGGAAGAAAAGGACCTGAGACACAAGGGAATCCTGGAAACAAATGTAATGATGATAAGCCAAGGGTTCATTAAGGAAAACAGTCTTATGCTCCCAAAGATCAAAAGACTTCAAAAGAATGTCAAGAAATTTCAAAACAACTCCACAACTAATAAAATTCTGGAATTTACCATCACCAGTCAAAATCCTAGATAGGTCAACATGCCTAATTATAATCCCAGTGAAGAAAAAATAAATGATGTAAAATCGAATCTCACAGAACATAAGATGGATTATGACATTGTGGAGGACATCAAAAAGGTAAGGGCAAACATCTCATTATTTGAAATGTGCAATGTACCGCAGGAGAAAGAAAAGCTATTGAAAGCACTTGAAGTCTCAAAGGAGAGGCTGCCCGCTGACAATTAGCCAGAAGAAGAAGAAATTGGTGAAGCAAGTATGGGAGGTAAGCCTAAAAGCAAGAATCCACCTTTTCTCCTTACTTTTGAAATTTTCAACCACAACGTGCATAACTTCCTAATAGACTCAAGAGCATCAATCAACATCATGCCGCTGTCAGTCTGCAAAAAAATAAATGGACAACCTAAACCATCTACCTGGAGGGTCGTTCACTTGGATAGAATGAATGTGAAGGTAATTGGGGAAATGGAGGATGTTCTCGTTCGCTTATATTCAAATGATAAGGTGTGTCAATTCATTGATATTGTGGTGGCTGACATACTGGAAGCTTATGGACTCGTTCTGAGCAGAGATTGGTCGGCAAAGCTGAAAAGATATTTTTCCTCGAACTGGTTGCATCTGTGGCTACCATATAAAGGAAGCCCAAATCAAATTAAAGTTTTGAGGGAACCCCACATGAAACACAATGTTACTCAGTTTGAAGGTAAAAATGAACCAGTGGATTCTATTTTGGGAAATTAATTTATTGAGCTAGAACCAGGAAACTATCAAGCGGAAGAAGCCAGCGATACATCAGACACTCAGCTTGATCTCCTTCGATTTTCACAGGCTGATGAAATTTATTGTAAAATAGTAGAATTAGCTGTAGCTGTAGATGTTAATTCTCACACAGTAGCTGTTAGTGATTTTTGGATGCTTTTCTTTGATGGTTCTATAACTTTAGAGGGTTCAGGAGCCGGCTGTGTCCTGATTGACCCCGCAAAAAACAAACATTTTCTTTCATGTAGGTTAGAGTTTGAATGTACCAATAACACAGCTGAATATGAAGCATTAGTTCAAGGATTAAGGAAAGTAATTGAATTAAAGGCAAAAAATATGAGAGTGTTTGGATATTCTGAAATAATTGTAAAACAAATTCGAAATCAAATACATTGCATTTCTCCTCATTAAAAGCTTATCAAAATGAAGTATGAGATTTGCTTAAATGTTTTAGTGCATTTAACATTGTATCGATTCCCATACTTAAGAATGCAGCAGCTGACTTGTTGGCCACCTCAGCTACGAGGATTGTGCCCTCTAATAATCGGTGTTCTGTTGAATTGCTTTTCAGGCCTTTAGTTCCAGATATGATTACCAATCTACGAGTGTTCAATGATGATCAGCAAATTATAGAATGCTTGACAAATGACGAGACCTTCAAAGGGGTGATTATTGATGATGAAGAACATCAAGTTGAGCTAAAATTCAATAATTTTATTCCTAAAGGAGTCAGGACTTTAGAACGGATGTTTGATCTAAACGAGAAATTTAGAAGAACAACAAATGTGAAGACTCATAGCTCGTCTCTACAGTTCGAGTTGATTAATTTGAGGACTGAAATGGAGCCTAAATACGTGAATTTGGGAAAATGTTGCTCCCCAGGTGAAAGGAATAAGTTTATCAGTCTTTTCAAACAATACAAATATGTTTTTTCCTAGACGTATGAAGATCTGAAGACATATGACACCAATATTATTCAACATGTTATCCCCATCAAATTTGGAATCAAACCTTATAAGCAGCCTTTAAGGAAAATGCATCCAAAATTAGAACCTTTAATCCAGAGTGAAGTTAAGAAACTATTGGATGCTAGAATCATCTTCAAGGTTAGACACTTGGAATGGGTTTCAAATCTGGTATCAGTAAGGAAGAAATATGGAGAAATTAGGCTATGTGTGGATTTCATACACTTAAATCGTGCTTCAGATAAAGACAATTATCCTGTTCCAGCCATGGACCAGATATTGCAAATAGTTTCAGGCTCTGAATTATTCTCTTTATTAGATGGATTCTCAGGCTACAATCAAGTACTAGTAGCTGAAGAAGATATACTTAAAACGACATTTAGAACTAGGTGGGGAACTTTTGCTTACAGAAGAATTCCCTTTGGACTCATAAACGCTGGAGCTACTTTCCAGAGGGCTATGGACATAGCTTTCCACAGTCTGATCAGTCGCAGCGCTGTAGTATACCTCGATGACATCACAATTTTCTCAAAGAAAAGAGAGGAACACGCATTTCATCTAAAGCAAATTTTTGAACGCTGTTGAAAATATGGTATCTCGCTAAACCCCAAGAAGTGCGTGTTTGCCATTACAGAAGGTAAGTTGTTGGGTCACGTGGTTTCTAAGAAGGGGATTTCCATAGACCGAGAAAGGATCAAAGCCATTGAACAGATTCCCTTACCCCATAATAAAAATGGCATGCAATCATTTATGGGGACAATAAATTTCATGCGAAGGTTTGTGCCAGATTTTGCTCAAATTGTTAAATCTTTGTAGCAAATGGTAAAGCAAAGTGTACAATTCAAGTGGACTGATGTAGAGAAGAACACATTTAGTAAAATTAAAATAGTTGTTGCGCACGCACCCTCCCTCAAAAGTCTAGATTTTGAGAAAGATTTTATTTTGTACACTTTCGCATCTGATGATTCACTAGCAGTTGTACTTACCCAGAAGGAAGATGAGGGAGATGAGTTCCCCATATCATTTATGAGCAGTAGTATGTAAAGGGTCAAATTGAATTACCCTATGGATAAACAAGCTTACGCAGTGTTCAAGGTGGTGAAACAATTCAGACCATATATACTTAAGAACCGGACAAAGGTAATAATTCCACACCCAACTGTGAGGTCTCTTTTCGTACAAAAGGAGTTAGGAGAAAGAAGAGGCAACTGGGTAACAGCTCTACAGGAGTATGACCTCGAATTCAAGCCAACCTCCATAGTTAAAGGGAAAAGATTGTGCAAACTGATGACTGAAAGTAAAGACAATGAAGAACATGACTGGGAAGATGATGCTGAGTTACATTTGATGGATGTATGCCCTCTTTTCATAGCTCTGGACTCCTGGTATCGAGACCTTGTGCATTACCTTCAGGTGGGATTGTTATCGGAACATTGGAATTCTAAGCAAAGAAGAGTATTGCGTCTCAAATCATCCTCATATCAGATTGTTGAAGGAATATTATTCAAAAAAAATTATGATGGAGTTCTTCTTATATTCTTAGAGAAAGAAGATGCGAAGAAGGTAATGATAGACTTACATGATGGGCCTGCTGGAGGAAATTTCTCCAGAGACACTACAGCTCATAAAATTCTCAGAGCCAGATACTATTGGCCGATAATGTTCAAATATGCACACGCTCATGTCAGAAAATGTGACATTTGTCAAAGGTGTGGTGGAAGACAAGTTAAAGCAGCAGGATCGTTAAATCCTGTGATGATAACAGAACCTTTTGAGCAGTGGGGGATGGGTATCATTGGGGAGATAAAACTGAATTCTTCCCTACAACACAAGTATATTCTGACAACAACCAATTACTTCACTCGTTGGGTTCAAGCCATTCCGTTGCATAAAGTAAATGAAGATGCGGTCATGGACTTCTTGCAAGATCATATTATGACCAGGTTTGGAGTTCCAATTTCTTTAGTTTTCGATAATGCTACTTACTTTTCCTTGATTAGATTAACTACATTTGCTCATGATAAATAAATTAAGTTGCGCTACTCTACCAATTACTATCCACATGGAAATGGTTTGGCTGAATCTACAAACAAGAATCTGATTAGGATTTAAAAAAAAAAGGTGATAGAAAATCAGAGGAGTTGGCACTCAGCATTACCAAATTATCTTTGGGATGATAGGGTCACCCCCAAGAATTTGTTAGGTGTGTCCCCGTATACCCTTTTTTATGGAAAAGAGGCCATTCTACCCCCCAATGTCATGCTACCCTCTCCATAATAGCTCAAGAATCTAGAGGATCAGATAATGAAGTTTTGCAGGTAAGGATACATAATCTTTTGAAGGCAGAGGAATCTATATCCAAGTCCAAAGAATGTTTTAAACAACAATAGGAGGTAGTAAAGAGATGGTTTGATAAACACAAAGCTAGAACAAAAGAATTCGAGGTGGGAGATTTGGTGCTCAAATGGGACCACCCCTATGATGAGAAAGGAAAACACACAAAATTTCAACAGTTATGGGTAGTCCCTTTCCAGATTGCAGCAAATCTTGGCCCCTCAACCTATAAATTGCAAGATTTACAGGGGTGGGAAGAGAACTTACCAGTAAACAGTTTAGTTCTCAAATCTTATTTTTCCTGAGTTTTGTTTTTTGTTCTTTTATCTTGTATATAAATAAATTGATTTGGCTGTTTATTTTGATTTATTTTTGTTTTGTTTTAGTTTAGATTTTGATTGATTTCAATAAAAAGGCAGCAAACTTTTGGTTGCATGGAGAGCATCAGAATTCTAGAGTGATTAAATTCCTTGAGTGTAAGACTGTGTACTATTGTTTTATCTGAAAGAATTTCTTCTAGTTTAACAGTTTTTTTGAATGGATATGAACACATTGAAGTCCTACTTTATCTTGGAAAATAAACCAGGATCAAAAGGTCTGGAATACTATTTTGAGGCTCCATCCATCTCACATTTAAAAATGTCCTAGGGAGTGACAGCAAAAGGCCCATGGAAAGGAAGCAGGGTAAACAGCATATTATATATAAATGATCCCATGCCAAAAGGTAGATAAGAGTCAAAAGCTCCTATGAAAGCAATATGTATTGAAACAAAGTACTGAACCATATAAGTACTAAATTTCCAAAAGTTCTTCTCCATCCGTGAGCTAAAAGTCAAATACATCTCTCACACAAAAGGACACTATGGATAGAGGAGCCCGAATAAAAATTCAGAAAGAAAGGCATGCAGGAGGACTCATATGAAAAGGACAAAAGTCCAAAAGCACAAAAGTGAAAAATGGCATGGGAATGAGGAACAAATGAATATTTCTGTTTACCATATGTTACAATCCTGTGGTGTCCAAGCTGACAGCTACCTAAAGACAGAGGTAATAAATGAACTCATATTCCTGGCTTCGAAAGAGTTATCTTGACTTGGAAATCTTGGTTTCCATTCTCCTAAATTGGACTATCATCAATGATTAAAAGTACATATATTTGCCTTTTGGGAAATCCAGACATTTAGAAGAATTCAACATGTTCGTTTTATTGTTAAACAGTCTGATACTTAAGAAATAAATTGTCCAGAAATCTAGGTTCACCAGGTAGTCACCAATTGTTGCAGCTGCAATTGTTTTCCCAAATTTTTGAAATTTTGGACCCTCCTCTTAACTTTTATCTTGCCTAGAATCGTTTGGATCCATGAAATCTATTTTTGTTTTCCCTCCGCTACAAGTTTGGATTGTTTTGAGGTCAACTGTTTTCGTGCTTTTTGGAAAATTGCTTATGTCTGAAACTACTTTGAGTTGTGGAATTTGAAGGTTGGATTTAAAATGTTTCCCTTTGATCTACAATTTCTTTCTTTGATATCGGAAGTCTATTTCTTGTTTTTGCTGCTGTTTTGAAGGTGAAACAAAATTTTTCATTGCTTCCTGGCCGAAAGTCTGTTGGAACTTAATGTTTTAGTTGGTTGTTCGGAAGTCATTTAACCATGCATCGTAGCCATTTTTCCCTACAAGGCCGCCGTTGCGGAAGCTGAATGATGATTTTTCTGACGGATAGCTTTGACTGTTCCAATGCTATGATGTTATTATTTCAACTTGCTTTGCGTTGTCGGAGGTTGGTTGAAGTTTGATTTGGGGTTTTTTTTATCTTTATGAAGTCGTTGTTTTTAAGACCACTGTACAACCTTAAGATTTTCCGAGCACTTAACGTTTTCATGATTTTTCTGTGCCATATCGGAAGGTTTTATGATTTTGATCGAAGGTGGTAGTCTGATTGCTTTCCGCCATTACAGCTCCTGAGTGAACTAAAATGTAACTGCTCCACTCATCGATGTGTTGTTACGGTTTTTGCTGATATATTTATTTTCCGCGGAGCCCGTAGTATTTTCATCTTCTTCCATTACGGCTGCGCAATGCGCTAACCTCCTAACGTTTAATTCGTTCCGTTCGTTGACTAGGAGTTTCCACCCGATGCTTTGGCATTTAGTCTTTTCAATGCTGATAGACTTAATGTCCCACGGAACTCGTTGTCCGTCTGAAGCTCGCCGTCGTGACTGTTATTTAAACTATCCTACCGATGCTTTAGTGTTTTTTCCAGCCAGTGAAGGTTTTTCCCGCCTGTTCTGTATGTGTTATTACCCTGTTTCATGGGCGGCAGAGTTTTCTTTTTCTATCATTTTAAGGTTTCCGCAACGAGAGAGCAGTACATGGCCTCATTTTGATGATTAGTTTTATTGTTAGTATGGTTTAAAAGATACAGTCCAAATTAATGATGAATTTTGTTTTGACTGCAAGCAGAATCAGAATATTCTTCAAATTACTGCGGCAAAGAAGACATAGCTGAAGGACAAAGCAGAAGGAAGCTGGCTGAAAAGTGATAGGCAGAGATGTTCTGAGATAGACGGGATCTTAAAAGGGATGAATAAAAGACTAAGCGGAATCGATAGCAACAGAGGCCCGAGCTTGGAAAAGGTTCAAGAGTTACTGAGTTGGTCCCGTTATATGAAGCACTCATAAGATTAAATCTGAAATGTAACGTATTGCCTAAATCATGAGCACTCACAAACTGACAAAACTATGAGATTAAAACGGTCGGGGGAGCTGGAAGGTTAGGGGGCAGGGAAACCCAAAGGTTTTGTGGTTTTTGTATAAAGATAGGAAAGTTAGAGGGATGAAAGGGGGGCTTTTTTCGTTGGAGAAACTTGTGAACCACTTGTTGTAAGAGGAACTACTTCGTTTTACAATAATAAAATTACAATTTTTCCTGTTGGAGAAGGTGCCGTGTGGAATGTTCGAATGTGATAAATGAACAATGTTGAAGGGGAACTATTTTGTTTTCAACTGTGTTTCATTAACTGTGAGAGAGTTCTAACTTTCTGAACCTATGTTCTTATCTAAATGTTCTCTAGTTTATTATGTGATAATTTCCACTATGAGTAATGGGGGTTTTAATCATTGATGAGCTATCTTGTTGTGTATATCATTATTCATGTTTACATGTTTTGATTCTAATAACAACTATCTATGATTCGTCTTAATATGTGAACAGTATTACATTACTCATGAATTAATATCTTGCTCCCTAGGGACAGCTTAGTTAGTGTTGTTTTCCTAGTTGTGTGTGATTTAGATGTGAGAGAGTCTAAGATGAGAGGTAAGAACCTGTGCATCACATTGTGACCACTTCTTGCATTCTTTATCAATCTGCATCTTAGATAGGCACTTGCACATCATACTTAAAGTCAAAAAATACAAAAATATATATGGTGGACCGGACCACAATTGGTAAAACCTTTTATTTTTGTTACTTGACCTATGGTGGCCGGACCGCAAACCGGACGGATTCCCTACACCAAACAGTCATGGGCTAGTTGGGAACGTTGACTGGGGAGAATCCATTGCTGTTGTTGCCTACGAATTTCCAGGCCTCAACACATATCTAAACCATAATTTGTTGTCATTCAAGGACATAAATAGAAGTTTGAAAAAGCAATTGCAATAGCTAATTATCAACACCCATTGATATTACTCCTTAAAGGAGAAATGGGCAGTCTAAATTTCAAGGTTCTTGGGTTTCATTATTGTACAGAACTATTGATTTCAAAGGGTAGAAATTGATTGAAACATAGAGACAATGAATTCATTTTTTGTGTATAAATTATCATATTTCACACCATGAACAATAGATGGAGTTTATCTTGATCTATTTGTTCACAAATAAAAGTGATAGCAATAGGCACAATAATATAGATTAACCCTAAAACCCAAATGAGAAAAACAACATTAAATTGTTTCTTAGTTATGTATTTGACAATCTTTGGTTACAATGTAGCTCATGGTCATTTATGCATACTCTCCTCTTTGTCCAAAAAAATACAAATTCCTTTTGAGAGTCAAAATACAAGAAGTTAATATATTTGAGGATAATGGGAAGGCCAAGAGGCTAAACCTTCAATTCCCAGTCCTCTCTCTTCTAGTTTCATTTTATTCTTTATTTGAATCATTAATTTTCCTCTCGTTTGTCCCATTTATATTTACATTATCTTGTCTTTTATGTCTTATCTAACATTCATTGACTTCTTAATTACAATTGCAATATAAAGTCTTACAACCATTCATAAGTTCTGATCCATTTGGGATCATGTACAACAAATCATTACATCTTTAAAGCATAATATATTTAATATATTATGTCCTTTTGTATATATGTTAGTAAGAAACCAAAACTTTCAACACAAATTTGTTGGGTCATCCTAAAATATGGTGCCATTTTGTGTAGCAAAAGTGCATTTGAAGTGCTAGGATAAAGAATTAGCATAGTGCAAAATAAAATTGAAGAAAAATGTATCTAAATTGAAAGTACATAGTTAGGTGTTGCAAAAAAGTGTTGTATAAGTGTGCTTCAATAAAGCACAAAAAAGTGAGACGTGATGTAAAATTCCCTATAAATAGAGAAAGACACCAACCCAAGGTTCTAACCACCTTCCTCTCAAATAATGTACAGTTGCAAGGCCTTACAATCACTCTCAAAAAATGGTGATGAACTTCCATCAAAGGAGAAAATGAAGGCATGAAAGAGATAGTTATAGTAAGATCATTGATCGAAACTCTCAATGGTCAATAGCTATCTACCTCAAGTGCATCCTAAATCCATGAAATCTACATATTAGGAACCTAGGAATTGCCACTAAGATCCATATTCGTATATGTGTACAATTTCTTAGGCCTCCAATAATCAAGGGAATAATAAAGGGGTTAAGACATAGGTCAAAGTTATATCTTTGGGTTTGTTAAACTACCAACCCCAACCTTAGCATTGGTACTCAAGAGAGTGCCCAAATGCTAAACAATTTTTAAAGTTCCATAAAGAATAACATTTATGTCTCAATGCAAATGAATGTGGCAAATTTATTTCAATGTCTATCCCATAATATTCACATAACTACAAGATTATTTTGGTCCTAAAGTGAGGAATTTAGTTGATTAAGATTAAATTTAACTAATTTTAATCAATTTAATTTATTAACATTATTTTAATTAGAATTTAGCATAATAATATAGTAATCATGGACCAACTAAAGATGTTAGATAATTGAAACTACAAAAATGAAGAGTTAGCATGCAAAAGAAAACCAAGTGTCCATCATCCCAAAAAAATGTGTGCATGTGAGGAAGATGGTGGAAGAATATCAATTATGAATTTGTTTAAACGAAAGCATGGTGAAACATAGTTAGTGGGAAAGAAAGTCTAATTCTATTAATCGAATTTAATATATATACATTATTGACAGTGAATTTGAAAGTGAAGCCAACTATGTCATCATGTAAAAGGTCATTTGAAAATAAGAAAGGAGTGTGAATGAACTCAATCACAATGATAAATTGATACACTTGCTCTTTAACTCTTTCACATTTAAGTGATAAATAGAAGAAAATGCTTATTCAACAATAATTATAAGTTAAGTTTGGTAAAGTTTTATTATAAAAATGTATTATTAATTATTATTGTTAAATCAAATTTTAAGTAAGGTTGGAATACTTAATTATTTAGGGTTAATATTATTGTGTTTATTATTCACTTCAAGATCAAGAGTCACGATGAATAGAACAACCTTGAAGGAGTCCAAAAGATCACTTGGAATATGAAACCAAGGGTCACTCTCCATGTATTTATATGTACATATCATAATGAGAAGATGCATCTAACTCTTGTATATCCCCTGTGTTATTGGATTTGTGTAATTCATTTGATTGTATGCCCTTTAAGAATCCTAACAGTGGGATCGGAACAATATTGAGCCTATGCCCTATGCTTAGACATGCCATATTCTCCAGTCTTCCATCTTTCATGTGCAAATTGATACCTCCAATTTTTGCAGTCTCCCACTGATGCTTGTTGTTGATAATAAGCTACAACCTGGTTGTATTTGGTATCTCTTTCACTACCTGTCCATGAATCCCTACGTGGCATGATATCTCCCTATGCATGGGGTTTTTTAATTCCATAGTCATCATTTGGTCTATATCCAACTACTATATGTGTGTGTGTGTGTGCGGTAGTTATTCCATTAATTATATCAACACCCACAAAACCTCTATGTCACTCCATTTCTTTCTTTTCATTTGAAGAGGCTTACCCTTGGATGTTTTACAGTGTGTCCTCAATGCAGAATCTTGGTTTCTTATGAGCCACTGAAACATGTTAAAGATTAAAGAGGAGAAGTAGAAAATGGTGGAACACACAATGGGTATATTGATTTCCTAGGAAATGGAATGCCTTCCCAATATTAACACAAGTATTTATAAGACTACATAACAGCAAAACCATGGGTCAGCAAATACTATGGGTCACTATTATAGGTAATGTGACCAAATAACCTACTCAACTAACTAACACTATTGATCATAGTGGACCGTTGAAATTACAATTCCTAACACACCCCCTTAATCTCCACTAGGACACTACTTTCAACACTATTAATGCGAAAGGATCCATGTTGATTTGTGTCCCATCTAGGCTTACATTTCATTCAAAATGTGCATCTTTACTTTATTCCTTGATGTGTACTTCGACTGCTTCTTCTTTGTCTTCTGGATCTTGACATTAAGTAGATGTTCTTTAGGATCTTCTTTAGCTTCTAGAACATAGTGCAAGTCTTCTTCTTTTGTTTCAACATGGTTTTTCTTGCTATCTATTTTACTTGCACACTGAAAGTTTTTTTTTCAGAAAAAATATGAATAGATTTCAGCTCTTCTTGGAGAGCATTCACATCTTCGTGTTCCTCCTCAACGAAATTTATTTCATCATTGACTTCATCATTTTCATAAAGTGTTGCAAATTCTATGTTGTTATCAACTATCTCTTTCTCTAAGAGATGATCACTCACATCACTAAGTACTGCTACATTGACAGGTTTGTTTTCACTGTCAAACATAACTGGATCAACATTGTATGCCTTATAAATACAGTCTTCTAGGCTGTCTTCCTGGTACTTTGCATGACTTGCAAAGTCATATTCTTCTACCGTCAGTTCCTCATTAAACACTTCTTTCAATATATCCCATTCTCTTTTTGGAGTATCATCTTTTGCATTGTAATGAAAAATGGAATAATCTATACTGTCGTGTATGTGACTTAAAGAAACAACTTGCATTCTATCTTTTTGGAACTTTATCAAAACCTTAAATGCTTCTGGATTAATGGGATCCTCTTCAACCACCAAATACCACAGATCTTGTGACGTTAACAAACTTCTTATTTCCATAGCCCATAGACTATAATTATCTCCATAAAATGGATGTCATAGTCCTACTGGTGTTAACATATTTCTTACCTCTTCAAGCTCTTCTAGTGGTGCTTCTGGTAGCTCCATCATCTTCAAGATTTGATCTTCTCCAATCTGATCTGTTTGTGATTTCCACTTTTTGAAAAGGCTTACCCAAAAACAAAAAGAAATGGATCAAGCCATAGGCTCTGATACCATGTTAAAGATTAAAATGGTGGACCACACAATGAACATATTGATTGCATGGGCAATGGAATGCCTTCTCAATATTAACAAAGGTGTTTATAAGACTACATAACAACAAAACCATGGGTCAGCAAATACTATGGATCACTAATTCTAGGTAATGTGATCAAATCAACTATTCAACTAACTAACTAATTAATACATTGTTTACCATGATAGACCATTGAAACTACAATCCTTAACAAAACAGCAATGGTAGAAGTATCCAACTAAGCATTATGGCATGTTCATTTTGCATTTTGACTTTTCATTTAACCATAGCCAAAATCAGAAGTATCGAACTAAGTATTATGGCATGTTCATTTTGCATTTTGACTTTTCATTTAACCATAGCCAAAATCACCTTCAATCTTGTTTGGATTCCGATTTCCAATTGGATTAGAAAAAGGAAAAGAGGATTCTCGCCTTTTCGTTAACGAATGAAGACATGGGGAATAATTTTCATTGTATCCATAGCCTAAGCTCAATGCAAATAACTAGACAAGTCTCCAATTCAAAGTCATTCACTTGGTGACTCAATGGATTCCTACTTCCATCAAAAAGAGAGTTCATGTAAGAACATGGGTAGAAGTCAAATCGCCCCTTTTTTGAAGGAGTCATATGTGAAGGATAAGTTGTATGATCATTCTGTCAGATCCATTGAGACATCCATCGCAGAAGCACTTTGTCAGTTGGAGACATCCATTGGAGAATCCAAAATGTCAAACGCTTGGTCAGTTGGTCAGTTGTCATCGTCTATGGTCCATTCATGGGCTTCAAGTATATTGGATTCCATTCTTTGGTCCATTCATGGGCTTCAAGTATATTGGATTCCATTCTTGGTTTTCCATTCCTGCAACAATGTTCATATTAACGCGGGAATGCGTTTTATCTCAATAAAACGTGGCACAGTGAGCGTGTAGTGAGAAGTTCGTTAGAATTTCCAGTTGACCTGGTGGATGTCTCTTTTGTCTCTTGGTGACTACTCGTGGACCCGACTTGAAAATCTTTCATGCTGTGTCTTAAAGACTGTTGTTGGTTGAGCATTGTGCATGAAGACTACCTGGTTCATGTATTAAAGACTGCCTTCCAATTCTGAGTGCATTGAAGATTGCTTTACCTGAGTTTTTTTAGCAAGAAAAAACAACTTTTATATCTTAAAAAAACTGTATCAAAATTACAACCGATTCATTAATCATTTTAAAAACATAACCAGCAGTACCTGAAGGCTAATATTGCATACAGAGTCATCATCCAAAAATATATATCACCAGCCTTAACAAAAGCATAGCAAAATTCTTCCAAAAACCAGATCCAAAGTAAACTTCATTAGCAAAAACAGGCTTCATCACATTAGCAAAAACAGGCTTCATCACCGTGAAATATAATACTGATACCAAAAAAACAAAGTGCTTAACCGAAAAGAACCAATCTTCCTGAACTGAATCGGTTCAGAAGAGAAGAGATTGTCTCCAAGCTTTCCCTTTCCCAACTGCATCTGGTTTGGAAGAAAAGACATGTACTTATTTGAGAGAGTATCAACTTCAGCATTCAATCCCTTATAAATATGATGGAAATATATATATATATTGCCTCTGATGGTATTCGTGTTGGGTATAGTTGCTTGGCAACTCCTTCACATATAATTATCTCTCTTGTAAATCTATTTTTGTAAGAGAGAGTATTAAGACTTGTCAGAGTTTTCTTGGGTTTGAAAATTGATTGTATTGTGGAGAAAATAACTCTCTTATGCAGACTTAGAGAGTTACTAAGAATATTTTTTACTTTAAGATTATTTTAAAAGGGAGACGGATATTGTAGATCATCTTGTACACCTTTGCAGAGATTGCAAATAACTAGTATTACCAACTAGCTTGTAATACTAGCTTGTTAAAGTAGACTGTATTTTAGAGTTTGAAGACTGGAAACTATTGCAGACATTGTTTTTGGAGAAAAGAAACCGTAATGCGAGGGGCAGATCGTTGACACTGTTGTAAAAGACATTGGAGAAATTGGCACCATAGCAGAGCTACAATAAATAATCAACAGCAATCTGAGCAATTGCATCTTAGTATACTCAAGTCCACCAGAGGCCTATTTCAATTTTTTACTTTTATCTTAAGGATAATCATTCTCAAACAATGAATTTCCTATCAGTTCACTTGTACTTCAATTATTTTCTGAGTTATGTCATAATCAGATGCATTTTCGGCTGATAGAGACACCCTTTCATTTTTTGAGTTATACATAATTATTGAGTCTTGTTTGTAAAAGGGTGGAGTTGCAAGAATCGCTTAGTTAGTTAAGTGAATATTCACTTAACAATGGCTAGAATCAAGTGTTTGATAGAGTTATTGAATAGTCTACTTCTCTCCTCTATCGACAATACTCACATGATCGCCAAGACCGCACACTCACATTCGAATTGTGTACAAGAATGGAAAGACACTATTGAATTTATTCAACTTGAATCATAGTTCTATTGTGATGAGATGAAACAAAGGAAGCAACATTTTGAACTTGTTCATGTTAGAACAATCCTCTTTTCTATGATTCATATTAGTAGCTTACGCATTTTCGAATTATTGATGTACTCATTTTTTAAGCACATGATGCCACTTCATAAGAAGATAAGAATGAAGATCAAGTTACACATACAGAGGTTCTGCTTGCACTTCTCAAGCCCATGATTAAACCATGGGAATGTTAGATTTTAAGATATAATTTTCATCTCTTTCAACTTTAACAACAAATAAGGATCATTGAAGAATAACTATGCACAGAAATACAAAGAGATACAAATATTTATACCACAAGGGATAAAAACCAACAACCTTCTTCTTATTCAGAGATATTAGATCAAGATCCAATAGTACATTCAGATACAAGAATCATCACATAGACAAGCTCTAGAAAAACCTTAAAGACAAAGGAGGAAACTTTCCAACAATAGCAAACCCAGAAATAGTCTTCTACAACCCAAGAATTAGTCTTCTCTCTCTCTTACGTACTTCTTTAGCTGACTTGAGAAAACTTGCTTGAATGTGTTAAATGAGAAGGGCATCACCTTTATGTATACTTGATTTTGGCTAACTTGTTAAATTTGTGACAACTAATTAAACTAAAATGGTTTCTCAACCGTAATTGTTGGTTGATTAGGAGTTACTGTAACCAGTGGCAGTTCTTCCGTTAATGTAACTTCTTGACTAAATGTATTTAAATGTATTTGGAGAGGAGCAAAAAGAGTGAATGAGATGTGCGGATGATATGCCTGATTGTAATCTTCATTGTTGAAAGGAATAAGACATCAATACTTTGCCGAGGTGGATGTTTCCCCAAATTGGGGTTTTACCACGTTAAAAATCCTGTGTAATATTTGAGTGCATTTTGTCCATTATTGTTATTTAATTAATGTTATATTCAGATTCAAATACCAACAAGTGGTATCAGAGCTATCTGGTAGAGGAGGCTGTAGACCTTAGTTTCTGACTGCTGGACTGTGGAGAAAGCCGGTGAAGAAAAAAGATCCGGTATTGGAAGTGAAGAGTTTCCCATCTGCAAATCGTATAGAGTGCAGCCACATTAGCCGTGAATTGAAGATTCTATTTGCAGATGAATTGCATTGCTCGCCGAGGCCTGGCCGTGAAGAACCCTGAAGTGCTCACCGAGGCTGAAGGGCCATGGCCTGGAGATCGTGAAGCATGCCATTGCTGAATGTGAGGACTGGTGGTGAAGATTGCTAATCCTGCTAGATGGTGAGGCGGTGGAGAATTTAGTCCCCATGGACTGTTGTAGATGTGAAGATTTGCAGCTAGAATGAAATGAAAGATGGAAGCTGTATGCAGATAAGAAAATAATAATAAAAATATTTTTGAGAATTTATTATTATTATTATTATTGGAAGTATTTGAAATATATATATTTATATATATTTTTGGAAGGCTGAAATTGGAAGTTTTGGAATAAAAACGGTGGAAGTTTTTGATATATATATTGAAAATTTTGAATTGAATTGAGGCTGAAAATTGATTGGATCATTAAATCTCTGGAGTAGTATTTTGAAAGTCTGAAACTTAACATTGTAATGGAAAAAATGTCTAGTTCACAATTTGAGATTGAAAAATTTAGCAACAAGAATAACTTTGAGTTGTGGAAACTAAAGATGCGAGATCTGTTAGTTCAGCAAGGGTTGCAAAAGGATTTAGATGGAAAAAGGAAAAGACCCGTAACTATGTCAGATGATGATTGGGAGGATTTGGATGCGAGAGCACTTAGCACAATTCGGTTATGTCTTGCTGATGATGTCTTGTTTAACATTGCTGCAGAAAAATCAGCAGCAAGTTTGTGGAATAGATTAGAAAACCTGCATATGACCAAATCTGTAACAAATAGAATTTATTTAAAAAGACAGTTATATGGTATGAAGATGAAAGAAGGAACAAAGATTGCAGATCATTTAAATGTATTTAATAATCTTATTTTCCAGTTGAATAGTATGGATGTTCACATTGAGGATGAAGATAAGGCTGTAAATCTATTATGCACTTTACCTAAGTCTTGGGGTCATGTTGTATCTTCTATTAGTCTTAGTACATCTGACACTTTGGAATTTGACACTGTAATTGGAGCACTGTTGTCTGACGAATTAAGAAATAAGGCTAATATTGAGTCCTCTACACCTGAAGCTTTGTATGTTAGAGGTCGTTCTAAAGAAAAAGGAGAAAAGTCAAGAGGAACTTCCAGATCTAAGTCAAAGGGCAGAAAGAGCAAACTCAAATGTTGGTACTGCAACAAGACTAGTCATATCAAGAAAGATTGTTGGAAAAGAAAAGAATCTAATGACTCCAAATCTGAGGCAAATTCAGTTAAGTCTGATTCAGGTATGATTGATGAGGTGTTATCCATTTGTAGTGTTTCGGGATATAATGAAGAATGGTTGTTAGATTCTGGTGCTTCGCACCATGTATGTCCTCATAAAGAATGGTTTTCTTCTTATCAAACAGTTAATGATGGTTGTGTTCTTTTGGGAGATAATTCTCCATGTAAGACTCTTGGATTTGGAAATATGAAAATTAAAATGTTTGATGGAGTGATAAGAACACTTACAGATGTAAGGCATGTACCTGAGTTAAAGAAAAAATTAATCTCATTAGGAGTTTTGGATTCTAGTGGTCATAATTTTACAGGTTTAAATGGAATACTAAAAGTATCTAAGGGTGCTTTAGTGGTCATGAAGGCACAAAGAGTAGGAAACCTTTACAAATTGATTGGAAAAACTCAAACTAATGATACAACATTAATATCTGAAGGGGTGTCAGGATCCACTCAGTTATGGCATCAACATCTTGGTCATATGAGTGAGAAAGGACTTCAAATATTAATGAATCGAAAACTACTTCCAAACTTAAAGACTTTGAATTTGATGTTTTGTAAACATTGTATATTTGGAAAATAGTGTAGACAAAAGTTCAATGTAGGGAGTCATGTTAGTAAAGGAATTCTTGATTACATTCATTCGGATTTGTGGGGTCCATCCCCTACTATTCCTTATGGAAGAGCATCATATTACGTATTGTTTATAGATGATTTTTCAAGGAAAGTTTGGGTCTATATTTTGAAAAGGAAAGATGATGTGTTTGATACATTCAAACAATTTAAATTTATGGTGGAGAAAAGAACAGGAAAAACAATTAAATGTTTGAGGACGGATAATGGAGGTGAGTTTACTTCTTTGGAGTTTGAGAAGTATTGCAAAGACGAAGGGATCACAAGACATAAGACAAATGTTTACACTCCTCAGCAAAATGGCGTTGCAAAGCGCATGAATAGGACTCTTCTAGAGAGAGCAAGGATCATGCTCAACAATGCTAATTTGAGTCAAGAGTTGTGGGCGGAAGCAGTTTCAACTGCTTGTTATCTAATAAATCGGTCACCTTCCATGGCGATAAATTGTAAAATTCCGGAAGAGGTATGGACTGGTAATCCTTGTTGTGATTATTCAAATTTAAAAAATTTTGTCCTAAAAATTAGCATTCTAAGTTAGATCCCAAGTCAAAGAAATGCATCTTTGTTGGCTATGATGATGTAACAAAAGGATATAGGTTGTGGGATCCTACTGCCCACAAAATTGTCATTAGAAGAGATGTAATTTTTGACGAATCTTCTCTGATTAAATCAGAAAATATAAAAGTTGATGTGGAATAGGAACATGTACTATCAAAACAACTAGTTCAATTCGAGAACCAATTTTCGCATGACTCAAAGGAACAAGAAGAAGTTTCTGGTGAAAATGAAGTCATAGAGGATGTGGAAACCCCACAACCTACACCAAGAAGATCAACAAGGGAGAGAAATCCTCCTAAGAGGTATACGGATTTTGTCTCATCTGTTGCTTTATTTACTGATGATGGAGAACCTTGTTGTTTTCAGGAAGCCATTGATTGCGCTGAAAATGCTAAGTGGAAGATGGCAATGAAAGAAGAAATGGATTCTCTGGAGAAGAATGAGACATGGAATTTGGTTGAACTCCCTAAAGATAGGAAAGTGGTTGGGTGTAAGTGGGTCTTCAAATTGAAGAAAAGTGTTGATGGTAAGATTGAAAGATACAAAGCTCAATTGGTCGCGAAAGGGTATTCTCAGATGGAAGGTATTGACTATCATGAGATTTTTTCACCTATTGTCAAGCTTGTATCTATTCACATTGTGTTAGCACTAGTTGCAGTGCTTGATTTGGAGTTAGAGCAACTAGATGTTAAAACGGATTTTCCACATGGAGATTTGGATGAGGATATTTTTATGGAACAACCAGAGGGGTATGTGCAGCAACGTAAAGGAAAATTAGTTTGCAAGCTCAGGAAATCATTGTATGGCCTAAAACAGTCACCCAGGCAATGGTACAAGAAGTTTGATTCTTTCATGGTGAGCCAAGGTTATATTAGAAGTGAGTATGATCATTGTTTGTACTTCAAAAAGTTAAATGACGTATTCATTATCTTAGTATTGTATGTTGATGATATTCTTATTGTAAGTAAAAGCATGGGCAAAATCAGCAAGTTGAAGGCTCAGATGGCTAGGGCATTTGATATGAAGGATCTTGGAGCTGTAAAATAGATTTTGGGTATTGAAATACACAGAGACAGAAGAAATGGTAAGCTCAGTTTTTCACAGGAGAAGTATATTGAAAAGATACTTGAAAGGTTCGGAATGAACAAGGTAAAACCTGTGAATGTTCCTTTGGCTTCCCATTTTAAGCTTTCTTCAGGTTTATGTCCTAGTAGTGATGAAGAAAAGGATTATATGTCTCGTGTTCCATATGCCAATGCAGTAGGATGTTTGATGTATGCAATGGTGTGCACTAGACCTGATATTTCACATGCAATAGGTGTTGTCAGTAAATACATGGCAAATCCAGGAAAGGAACATTGGACTGCAGTGAAATGGGTGCTTCGATACTTAAGAGGCACAAGTGACTATTGTATCACTTTTAATCGAACCAGTGATTCAATATGTGGTTTTGTTGATTCAGATTTTGCAGGTGATTTGGACAAGAGAAGGTCTACTTCAGGTTATGTCTTTACTCTTGTAGATGGAGCTATAAGTTGGATGTCAAAGCTTCAAGAAATAGTTGCTTTATCCACTATAGAGGCTGAGTACATTGTTGCCTCACATGCTTGCAAAGAGGCAATTTGGCTGAAAGGTCTACTTGGAGAAATTGGAAGATTGCAGAATAGTGTGCTTGTTTTCTGTGATAGCCAAAGTGCTATACATTTGGCTACAAATCCTGTTTATCATAGTAAGACTAAACATATTGATGTAAAATATCATTTTGTAAGGCAAGCCATTAGTGAAGGTGGAGTAGATCTGAAAAAAGGTCATACTAAGGAAAATTGTGCAGATATGTTTACAAAACCAGTAATATTAGAGAAGTTGTGTTGGTGTGTGACTTCTCTTGGTTTAACAAAGAAGTGATGGATAGTCTCGGCAAAGTATTTGATGATTTGTTGTCAAGGTGGAGATTGTTAAATTTCTGACAACTAATTAAACTAAAATGGTTTCTTAACCGTAATTGTTGGTTGATTAGGAGTTATTGTAACTGGTGGTAGTTCTTCCATTAATGTAACTTCTTGACTAAATGTATTTAAATGTATTTGGAGAGGAGAGAAAAGAGTGAATGAGATGTGCGGATGATATGCCTGATTGTAATCTTCATTGTTGAAAGGAATAAGACATCAATACTTTGCCGAGGTGGATGTTTCCCCAAATTGGGGTTTTACCATATTAAAAATCATGTGTAATATCTGAGTGCATTTTGTCCATTATCTTTATTTAATTAATGTTATATTCAGACTCAAATACCAACATAACTTTTTCCTAAAGTGTATCTTATTTGAAAAAAGACTAGAATATTCCAGGAATATTTCGTAGTTTGGGCATAATGTTTCACTCATAACTCATAATTGGGTGAACTTTGGACCATTAGAAAGGTCTTGAAATTATCTACAACTTTGTTGTTTTGAGTTTTTCCTAATTCCTTACCGTTTTCCAGGGCTACGTTTTAGTAACAAAGCATCTTTTAAAAGATGTTTTGTTACTAAAACGTCTTCCCTGTAAAAACGATAAAGAATTAGGAAAAATGCAAAACAGAAAGGTTGTATAGACTTTCAATACCTTTCCAATTGTCTAAAGTCCACCCAATTCTGAGTTACGAGCAAAATGTTATGCACAAAATATAAAATATTCCAGGAATCTTTTCACTTTTTGTTAAATAGGATACATTATAGAATAGGGTAGAATGTTATGTGAAGATATGGAATAATAATGTAACCTCTTCAGATTTTTTTCTATGGGTATAGCCATGGACTTATAGTCCATCATGCCATATCTGCACAAGATCTCAATGGTATACTTGCCTTGTCCAAGGAAGATCTCATTGGGTCCCTGCCACACCTATAAACCTAAGAAATAATGCATCAACCTTGGGTCTTTCATCTCAAATTCATGATTCAACTCCCTCTTGTAATTGAAAATCAAACCCTCATCCATTGTGAGAAAGATATCATCAATATAAAGTACTACAATCAAGGGACGGCTATCAACAACCTTGTAATAAAAGTTCTGATCTACTTCACTTTTGGTGAATCCTAACTTTGTCAGGTATCTATCAATTCTAGAGTACTAGTCATAGGGTTCTTTCTTAAGCCCATAAATATCCTGTTATTCAACCTGCAAACATGATACTCCTTCTCATGTATAACAAAACTATAATATTTCTCAATATATACCTCTTCCTCAATTATACCATTCAGGAAAGTAGTATTTACATACATCTAATGTAATTTCCAACCCATGATAGAAGCAGGAGAAATAATAGATCCCATAGTAGAGTACCTATGAATTGAAGAAAATGTCTCAGCATAATCAATTCCCTCCTTCTAAGAGAAATCTCAGGCTATAAATATGGCTTTGTGATTCTCGATATTTCCATCTGTAGCTTGCTTGACCTTGAATATCCACTCGAGATTCACTACTTACTTCCCTTTAGGTCTCGAAAAAATATCCAAAACGTCATTCTTCATGATGGATTGATACTCATCCATAATAGAATCTTTCCATACCTGATGTCCAACTGCCTCATCAAAATTGGAAGAATGTGAATCACTTATGTGACTCATAAAGGTTGAATATACTTAGAATATTTGTGGTTTATTTCTCTCTCTGAATGTACCTTGAGGAGTTGCATGTTCTTCTACAACCTATAAGGTATCAAGAAGCATTATTGACCTCTTCTAGACAACATCTCTAGGAAGTTTTGGTTCTGATATGGGCTCTAAATACTTCTCCCAATGATATGAATCATCGTCCTCAAGAATAAGAACCTCCTACTCCTCAATATCATCATCCATGTGAGATTTTGAATATCTCTAGAATGCCACCTCCTCATCAAAATTCACATCTCTATTGATATCATTATGACGATGCCCCAGAATATAAACTCGATGTGCCTTTGAATTCTCACTATACCCAACAAAGATGCAGTTTTTTCCCGAAGACTCCAAATTTGTCCTCTTTTTCTTAGGCACATAAATGTAGGTTGGATAACCAAATATCCTCAAATGTCCAATTTCTGGTTTCACACTTGTGAAAGCTTCTTCAAGGGTTTTTTTTGTCTAATTATTGGCCCAGTAAATATATTCTAAACATACACTGTATTGTTTCCTACTTCATCCCATAGAAACATATGAACCCCCTAATCATGGATCATTTCTTTAGTAGATTCAATAATAGATCTATTATTTCTTTCAGCAACCCCATTCTACTAAGGACTATAAGGTACTGAGAGCTCCCTCTTAATTCTTGCATTCTTGTAGAAATTTTTCAAATACGTGGAAGTGTATTCTCCTCCATTATCTTATTTGAAGACCTTAATCTTCTTGTCTTTCAAGTTTTCTTCTTGAGTCTTGAATTCTTGGAACTTGGAGAAGACTTCATCCTTTCTCTTCAATAAATAGATCCATGTCTTTCGGGATAAGTCATTGATGAAAGTATTAAGATACAAGTATCCACCCAAGGATGGTACTAACATAGGTCCACAAATATTTGAGTGAACCAGATCCATGATTCCCTTAGATCTTTTGTTACTAGATGGAAAAGAATGCTTGGAATTATTTCCAAGTGCACATCTCGTGCAAACACCTTTATGTTTGTTTGGAAGATATGGAATACATGAGACCATCTGTCTCAATGATGGAACGACTCTATAATGTAAGTGAGTAAATATGTGATGCCATAGCTCACTCAAAACTATAAGAGTCATGAACAAGAGATTGAGTTAGTTATCTTGTCAATCTATAAAGACCCCCAAATTTGGTACCAATAACTCTATTTGAATCAATGCTTGAGTCTTTAGTCCACATGAATACTTCTCCATCCACAAATGAAACTCTCATTTCCTTATCTTCCAAGGCTAAAATGGAGATAAGTTTCTTCTTTAGACCTCATATAAGAAGCACCTTTCCCAAATGTAAAGAATCATCTAAGTCTAGTTCAAAGGATGTTGAACCAACTCCATTTACTTCATACTTGGTATTGTCACCAAGTTCAACCTGAAAATAGGCATGCTTATTTAACAACCTTAAGAGATGGTTTTGAGAACCTATCATGTGCCCATATGCACAACTATATATTAGCCATACATGACTATCTGAAATAGAACCTGAGAGAGCAATAACAAGAAAGTAATCTTTCCATATTTCTATTCCTAGTTTCTTCTTTTTTGGTGCATGCTTCTCTTTAGTTGTAGATGCATCATGCTTTCTTTTTCCTTTCCTCCATCATTATAGAGTAAAGTGACGTAGATTTCCAAAATTGAAACATTTGAGCTTGGGATTTATCCTTCTTGATCTTTTGATTTTGGACTGACTTAATTCCTTCCTTTCCCTTGTTCCACTCTCCTCTCATCTTTTTTATTATGGTTGCAAGAACTAGTTATACTTACTTTTCCTTTGAGGTATAGGCAAGATCCGTTGCTTCCTCTTGGATACATTTTGACCAAAACTAATAAAAAATGGGTAACTAATCATGATCATGTGTCCCTTTCACAAATGGCTTCCATTCTAGAGGAATTCCATGCATAAATGTCAACACAATATCTCTGTCAAGGACACTTTCATCAATAGCTTCCAATTGATCTATGATCTGAGCAATATTTAAGAAATAAGAAGAAACATAATCATCCTTTGTTGGATTTCTCCTCTGGTTGACCCAGGTTCAAGTCCTCAGTCATCAACAAAGACCCAGATATCGATCTGACATAGAAGGGCTCAGCCGACAACACCTACGATGCAAATGTAGTCTCACACGAGATATCCTTACGGGTAACTGCCAGAACTAGGTTTCTGTCGTTAGGTGGGGATTTCTACTCTTATTGTATCTTATCATAGCACTTGACTGAAGCTAGGGTTTATACTTATTACTCCTTTTCTATTCATTCAAGTTAACAAGCTATTTACGAGTCGACACATATTGCAACATTCAACATGAAGGCCATATCATTGATTTATTCAATAAACAGTGTGACACATACATACATGAGATTATTCATAAACATAAGGGGTGCGACACATTCATATATATGTATTCACAATATGCATACATTTAACATAAACACATCGATCAAAATATATAGAGACACTGGTTAACGTGGAAACCCATTTTGGAAAAACCACAAAGGAGCTCTTTACCTAGCATGAGAAATATGTTAGCACCTTTTTCTATGCACTCAGCTTGCATACTCTTTTTTGAGTATTCCTTACAACTTATATAGACTTCTCTTCTCTCATGTTCTCTTGTTTTGGGTCTAAGTACTTCTCCTCTACTTCTCCTAAGAGATGATCTTCACATAGCCTAGATCGGTTATCTTAGCTAAACGACTCTATCTTCTTCTATTCTCAACCTACCAATAACTAACAAAACAATAAACTAACCAACATTAGTCGATATCCCAACTAACAATAGTCATGCACACAGCTTGGGTTTTCCATTTTATAGGCTTCTACATGTCCTAATCAACCACCTATTTTATGTTAGTCGACAAGTTTTCATTTCTATTCTCATACATTCAGTTATAACAGGAAATAGGAACTATCATCCCAAAATACAATGATGCTTTATTACCAAAATCATGATTTATTCTAATTGGATCCTTACCCACGATAATTCAAACTATCCTTTTCAACTGCTTGTCTCTTCTTCTATCCTGGTTCCTTCAATCATGGCGACTCTTGTTGCCGATCCTTTCATTGTGGTTTCTCTCCCGTCGTCTTCTCTTATGTTTCTTCTTCTCTTCCATCATTGGTTGTTATTCTGATGCCTTTTCTATTGCTACCATATTATTTATCTTCCCGATTTGAATTCTAACTAAATTCTTCTTAACTTATCTTAGGGCCAACATCCTTTGTGAAATTCACTTGATGAAGTTGGTCTTTTAGGTACAAAATTATACCAGGATTCATTCTCATATAGTTTCTTCAAGGCATCATATATATTCTTGGTAGTTTCATGGATTTTAATATGCCATACAAGATGACCTTTCACTAAGTCCATCAAAATCCTCATGGTTATGGCTTCACTCTTCTTGTGTCAGCTTGCTTTCTCTTCATCTCCCTATGGATATGTAATATATTTGAGTATATTATCCTTGATATCATGTTCATTTAGGATAATGAGAATCCTACTCTTCCAATATTGGAAGTTTGAAACTCCCTCCAATCTATCTTCTACTCTAGGTCCAACAACCATCTTGACCCAGGTTAAGAAATAGGTCAAAAACCAAATCTATTCAGATATAAAATTTGTTTCCATAGATGAATGCTCCTTCCTAGGGTGGGTTGAGTATCCCTCTTTTTCTTTTGTATCTTTAGAAAAAGCAGCTCACAAATTGGAACCCTAATTTCTACATTTTCTACAGTTTCTACAAATTTTACGTCAAAATTGAAACTTCACGAATATAGAATTTTCCTCCACATAAAGATGTTCCATCCTAGGGTGAGTTCCAATGTGGTGTCTCCATATCTCATACGTGGATGGAAACCCTAGAACCAAGAATTCCTAGTTTCCAGTAATGGTCTCTTTCAACACTGGTCTAATACCATGTTAGATTTTAAGATATAATTTTCATATCTTTCAACTTTAACAACAAATAAGGGTCACTAAAAGAATATCTATGCATAGAATACAAAGAGACACAAATATTTATCCTGGGAAACCACAAGGAAGAAAACCCAGTAACCATCTCCTTATTCATAGAAATCAGTTCAAGATATAATAGTACATCTAGATACAAGAATCGTCACATAGACAAGCTCTAGACAAACCCTAGACCCAAAGGAGGAACAACAATAGTGAACCCAAAAATAGTCTTTTACAACCCAAAAATTAGTATTCTCTCTTTCTTTCTCACTTCTTCAACTAACTTGGGCGAAATTGCTTGTGTGTTAAATGAGGAGGGTGTCACCTTTAATTATACTTGATTTTCACTGACTTTTTCACTAGTCCAACTTGTCTTTCTTCTTGACTAGGTCGACTTGATTTCATATTGAATGTGTTAAATTGCTTCTCTTCATTGGGTCGACTTCACATGAGGATACCTCATGTACATACAAACATGAACATGGAATAGGTCACCCACAAAAAGCATATAACTAGTCTTGGATACAACATGGAAGTGACAATTGACATTCTAATTTTTCCAAGCCAATCAAAGTGTTAGGTTGTAAAATGAAAGATCCTCTTCATCTAGACCTATTCAAATCTATAAATTCCAACATTGTGATCAATTTGTCCACATGAAATATCAATGTTGATCTTCATCCTTGTAAGAATTTTGGAAAGCTTTCCCATTATTTAGATAGATGCTCCATTCTGAAGAAAAATACAAGAGAGAAGATTCACTTAAGTTGGATCACTTCTTGGAAATCGTCATCAATAACCAAGAATATTTATAAGTCATACCAAATAACTCATTCTTGAGTAATAACACACCTTGCAGTTGAGACATTCTCTTCTCCTCACCTTGTTCCGGACAAGGGGGAATGAATGACAGTAAAAAAAAAGCAAGCAAGAAAAATCAACTTGATCAATGTTAACACAAAAAATTGCCCACATAGTTCTCTATGGTCAACACCATAATTATAAATCATAATCTCATCACTATTCCCTCCATTTTGACATTCACAATTAAATTCCCTCCAAATTGGTCCAAGTAATCACTATTCCTTCCCTCATAAATACAGGGAAGATGTGCATTTATTGCAACAAAACCCCCATTCTCTCAAAAAAAGACCGAAAAACCCTAAAATAATAATGAGTAAAAAACCATGGACCAATACCATGCACTACATAAAACCATGGACCAATACCATGGGAAACAAAATCTTGGATCGTCCTATAAATACATTCAGAAGTTCTGCACACAACAATTTTTACACTTTTTGTCAATCATTTTTTCAGTCACACCTTTTAAATTACTCACCTTTCAGCCACGGATTTCCCCATTGTATGTTGATTTTACTCCATACAGTGTTGGATCGATACTCCCCTTAACAACCATTGGTGGAAAAAATCGAGGAACCAGATTGTGGAAGTCGTTGGACCACATCCTCAAATGGCTATAGTGGCCAACTTTTTAAAGATATATTGTATTCTTTTATTAAAAGAAAATCTAAAAATCTAAAAATATTAGTTATTGTTTTCTTGTAAGTCAAGTTTGATTTTTTCTGTTGCACCATGAACTCTACCCTTAGATCACGTTGATCTAAGGTAGGTGTTTTTGCACATAGCTAGAGAGAAATATCCACTACAACTTTTGCTTGTATGTGAGACTACCCTGGTTGAACTTGGTAGTTGAGACCCCCAATTTGTTTCCCCAAACCCTAAAGAGTCCCTAGTGTGTTTGTTTACTTTCATATGTTCTTTTATTCAGAAGCATTAGTTCTTATGTGTTGAAAATTATTTCCTTTCAGTATTGTTATTTATTTGTCATCATATGCGTCACTAGAAAGAGAGTGCTAGGTTTAAGAGATCACACTCCACTTGTGCACATGTCTCACACATTAAATAAATGCTTGGTCCATGACCCCAATATGATCCTAAAATTTAGCTTAACTCAATCAACATTGTAACCTCATTTGAATACCAAAACAATATTATAGTTAGGTTATGACATTGGGGATAGGAATCCAAATAGCACCCCTTTGTCACTTACATCTGATACATAGTTGTTGTCTTATAGGGAACCAAAATCCTCTATTATTTGTTGAGACAGTCGCAACCGTTTTATTGGGGTACCTCCTGCTCTACGGGAGTAATCCACAATGAAGGTATTACGAAAGTCTGGCTGGAATATCATACTCAACTATGTATGGAAGGTTATCTCTTCATAGTCATCCTCGTGCATGTCGGGGACCATACTAGGTGTCGAGGACCAAAGGGGTGAAGTGTCAGGAAACCATCCCAAAATTGTTATGAATGAGGTAACCTAGTTTCTAGTCTCTTAGGACTCTTCTCGGTAGTGGTATTCTCTTACCCTTTTGTTCTTCCATTTTGTATTGTTTAACTGTGGATTTCATCATCCAACAGAGGATACAATTTGTGAGGGGCTTCCATCCTGTATCTAGGAGCTTAGTGCATCATTTTATTCATAGGTAGTGATGCTTATTAGATTTCTGGTTGCTTTTGTTGTAGATTCTCCTGTTGTGACATGCTATTGTAGTTCAATTTTAGAGCTTACTTTTTGGCATGTGTGCCACCATTTATCAGCTCTCCTTCTGCAAACTTGGCTGAATTTGGAATTTTGATCTTTTGTTTTCCATCCTTGGGCCTTCATTCATCATATGGCACACCATCACGTCATCATTTCTCCCCCACACTACTCCCATAGACTTAGGGGGAATACCCATCAGTTTGTTTCCTTGAAACACCAATATCGGATTGATAGTCGACATCGTTCACCACCTTCAAATCCATACAGTGCATCTAATTTAGATTCGGGCTCTTTTAAATTTTAGCCTACCTTTTTCATTGCTCCATCTATCCCAATGGTTGGTGAAACTCCCAACCCCTTTCAAGGGGGGATTGTTGCTAGTGAACCTGTGAGAACTCCACCTACCATACCAGGTATCCCTTATGTTGTACCTACATGTCTTGGTTCTAGTGGGACCCTCCTCACCGCAAACACTATTTCTATTTCGCTACCCACTAGTAGTGGGCCCACTCCATCCACCATGGTTCACACTATTATGACATTCATGCATGAGGTCATTGGCCCTTCTACCACTATTCCGATTATTCACACCTTTTTTAGTGCCTACTTCTATTGTCGGGACTCATCCCTACCAACCCCCATTTTCCTGTGGTAACTACATGATCGTTTCCCCCAACACCATTGTTGCCCTCCTCAGATCTAGTCCAGGTCCTAGTCTGTCATTCATGGCTAGTATCAACCTGCCAGATTTTGTGAGGTTAATGAATGACCCCATCTGTCATGACCTGTTGTGGCCTCCCATGTCTACCAAAATCCCTTCGGACATCCCCAAATTTAAGGGAAAGGCAGGGGAAGACCCTTATAACCATATCCTACCATTCCAGTTATGGTGTTCCTCCAGCAACATAGTGGAAAATTCTATATGACTGCTACTATTCCCATGCACAGCCACTGGTGTTGCATCCAAATGGTACATTGAGCTACCCCATGCCACTTATCCAAATTTTTCCTCTTTAGCCTCGATGTTCCTCCAGTACTTCTAGCTACATGTATGTTAGGATGAGGGCGTGGAAATCCTGTTATCCTGTAGATAGAAACTTGCTACCCATATCACTAATCACATCCATGAGTGGTTTTTTCGTTGTAGTTCATGCATAATCTAGTTAGATCATAGGATATTCCTTGATTGCTTTCTTAAAACCTTACTCCTGTATATCTCCAAGAATGTTGCATTCGAGCACCCACAAACCGAGGAAGAAGTAATACTCAAAGAACATCAATTCAAACTTGTCCATGCCCAATCAAGTTACCTCTACACCATCATACTTGATGCTCTTCGTGTTAGCTCCTCACGACAAGATACACCAAAGACATCCCATGTTGTTGATGGAGTAACGAATCAATTACCAAACACCCCCACCTGTACACAGTCTCTCCTTCGATGTCTCCTCACTCCGATGACGCCCTAGGTTTTTCCCAACCCAACTATTCCCTTGACTTTTCATGCGCAGTGGATCAGTCTAGAGATACACCTTCATATGTGTTTCTCACACATGTTCCTCATGTTCATAGACCGAATTTATTGGCACCTGCTTGTAATGGCCAAAATATAGGCTTTGCAACCCATCCATCTGATCTCTCCTACTACCCACCACCTATGCAACGTACACCTACTTTGGCCTCAAATCCTATTGTTACTGAAGGACAGGTCTATGCTCAGCAGAGCCTCCCTAATCAACCCTCCCCCAATAACCAACAAGGACATGGAAGAAGAAAGAGAGGTAGGAACCCAGGAAAAAACCAACCTCAAGGCGGAGGTCAACAACCCAACCTTCCTAACAACAACAAATCCAATTCCCTTGCAGAGAACCCCCTGTGTTCACCTAGACCTTGGAAGAACCATTAGTTGTGGACTAACCATATGTGTACCATTTGCGATGTTTATGGCCATTATACACACCAGTTCCCCCAGATGCATCGATTCTACCACTTATTACAAGCCAAAAATAAACGTGAAACCAATGATGTCGCTCTGGCACATCCAAACCCAGCACCAAAAGCTCCTCCGCTTATGGTACTGCAAAACCCATTACCGAATCAAGGTATGGTTGTAACCTAACCATTGGTCCAACAAAACACCACAACCACTTCTTCAATTCAACCCATTGATCTTAGTGTCCACCATATTATGGCATTATTATCTAACATCAACTTGCAGACTAGAAAAAACTAATATGTCTCAACCACCGAAACCATTAACCCCTCCACAACATCTACCTCCACTTTTCTCGATATGTCCTCAATAAGCCCCATAGATGGGACTTCCAAAGTCACTAGGTTACCTTTTTGTCACATTACGAGCTGCTCTCAGTTACAGTATCATCGATGTCCTAATATGTCCTCAATCCTAATAATAGAGCTGCTCTCAGTTACAGTATCATCGATGACTTGGTCCAATCTCCTTCTACCATGTATGCTCTAGAATTCCTAAGAACTTGTCCCATCTAAATCCATTTTGATCACTTTCGAATTGGATCAAGGAGAACATTGGATTCCTTCATCTATATCCTTCCAGTTTCCTATCTCCATTTGAAATTTGGTCATTCATTGGTTTATCATCAATGAGGGTGCATCCACTTGTGTTATGTCAACCTTTGTTTGGCAGAAGCTCATACCTCTAACCATTCAACCCTAAACCACCTCCCTTTGTACTTATGATGGTCACGCTTCCCAACCACAAGGGATTCTCATGAACTGTGTTGATCAACATTGAGGTTTTGAACACCCAACTAGATTATAACCTTCTCCTTGGACGTAGTTACATGTATGTAATGTGATCCATTGCTTCATCTATCTTTTGACTCATGATGTTCCCCCATGATGGGAATATTATGATAATTTACCATTTGATGTACTATGATCCCAAAGGATTGTCCACTCTAGAGCATGCCCACCCTAACATGGAAACCACCATCGATAACACATCCATCCACTCCATGTCTATCATTGGTCCAGTTCTGTTTACCGATGCCCCTTTTACTGACACATGTTTGTCTCTATCACCTCCTCCCTCTATGACTAAAATATCATATTTGTGCACCATCACATCCAGTAAAATTTCGACCTCATCACATCCCCAACCACAAACCTTGCCCACCCCCAATATTTCATTGGGGAATTATTGGGGTTCATATCCCATACATGCCATATTGTTTCTCTTTCCACCCTTTATAATCATGAGTAAACTTATAATGGCTACTCTTAAAATTTTGGGATTAACTTTGGGTGTTCCAGTGTGGTACCTTGATCCACCCAACCCCACCCTGACACCACAAATTATGTTGACACCAGTCCAACCTATTGAGATAGTGTCCCATCTACCACTTGGTACATAACCAGATGCTCCTTGATCCACTTCTTCACCCCCTCCTCCTACGAAGACTAGGTTCAAGGCACCAAAATACCCTACAGAACCACATCCACCTCCTACTTGTGCCTTATGCGATGTCCTTAGCCATACTACTAAAAATTGTCACGATTTATCATTTCTTCGCACCCACATGCACACAATAGTAGAGGCCTACGACACTTCGGTTGTAAATGTACCGAAAGTACCTATAGTTAAGAACAAATCGTTACGTACAAATGACTTGTGTGTATTTTGCATCCTCTATGGTCGGTATTTGCATCATTGCCCAAAAATTCCTAAGTATCAGTCCCTCCTCACTAATTTTTGCAAGAAATCCCTTGTGTCTGAAGTCAATATCCTCAAAGAAATCCACCACCTGGTTTCTTTCCCGGATACCACCAACACCATCTTTATGATCTCAACTTCCAACCTTCCTTCCCCCTCTTCAACCATGGAATATCCCTCTAATCTATCCAGGTGCCACTTCTGTAATGACAAATAGATCCTTGAATCTCTCACAACTATTGATTATCCTTCGAATAACCTGCACCATCACTCATTTTTCATCCCTGATGAACCTTCCTCATCGTCGGATCGATTCTCTATTGAATCAAAATATTTTATTCATGGAAGTGTCAATTAGTTCAAAAACCCAATCCTAGCCCCTGAAGCCTTTGAGGAAGGTAAATGGCCAATATATCTCCAACCATCCAAGTCGACTTCCCAACAAAACCTAGGATAGTGGATAATATCATGATCAGTCCATTTCCTATACTTACATCAATTTGCATGCCACCAAGAAAGTAAAACCCCTTCTGTATTGGCATGTTCATGATCCCTCCACTCCATCCATAATATAGAATTTGTGTTATTTTACCACCATTCACCATCCTGCAAGGCAGCCCCACCAGTGTTGCACTGTTATTTTTTCTCCCCGTCGACCATGATCCCAACATCACCTCTTTTGGAACATTGAATACTTCCTTCTTGCTTGACTAACCTTTAGGGAGTTTCTATTAAGCTCTCTTTTAACTTTTTAAATAATGAAAATATTTTCAAACAAGCTTGCTTCCTTTCATGCTGGTTAAACTATTTGAAAGCGCGCTTATGTGGTATCATTTATCCCTTTTTGGACTATGTAGAACAATTAAATAAAAGGACCACCCTAGAATCTTCCTGCTAGGAACGTTTCCATTTGGATCCTTTTATGCTTTTCTGGACAATGTCACTGTACTCTACGAAAAAAATCACTTATGGTTTGTATTTGAGCTCTTTTCCATCCCGCTCATAAAGAAAATATCATCGAGAAAACTTGGTTCTATTCATGCTCATAAAAGTATTTCAATGACCATTCAATCAATTTTGTTTATCCTTTTTCGACCTGGTTAGACTACCTATGAAAAATAATTTATTTGTCCCTTTCAGCTGGGAGAGTTCTCCTTTGTACACTTTTATCCTTTTTTGGAATTAGGAACCATTGTACAAAAAAGACACCCATTGGAGTTATCTTCATGTTTTCATACTCAATAAACATGAAAACACCATCGAGCATTTACCTTCTTGGGATCAAAAACAATCCATGAGACATTAGCATACCAAGCATACTTCTATCCCTTCTTTGAGTTCATTAAACTATGAATAAGGAATAAACGGTGCCTCTCGATCCTAGTCTATATTGCATATAGTCTCACATTATGGAATCATTTCCCCCAATGGGCCTCCTTTGTTAAGACTACTCTATGATGAGTTTCCCTTGGATCCCCTAGATATCACTTGTCCAGTTCCTTCCCCAAGTATCTACCATTCCATTCATCCCCTAGTTCCACAACTATGATTCCCTCCCCATGATTCAGAGTCATCTTCTTCCAGGTCATCCATGTTGTTATACTTTGAACAAAGGAATTTTGATTCCCCCGTACTCCCATGCCCCTATTCCCTACTCAATTTCTCAATCCCATTATTATTCCATATATATGGTTGTCCCCCTCATGCTTATATCAAGGAAACCTCATTTCCTTGGTAGTTGCAAGTCTCCCTCTATTGACTTCAACACATCTATTCCAGAGGATAGACCCAGAGGTCCCTATATCTTGGTTTCATCCACCTCATTAATGAGTTCCTTGGACCATTTGAAAGAATTCGTTAGTTCCATTTGGCTCGTTTGTGTCTCATGTGCTCGACTTCAGCTATAATATCTCACTATTGAGATTTGTACAGGGTATTGGTTCCTTCATTATTTGTTCAAAGACCTCGGTTGTCACCAGAATCTATCACGTTGGTGAGTCTCTTTGGAACCCATACAGTTTCATGTCCTTTGTGATATTTGAGTTTTGTTGGCAGCAGTGTTCGAAACCTTCTCAATATCATGCTTCCGTCTATCTACAGTATCATATAACATTTATTGTACCTCAAAGATTCCAACTCTTAGTCATTGAGTCCATGAAGTTGTGTACACCCTCAAATTCATCATAGCATCAATTATTATGATATTGCATTCCAATAGACTGCCATTTTTTCTATGTACCCATTCCTTAGATATGTATTTGTATTCATATTCCTATTGGGGCCATTGTTAACAATAAAATTAACACCCTTGAGAGTGTTGGTCTTAAAACACATTTCTATTTCGCCCAAAACATGAACATCAAAATTTTGGAACAATTAATAGATTCAATCTCTCATTTTACCACTACTTTCACATGTTGGAATATATTAAACCAACTCACAACTTAGGATAAAATAATTAATTATTATTTGATTAATTATTCACCCACTAGCTTAATTAGTTGGCATCCACTTGCACCTTAAATTCATTACATTCCATCTATATCCTAGGAATTATTTATTTATAATTCTGGGTTGATCTTGACCACCTTTTGACCATCCAGAATTAGTATACAACACTTTACAGCAGATTCTACTTTATTCTGCTTTTTCTGATTTTCTATGGATAAGATAAAAGCTATTCAACTAGGAAACTGACAGATTTTGTTTCCAATCCAATGTCCATTAGTTTTTCTCCATTTTATAGGATTAGCATGTTTTTTCCATCTCCTTGACAACTCACTCATTCTTTTTCCAACTCATGAGGTCCTTGATATATTTGGGAAGTGCTTTAGCCACCTATGGGGGTTTGCTATATTTTGGTAAGTCAGCCTTTTTGAGATTTATGAGTTG
>LPNX010786649.1:128773-195967 GCA_001517045.1 Pseudotsuga menziesii
TAATATTTATGTACAATATTATTCATCATTATTCAATGGAAGGATACACACCAATATTCATCTCTTCATTCATGTGATTCAGTCTCCTTTCTTCTCTCTATTTTTCCTGTGTATGCTTGTGAGAATTCTTAGTAGCAAGATCTATTTCTTGTGCTTCTTCTTAGCATAATTGCTCATAGAATTGATATATTATTTCTACATGGTATCAGATTAGTAGGTTTATCAAGTTCTACAGAGTTGAGGAGCGCTTCCAGTCTCCTATCCCTCTCTGAAGAAGAGCTTGTCTAGCTTACAAGATTTTCTCCTAGTTTGTTTTCTAGGTTGCAGAGAGTTTCATCTTGAGCACATCAATTCAGAAATATGGATTCTCCTTCATCAATAATTATTAATCCCTTCAACTACCATGAATGGAAAGCCAAAATCTCCATTCTATTGCACAGTAGAGGATTGTACAGAGTTACTCTAGCTTTGGAGAATGAGCCCAATGCTGTGATTGAGAAAGCTAAGTGGCACAATAGGTTGGATGAAGCCTATGGATTGCCTTGCCTCTATATTTATCTTGATATACTCTTTCATCTATATGGTTTTACCACTCCAAACCAAGTATGGACTCAATTGGAGTCTCTCTTTGGAGTTCAAGATGAGCTAAGAGTGCATCAATTGGAGATTGAGTTATTCTCACTGAGTCCAACCAATTTCAAATCTCTTGAGGGTTTCTTCACCAAGTTCAAGTCACTTGCTCTAATTCTCAAGAAATGTGGGATTGAGAAAGAATATGATCAATTAATCCTTTCCATTCTTTCAAAATTGGGTCCTGATTACTAAGTTTTTGTGTCTACCTTTCATGCTACTAGGCTTGTTGTTCCTAAGTGGAAAATGCCTTCTTTAAATTCTTTTCTTGATTCAATAACAAAGGAGAAGGATAAATTGATCCATATGGGTGTTCTTAATTCTACCAAGAGAAAGGATCATGCTCTCTTTGTTCAAGTAAGAAATAATCACAAATCAAAGTCAAAAATTGAAGATGAAGATTCATATGAGGATTTACTGAAGAAAGTTAAGAAGAAAGGGAGAACATCCAAGTGTTCTTATTGCATCAAGGGTTTTAATTCAGAGAATAATTGTTTCAATAAGAATATGTACATCATGTTTCAGCTTCTTGAGAAGCACATGATCGAAGTTCCAGATGAACTAGAAAAGCCTGCCGGTTCCTCAGAACAATGTTATACTGCGTAGTTCCAAGGTAATCTAACTTATGCTTTGAGTGCCAGAGTTCCCTCCTTTTCTCATGAATTTGATATAGATTTATTATCTGATATATAAGAATCAGAAATATCATAACCTTTCTTTGATTATCCTCCTCTCAGTCTACTAGATTCATCTCCCAAGAATTGTGATTTTTCACTAGATATTGACTTGCCTTTGAGCAGCTCTTCCTCACAAGCTTGTATGTCTGATTTAGAATATTGGTTGCATTCTTATATGCATGTAATGACACATATAATAACACCATCCATACCATATACCATACCTTTGAATAATACAAAGACTATACAAATCCCAAGCTCACTAGTTGATTCCTCATTGGTCTCTTACGCAGTGATATTTATCTTACATGATTTGAAGTATTTCCTATCTTTCAGTGGCTGGTTATCCATGTAATTAGTCATATTTGGACTGATATTAAATATTTTTGGATCTGTTCTAAACACTTATGCTTCATATCTTATGCCCATCCATCATTCAAATGTTTACACATATCAGTTTTCCCCAATTACTCATAATTTCCTAGTCTAGCCCTATATCCTCATGGAGCCATTGAAGCATTTGTCCTTGCTGTTCCATATGCTAATATTTATGATATACCAGAGTTTATCAGCCTCATATAATATATATACAGGTTCTACATCAGATTGGAAGATTGACATGTATTTCACATCACAATTTTGCAGCTATTCAGGGAATTGGGTGTGAAATAAATTATCTTAATTTTTGTACTCTTTGGAAAGGAGTATGCACAGATCTCTTTTCCATTTCAGATTATTTTTTCAGATCAGAGTTTTACAGCAGCAAGAACCATTCAGATAATTCTCCTACTTCATCAGATGATGAGATACAAGGAGTCTCTCCTCTTCCTTCTTGCAGGTTCTACACTCCAACGCATGATCATGGAGTTCATTATTTCTTCAACAAGTATTTAATCTAGAAGAATTTCACTCAGCTCATTCAAGTGAATATAAGGATATGATGAAGGCATATTATTTTAAAATTTTGTTCCTTGTCCTTCTTGAGGGAGGATTTTCCCCATCTAGTTTTCCTCTTTCCTCACTTTTCTGGACATAATAATTGTTAAAGGGTGACCATAGCCTTGTTGCTGGGCCCTATATGCATCTATATTTTTTGTCATACCATCATAAATTCAGACTTATAAGGGGGTGTTGGAATATATTAAACCCACTCACAACTTAGGATAAAATAATTAATCATTATTTGATTAATTATTCACCCACTAGCTTAATTAGTTGGCATCCACTTGCACCTTAACGACAATACCTGCCATCTATATCATAGGAATGATTTATTTCTAATTTTGGGTTGATATTGACCACCTTTTGACCATCTAGAATTAGTATACAACACTTTACAACAGATTCTGATTTATTCATCTTTTTCTGCTTTTCTATGGATAAGATAAAAGCTAGTCAACTAGGAAACTAACAACTTTTGTTTCCAACCCATCCTCCATTAGTTTTTCCCCATTTTCTAGGATTAGCATGTTTTTTCCATCTCCTTTATAACTCACTAATTCTTTTTCCAACTCATGAGGTCCTTGATATATTTGGGAAGTGCTTTAGCCACATATGGGGGTTTGCTATATTTTTGTAAGTCAGTGTTTTTGAGATTTATGAGTTGTTTCCATAAAATTCGATTTTCCTATGAGGATGTACTATTGATTTACAATATCATTCATCATTATTTAATGGAAGGATACACACCAATATTCATTTCTTCATTTATGTGATTCAGTATCTTTTCTTCTATCTATTTTCCCTGTGTATGCTTGTGAGAATTCTTCATAGCAAGATCTATTTCATGTGCTTCTTCTTAGGATAATTGCTCATAGCATTGATCTATTATTTCTAAACCACAAAGGAAGAAGTGGTTGAATACAAATGTGGCTCTAAAGAGGCCGATTCCATGACCAATTAAGGGCCAAAACCCAGTTCATATAACTCATACAATGAAAAATTCCTAACATGGGTACGAATTGTCCTTGAAATACTAAAAATCAAGTTTTGATGCCTAAAAAATATGTAAAGTGGGTTTTTTGAAAGAAAATATCAAAAATATTCAAAAATATTAATCCCGCGTCCATGGTTAAGTGATTGGGTGGACAAACCACAATGCTATATAAGTAAGGCATATGAGGTGAACAGAAAAGGAGAAGAGGGAAAAGTAAAGGCATGCTGAAGGATTTGGAGGCTAGATAGATTATTTTCCATATCATTTTTTGTTGATAATTGGCATAGATGGATAAGGATAGTTTAGAGCAAAGGAGAAAGGGATGCACCTATATCATTGAGTTGTAATCACTTTCTTCCTATTTTCAATATGATGCAATTCTAGTTTCCCCCAAATGTTATGATTGAATCTATGTATTTTCATCTATTTTTGTCAATATTTGGTATATAGTTTTCAAGTTTTTTCAAGGTTTTCAAAATCTATAGCTAAGGAACTAGCAAGCAAGCTGCAAATGGTGGCCTAAAGGCCATGGATGCTCAAGCAAAGGGATCTTCCACGAACAACACGCTTCAGGAGGTAATCTCCTTTATTCCTCCCCTCTCTATGCTTTGAAAAATATTAGAAATCTTAGGAAACTATAAATTATTGCATGTATTTTTTTATTATTAGGAATCACCCCCTATAGTAAAGGATAGAGTATGTTGTAGTCACATCCCTGTAGTGAAATATACCAATAGAATGGATACCATACTGGGATGTAAAGAGTTTTTCTCTTCATTTCTTTATTTTTTACCCTTTTTTGGGTGTTTCCTACCTTTAAATTCTCTTAATGCATGCTTGATATTGGTATCTGAAGGATTTTGTTCAGCTCTGGAGGTCAAAATCGGCCTGATTCAACCCTTGATTTTCCATTTTTCAAGAAATCTAGCCTAGATCTAGTGTTTTTCCTCCTTTGAGCTTAGAAACAACCTTTCATAGTGTGTACAAAGTGGTCCTACCCTAGCACCACCCTTTTTTCTTACCAATGTGTGGTGCCATCGCTTTGTGCTTCAATATGGTAGTGTGGTACCCACAGTGAGGTATAGTCACGAATCTTGATTTTTTTTTATGGTTGGATCTTCAGTTTTGGATCATTTTATTTGATTTATTCTGTTGTAGAGGTCTTAGGAATCTTCTAACATATTTTTATACAGTATTTACTTCTACTTTATTAGGATTTAAGGATTTATGAAGGAATTTAAAGTTTTGTATGCATTTGTCTTGAGATTGAAAATTTTAGAGATCATTGATTTTTGGCCTTGGATTGAGTTCATTTTAGACTTTACATAATCTTGGATAATAGAAAAAACATTTGTTGAGGATTGTTAGGACCTATTAGGATCATTTTTGAAGAATTTAGGGTCATTTTCCATTGAATTTGGAAGTCTTGGAAACCTCCTTAAAAACTTAGGAAAAAACACTTTGAGTAGTAGTTTTTTTTTGGTGTTGTTCAAGATTTCTTTAAAAGAATCATCAAATATGAAATTTTATGACATGTTTAATATTTAGGTCCTTTATTTTATTCTTGAACATCTGAAATTTTCTCTAATTTGGTCCTTTTAATCACATATTTGCATAAGGAAATTGTTAAAAAAATGAAGAACATGACACATTTTTTCAATTTATGAACCTTTAGGCCATGAATTTTAAGTCACATGAACTTGCTGACCTACCACACAACTTGAAATCATAACTAAGGCACATTTAAGACCATCATTTCAATCAAATTCACAAAAATTCTCAAAAATATGAACCTATCACTCAAGATCAGTTCAAACACAATAAGAGGACCTTGTTCGTTATTTTCAAAATTCTTGATATAAGTTGTGTTCGATCCCTACGTATCCTCTTCAATCGTACCTTCAAGCGACATTGTGAAAGATGAATAGGGATATCAAGTGTAATAGTATAGGATTGTTTTTTAGCAAAATTCTGAGCCATGTATATCCTCTTCACTTGTGCCTACGGGTCGTTCTGTGAATGAGAAACATGGATCTCAAGTGTAATAGTGTAGACTTTGTTGTTGAAGTTTATATTTTCTGAGATCTACATATCCTCTTCACTTGCAATTTAGGGTGGTCATGTGAATGAGAAATTGAGATATCAAGTGTAACAGTTAATCAAACCTCAAAATTTTATTTCAAAGAAAAGCAAGTTGCTTCATAAACCTAAAAGACTCATTAAAGTTTTTTGCATCACCTTTTTCAAGCCATTGAATATTTTACTTGATTTATGGATATTTGTTTTTTAAAAACATTTTGGAAAGTGGGAAATGCATGCATGTTTGAAATATTATCGAAGAAACCTATTACCTTTCTTTTAGTATAAAGAGTTCATCGAATGAAACGATAGATTTAAAATCATATGTGCATTGGCTTTAAAATAAATTATTAATCTAAAATAAACCAAGATTCTATTTTTGATATCACCAACAATATTAGGCTACGGATTTGGGTTAATGTTTTGAGTTAACACTCCAAATCCATAAAAATTTGAAACTAGTATTGATTAAAGAGAATAAAATACATTAGTAGAAAAGAGTACATGTCGTGAAAGCGCTTCTAACACAAGAATTAAGCACGAGGTAAATACACATGGTGGTACCCCCCTCTTACTTATTTGGTGGGATATGAGCACATTACAGTATTTCAGTTAAGTGACAAGTCCTCGGGGTGACATCACTTTCTTGAGATATATAGTCTATGTGAGTTATCCTAGACTCATGAGTGTCCTACCCAAACACTGATTATGAAGTGGTAACCATAGTTTCTTTTCCTAGGGCATCAATCAAGTTGTTGTGAGTGGGGGACACTTGCAATACTTGAGACAAACACAAGGTTGTTTTAGCTCATTGGGAGGCTGAGTAGCCAATAGATAACAATTACACCCCTGGTGATTGAAGAATAATGTAATTGTTTCTCATACCCTCAATATTTAGTAATTTTGAGGCATGATTTCCCTCAATAGCTACTATTTTTGGAAGGCCCTCTAAAAAATCCAACTTTTCACCAAACCTGAATTTATTGGAAAGAAGTTTGCTTGTTGCTAGGCTTAGGACATTTTTAGTGGTGTGGACACTTTTATTTTTGTTGGATTCTAGATTGCCTTTAGAATTGTTTGATTACATTTGATACATATTTCAATTCTAAAAACTCAGACGTCAAAGTGGCTTCTCTCCTGACCCGCCAATCACGACAGAAGCAAAGTGAGTCACAAGAACTTGAAGGGATCGCTAAAACATAGAGATGAATACAAAAACAGAAATCATGAGACTTTGAAACTGAACCATTTTTAAATTCAATTAAAAATAATAGAGAAGAACAACATTAATGCCTAATCACAAATTTTCTACAGAAACAGTTGATAATCTTTCTCCATTTGAAATTGAAACAGTCGAAAACCAAAGAGTTGATCCTACTAATCCAACTTTGAATTTTTCAGACCCAGTAATACTTGTGGTAAACAAATCATTGGATAACCTCAACCCTCTTTTGACATTTTCAAATAACATTCAAAATTCTACACTTAACTCTTTGGCTTCTTCAGAATCTCTAGGAACCACATTGGTACAATCCCAAATGGTGGCTGGAGGAGGTAATACCTCCAATTCAACCCCAGTGACAATCCCAACAGTTAACACGTGTGTTAAGAACATAAGTTCAACCAACACTTTAGTGCCAGTTGGTACAGTTCGAGGTTCCAATCCTGGAAGTACATTCACTTCATATACAGGTATCACTACTGAAGAGTGTACCTTACCAAATATGGGTTTCCCATATGGTGGGGCTCATCAAGGTCAAAAATTACAAGGAATTAATTTGAATCCTTTTGTTCAACCCAATACTTGTCTAGGTTACACTTCTAAAGGAAACTCTACACCTTAGAATGGTAATATTCCTAGTGGATAAAATGGACCTTGGAAAATAAATACCAATTGGAGCAATCATCCACAAATGAGTGGAAATGTACCGGGGGGTTATCCTCTTACTAATACTAGCACAATGTCTGGGGGAAACCCTACACCCCCAACAACCATTATGGAAGGGTGAATTCCACCTATCAATATTGTCTGAAACATGAGTGGTATGGGTCTTGGAAGTAACCAATCTTTTGGGAACCTACCCCCACAAGGGGAAAATCCACATTGGAATACTTATCAAGTACAAGGAAAATATACTTGGAGTGGTCAAATCCTAGAAAATTATCAACCTTGTTGGAGTCCACATCCACAAGGGGGTAATTCACCTTTCAATTCCATCCCACAATGGAATGCACAAAATCTTGGGAATAACCAATCTTTTTGGGGTCCTCCTTTTCAAGGAGGAAATCCACCTTAGAGCATTAATCAAATCCCAAGTCAATGGAACTATCAAGTTCCACCCGAGTATCAAACATCTATGATGACACCTATCATATAACCATTTATAGACACATTGAATCTACCAGATTTATCTCATCTGACCAATGATCATGTCTACATATGAATAGATGGCCAACCATACCAACCAAACTTCCTTCGGACATACCCAAGTTCAATGGATGACCAAGGGATGATCCATAAAATAACATGATGGCATTTCATTTATGTTTTTCATCAAATTCCCTAGTTGACAATAGTATTAGGATGATATTGTTTTAGCAGACCCTCATGGGAACCGCTGTGAAATGGTACACTGAATTGCCTCGTAATGCATTTACGGATTTTTCATCTTTAGCCATGGTATTTTGGACACATTTTCAGTCACCTATCTGCTATGAGATGGGTACTACACTTTTCACTTCTCTTAGGAAATCCACTTCTAGCCACATATATGATCATATACATGAATGGAGGAGGTGTTGGAGGATTATTAAAGAAGAAATCCTAGATCAATTCTTAGCATACTGGTTTGTGAAATCACTATTGCCTACTCTTACCAAATATGTAGCTATGTCAGGAGCCATGACTGGAGAACAAATTATTCAGAGTACCCAACAAATGGATTTGATATATTCACAATCGGTCACACTTTATGATTTAATACCTCTTGTTGCGATACCTGCGTCCTATCCATCTAGACCACCGAAAGGACCTCATGCCGATGGTGTGATTGGTTCCATCACTCAGATTGATCAACTTACCCAACAAATGGGAAAAATGTCGGTTCAAACTTCTCAAACCATAGTTGGATAGGAAAACCAACAACCTACAAATCCTACCCAAACTTTGGAAATACTCAAGGTCCAAGCCACAAAACAAAAAGGAAAATAGAAGAAATAAAAGAAAAATCAAAATGTTAATTCTGGGATAGGAGATGCACCTAGAATGAATAATCAACCAAAAGGCAATCAGGAGAAATGGAAAAACATGCATCCTTGCAAAAAAATTCAAGGAGATCATCCTACCCCCATATTCCCTCATATGGATAGCATTCATCAAATGTTATCTCAACAAAGTGGACCACAACAACCTGATGTGTTGACTCAACCTTTTCCACAACAACAACATATGGTTGTTGCGGATATGGTACCCCCACAAGGGGGCAATCCACCCATTTCCAACATCTTTGGATTACATCATGAGGTTAATGTTTAAACAAGGGCTCATTACTATGACACACCACCTATTGTTTCAGACCCATCAGGATCACAACCAAATGGTTCTCTCACCATTGAGAAACCAACTATTGACATTGTGCCTCGACTTCCAAAAGGGGTGCTGTGAAAAAAAATTCATAATCCTAATGCAAGAGAAGCTTAACACTATAGTATACTGGAAGACTTATCTCAATCACCTTGTGCCATTTCAGCCTTGGAGGTATTACAAAGTTTTCCTACTTAGAGAAAATCACTATTGCATGCCATTGGCACAGTCGATCCGAATGATACTAGTTTGATCACCTTTGACTTAGGACAGTCAATGTTGAGCCTCATTTTGTTATCATTTTTGGTGTTAAAAATAACACATTTAAATACATATTTTATTATATTTTGTGTATTTTATGTCATGCAGGTCGTTATTCAGCACAAGGTAAGAAAAAATTTAATGTTTATTCAACTTTGGTTATTAATATCATTTTTATGATTTTATTAACTCAAATATATATTATTTAAAGCATATTTAATATCTAAATTGATTTACATATTTGTTTGTAGGTTATGTAGTATTTTTGGGGTGAATCTATAAACAAAATGCATTCAGCTCACCGTTTAGCCCGATCTGCATAATTGCTGCCCAGCTTATTGTCCAATTCATCATGCAGCTCGTCGTCTAGCTCATCAATCAGGCTACACACTATCCATAACCGATTTCAGGCATTAAACGTTGAAGCAATCTGGAAACCATTATGTTGACCACATGCTAAGGTGATAGCATAATTAGTAATCTAGAAGGATCGCGGGTGCATTAATTTCTCCATTCTATTTTCACTGCTCATGCATTCAAAGGAGGGAACATTCTAGAGGATCATCGTTGTCATGATGTTGTTTCTTATTACCTTGTCATCCATCCCATTGTGAAAAATTCATTGGTGGTTTTCCATGTTGCCCTAGATTAATGCTCAGTGTATCCAGCTCACAGTGCAGCTAGCTATTCAGCCTTCCGTCCAGATCGCCTATTAGCTTGCAAACTGTAAAATATAAAACAACCTGCAAATAAATTGTTATCGGCATGCCTGGGTAATAAATCCGTTTTCTGGATAGCACAATAGCTTGCAATGTCCTTCGCTTGCCACCACTCCACCAATCACGCAAAAAGAGGAGTATTTACACCACCACCACGCCTTGTTCACACTGAAGAGAAGCCTACATGCCACGTTCACAATGAAGAAAACCATACTTACACCAAAGAAGGGATATGCTTATGTGCTGGCCTGTAAAATGTTATTGCCTTTTATGATTGACTAAATTTAGAAGAGAAGTCAACCACTAAAGGGTCGAATTGCTCAACCTCTTGAAAACAGTGTATATAAACACCTCCATACAAAGAGATAGGGGATTGATAAATCCATTAGATAGATAGTTAGTTTGCTTTGAGGGAAGGATATTGTAACTATGTTCCTTCTGTTTAATAAGAACTCTACACTTTGCTGTTAAGGACTGCGTGTGCAAGCATTCACCAGGAATTATCCATGATTGCTGAGAGGGCCCCTTGACAAAATGTGGTTTCTATTTTTCATACGAGTTTTTGTTATCTCATCCTTACAGATAAGTAGTTTTATTTCCAATTTGTTTAGGTAGTTAAGTTTCTGTATTCATTTATTTCTCTGTTTCCTATAGCATGTATCTGTTGTAGTTAATAAAATTCATACTATGCTGTTAATGTATTTTTTTTTTTTTAAATAGTCGGTCATGTATAGTTTGCTTTCAGGTTTTCTTTTAAATCCTTTCATTTTTAGATTATTTTTCAGTCTTATTTACAAGCATGTAGAATAGGTGTTCTTTATCAATCTAGATAGAATTTAAATAAGCACATAGAATAGGTTGTTTTCATCAATTTAGATAGATTAAGTTCTGCTTATTCCTATTATAAGTTTATGCAATTTAAATTTCAGTTTGTTTATTAGTATGCATTGATTTTCTTATTTTCATGTATTTGTTTTTGTTTATTTCATTGTTAAATACGATGATTAATTAGGTTTAAACTCTGTCTTTATGCATCTTGTTTTCATATGCACAAAATCAGCTGATGATTAAATCATTTAGGTCTGTTTTTATTATTTTTTGTATACAGCCTCTCATTCGGACTGTGTGTCTAAACTATCATTCGGACCTTCCTTCCAGATTGTTGTCCAGTCTTCCATCCGACCTTTAGTGTTCTTAGTTTATTTTTAAACCTATTTTTAGTTCTGTTTCTTTGGTTTTTTTTATGTTCTGATTGTAGTCATTAGGTAATTATTATGTTTTTATTTGAGCCATAGATTAGATTGTTTTAAATTATTTACTAAGTTTTATTTTTAATTTTCTCTTTCCAACTCATGCTTTGAATTATGCATTGTGATTTTGTTCTTTTTAATTTTTGATTTTCTTTTGTAATACTGTTGTAATGTTTTGAAATTATGTTTTATTTATTTCTTTGTATATGGATTTGTAGGGTTAGGTGTGTGAATTGCTAGTATACTAGTATCTTATCAATTTATCATAGTAATAATACCTATTCCTTTCACTTTGTGATTATTGAAAAGACTTGTAGAAAAGAATTAAATTATCTTTGTTAAGTTTTCTACTTGCTTTTTTATTTAGTTTTCTTTATTAAGTTTTCTACTTGCTTTTCTTTATTCAGTTTTCCATTCCCTTATTAGCTAGATCTTCCTTGAACCCCATCTTTTCAATTAGTTGTTGATAATACATTTTCCAATTAGAAATTATTTGTTCATAAATTATCCAGTTGTTGTGATTGTATTTTCAAATATGTACTTTCCGTGAATAGTTAGCCCTTGAAGTTATTTAATAAGTTTTGTTATATTCTCATCTGTTAGTTAAAATAACATAGTCTGATATTATCTCAGTCTAATGTTATTGTTTTAGTTCAACCATATTACTAATTTAGGAGTTTGACTCGGTTTTTCATTTTGAAGATTTTTCAATCTTTTTTTATTGAAGATGATTTCTACAACGCCCTAGGAACCCCTCTACCTTCGCATATATTTTGTATCAACTCGAAGCCTACCAACCCCGGTCAATAATTAAATATTAGGTGTATTAAAGATAGTAGAACACAACCAAACATTTTGGTATTAATTTAGTCAAGATAACACCCAACAGTCAACAAGTAGGCTTCCATCACATGTCACTTTTCAGATTAAAGTGTTATCACATGGGATGAATATTTTTTGAACTGTTATAGAAAAAGGAGCCTCTACTTGTGTTATGTCATTAGGATGTTGGAAATATTTAGGATCACCCTCTTTGAAACCCTCCCACACAATACTTAAAGCATTTGATGGATACTTGATCCCACTTCATGAACTAATTACAATTTTCCCAATTGAATTGGAAGGTAAAATAGTTCAAGTTGATGTTGACATAGTGGATGCACCCATATATTACACTATACTATTGGTACATAGTTGGATACATGTAATGATGACAATAGTATATTTGGTATTCCAAGTAATTCGGTTCCCCCACCAAGAGAAGATTGTTACAATTGATCAGTTAGATTACTGCACACCTGAAACTGGTATCCACTCAAATGTACCTTTTGTAGGGAGTTCAAAAATAGTGATTCAATATGTGGAACCTTCACAATCCCACCACCTACATCTACACCTCAAACTGCTACAGGTTTCACCATTACATCAGAAGTTAACTTTCCATTAACCATTTTTACCGAAGCCACTACACTGATAGGTTCCACTTCATCATATGGAACTATGGTAGAGGACATCCAAGTTCAAACTAGTGAAGGAAAGGAAATATATTCATAAAAACTTGATGAAATTGAGAGTAGTACATGCTTGTCTTTTGTAGAGATGTCATATTAAGTTATTCAAAATACTTCAACAGACTTGGATCTAACTCCTTTTCCAAAGGAGGAATATGATCTGTACACATCAACTATATGGTCTAATGATACTCCAACCACTCATGAACTATTAGATCAAACCTTTTCATCTAATGAAGATATCATGGAAGTCATGAATATCTCAAAATGACCCTGGGTGGACATGCATCATCGATCATCATTTCTTTCTAAACCAGATTTATTAGAGGTCAAACCTAAATAAATTTACCTTGATGATGATATGGAAAGGTACCAACGCCCTATCCAAACACACAACGTGCTTTCGGAAGGAAATTTGGAAAATATTTCAAAAACCATTCCATAAATATATACATTAAGCCTAGCATCGTTGAGAATATCAATATACATGCCAATTTCTCTTCGGAAGAAATCACACAATATATTGCTCTATTCAAAGAGTTATGTTATGTTTTCTCTTGGTCATATGAAGAAATGTTAGGAATCGATCCTAGTATTTTCATACATGAGGTAAAAACCTATGCAAATGTCAAACCTGTACGACAAAAGTTACGTCCAATAAATCCTATGAAATTTGTTTCCATAAAAGCAGAAGTATAAAAGCTATTGAAATTTGGCTTCATTTACCATGTACCATTGACTGAATGGGTATCCAATCCTGTTTCGGACAATAAAAAACAAGGAACAATATGAGTTTGTACTGACTTTAGGGATTTAAATTTGGTTGGTCCCAAAGATAATTATACCACACGCTTCATTGATCATGTTATATACAAGTGTGCCGGTAATGAAATATTTTCATTTTATGGATGGATTCTCTGGCTACAACCAAATTCAGATTAAGAAAGAAGACCAACATAAAACAACTTTCATTTTCCTATGGGGCACTTTTGCATATCGAAAAATGCCTTTTGGCCTTAAAAATGATGGGGCTACTTTTCAAAGATCCATGTCATATGAATTCCATGATATTACGAAAATCAATGAGGTGTATCTCGATGACTTGACAGTTAAAACTAGGAGAAGAGCTCAACACTGTGCACATTTATGTGTCATTTTCCTTCAATGTTGTCTGTATAACATTAGATTGAATCCACATAAATACATATTTTGTGTGGAGTCTAGGATATTACTTGGTTTAATTGTATCCAAGGATGTGATATGGGTATATCCCCTTAAGGTTGAGGCAATACTACAGTTTCCCTCCCCGAAAACATTAGACAACTTCAAAGCCTACAAGGAAAAGAAACATTCTTTAGGATATTTATTGTCGATTATGTTGAAATTTCTAAAGGTTTCACGTGTCTCTTAAAACAATATGCACCATTCATCTGGGATGAACAATCTTAATTCTCTTTTTATGCAGTGAAACAAGCCCTCATATCAACCCCAGTGCTTAGTCACCGGACTATACCAAATATTTTTTTCTATATTTGGCAACAACCAAATCCAATTTAGGGATGGTTTTGGTCCAAGAGGATGATTCATGTCAAGAACATGTCATATATTATCTTAGTAAGGGCCTTTCCGACCCCAAATTTAGATATTCCTAGGTAGAGAAGCTAGCCCTAGTAATAGTTTATGTTGTACGAAGACTTAGACATTATATACTTCCAAGAAAAATGACTATAGTGGATGAAATGAACCCCATGAGACACATTTTTCCCCATTGAATCATCGGAGGCAAGTATTCAAAATGGATAGTAATTTTGCAAGAATTTGATCTCAAATTTGTAAACACTAAAGCCAATAAGCCATTAACATTTGTAGAACTAGTGTCTGACTTACCTGACAATAAAGAGGAAACAATAGAAGAAGATTTGTGTTCATACAAACATTTATTTACCATTGCCACTATTGATCCTTGGTATGGAACATGGATTATATATCTCCAAAACCAAAGGATTGATGCTCAATTTTATAGCATTGAACGACGTTGTATCTAATACCAAGCACAAAGATACCTCATTATTGGGGATACTTTATGCCATAGAGGAATAGACTTAATTCTGAGACATTTTTTAGTTCATGAAGAAGTTGAGAAAGTATTGAATTATTTCCATGTAGGAGCATGAGGCAGTCATATTTCTGGGTGGGCAACTTCCCAAAAACTATTGCATGCAGGGTAATTTTGGCCCACAATAATTAAAGATTGCATTAATGTTGTTAAAAAGTGTCATCATTTCCAAATATATATAAGAAAAATGCACACACATCCTGCTTTGTTACACCCTGTAGTAACCATTGGTCCATTTTCAAAATGGGTCATATATTACATGACGATCAACCCACCTTTATCCAATGTGTTAGCATTGTTTTTTTGTTAAGTAGTTGGAGAGGTATAAAACAATGTAAGGAGAAATAACGTCTCTCAATTTTCATATCATATGATCATGGAGAGTGTTCATAAGTTTTTTGTAGATTTTTTGAAGGTTATTTCTAAGCAAAGTTCCTAAAATAATTGAAGGATTCTAGATTTTTCAGTTTTAAAAGAGTATGTGGATGAGAAAACTTGTTCTAAGTTGTATATTGACAGGAAGTTAAGAGATTAAATGAATAGGTTTAAGAAATTCTTGAATCAACGGGAACATGTTAACTGGCATACACAATTGTCCGTTATATGAAGAAGGACAGGTAGATCTACGGTCATGAATAATTTCGCTAATTAAATATGTAGGGAGAAATGAAATTCTTAAATCAGCGAAATGGCATAATTTTTTTTTTGTTTCAATTGCGAAGATCAATGATGAGATCCAATCAATTGTGGAAATCCATTCTGACATTCTAACTTGCACAATGTAAATCACTTTTTTGAATTTGAGGAATTGGTTAAAACACCTACAAGTTTCAATGGTTTAGATTGACGGTGACCTAGATTAATGCCAGAGGTGAATTCCACTGATATAAGATGCTCAGGAAAAGTCACTTTCCAAATTTGCAGAATGGTGTAAAGGGAGTGCATGTTTCAATGGTAGAGATCAAGTCTGGGATAAATATATGGTGGAGAATGATTCCTCCAATTGAACATGCGCAGAGAAAATCACTTTTAAAATTTGCGGAATTTGGTAGGCCCTTCAAACTTGAGCGGCAGAGATTAAAGGTGGATTTTAATCGAGGGCTGAGATCAATTTGGCAAATTAGAGTTGCACGAAGAAAGGTCAGAGTTGAGATTTGCAAAATTGAGTATAGTCCACACATTTCGATGGTTCAGATGGAAATTAATATTAGATCAACGGTTGAAAATAGTTTCGCCAATCCAAAGTGCAAGGAAGGAAATTTTTGGTGGGAGTGCGGAAAGTGTAAATGTGAAAGGTGATCAAGGCTGCAGATTTAAGTTGAAAATGAATCTACGTCTATAAATCAATCTGGGAATAGAAGATATCAGGAGGATAGAGAATGCCATATAACTAGAAATCAATGTTTAAGACAATGCAAAATGGACGGCTTAGATTGGTGGAAGTTACAGATCAGGGATGGAGATTTTTTCTGGTATCCAAAGTTGCATGAGAAATAAATATGGATGAAATAAGTGGGAATAAGATAGTGTGGTTAACCAACAATAAAGAATCAAGGGCTCAGATTGAAGAACAACAGATATACGAGTGAGATTAGATTTGAATGAAAAAAATGCACAATCAATATCCCCTTAAGGTTGAGGCAATACTACAATTTCCCTCCCCAAAAACATTAGACAACTTCAAAGCCTACAAGGAAAATAAACATTCTTGAGGATATTTATTGTCGATTATGTTGAAATTTATAAAGGTTTCACGTGTCTCTTAAAACAAGATGCACCATTCATCTAGGATGAACAATCTTAATTCTCTTTTTATGCAGTGAAACAAGCCCTCATATCAACCCCAGTGCTTAGTCACCGAACTATACCAAATATGTTTTTCTATATTTGGCAACAACCAAATCCACTTTAGGGATGGTTTTGGTCCAAGAGGATGATTCATGTCAAGAACATGTCATATATTATCTTAGTAAGGGCCTTTCCGACCCCAAATTTAGATATTCCTAGGTAGAGAAGCTAGCCCTAGTAATAGTTTATGTTGTCCGAAGACTTAGACATTATATACTTCCAAGAAAAATGACTATAGTGGATGAAATTAACCCCATGAGACACATTTTTCCCCATTGAATCATCGGAGGAAAGTATTCAAAAAGGATAGTAATTTTGCAAGAATTTGATCTCAAATTTGTAAACACTAAATCCAATAAGTCATTAACATTTGTAGAACTAGTGTCTGACTTACCTGACAATAAAGAGGAAACAATAGAAGAAGATTTGTGTGCATACAAACATTTATTTACCATTGCCACTATTGATCCTTGGTATGGAACATTGATTATATATCTCCAAAACCAAAGGATTGATGCTCAATTTTATAGCATTGAACGACGTTGTATCTAATACCAAGCACAAAGATACCTAATTATTGGGGATGCTTTATGCCATAGAGGAATAGACTTAATTCTGAGACATTTTTTAGTTTATGAAGAAGTTGAGAAAGTATTGAATTATTTCCATGTAGGAGCATGAGGCGGTCATATTTCTAGGTGGGCAACTTCCCAGAAACTATTGCATGCAGGGTAATTTTGGCCCACAATAATTAAAGATTGCATTAATGTTGTTAAAAAGTGTCATAATTTCCAAATATATATAAGAAAAATGCGCACACATCCTGCTTTTTGACACCCTGTAGTAACCGTTGGTTCATTTTCAAAATGGGTCATATATTACATGATGATCAAACCACCTTTATCCAATGTGTTAGCATTGTTTTTTTGCTAAGTAGTTGGAGAGGTATAAAACAATGTAAGGAGAAATAACATCTGTCAATTTTCATATCATATGATCATGGAGAGTGTTCATAAGTTTTTTGTAGATTTTTTGAAGGTTATTTCTAAGCAAAGTTCCTAAAATAATTGAAGGATTCTAGATTTTTCAGTTTTAAAAGAGTATGTGGATGAGAAAACTTGTTCTAAGTTGTATATTCACAGGAAGTTAAGAGATTAAATGAACAGGTTTAAGAAATTCTTGAATCAATGGGAACATGTTAACCGGCATACACAATTGTCCGTTAGATGAAGAAGGACAGGTAGATCTACGGTCATGAATAATTTCGCTAATTAAATATGTAGGGAGAAATGAAATTCTTAAATCAGCGAAATGGCATAATTTTTTTTTGTTTCAATTGCGAAGATCAATGATGAGATCCAATCAACTGTGGAAATCCATTCTGACATTCTAACTTGCACAATGTAAATCACTTTTTTGAATTTGAGGAATTGGTTAAAACACCTGCAAGTTTCAATGGTTGATATTGACGGTGACCTAGATTAATGCCAGAGGTGAATTCCACTGATATAAGATGCTCGGGAAAAGTCACTTTCCAAATTTGCAGAATGGTGTAAAGGGAGTGCATGTTTCAATGGTGGAGATCAAATCTGGGATAAATATATGGTGGAGAATGATTTCTCCGATTGAACATGCGCAGAGAAAATCACTTTTAAAATTTGCGGAATTTGGTAGGCCCTTCAAACTTGAGCGGCAGAAATTAAAGGTGGATTTTAATTGAGGGCTGAGATCAATTCCACAAATTAGAGTTGCACGAAGAAAGGTCAGAGTTGAGATTTGTAAAATTGAGTATAGTCCACACATTTCGATGGTTCAGATGGAAATTAATATTAGATCAACGGTTCAAAATAGTTTCGCCAATCCAAAGTGCAAGGAAGGAAATTTTTGGTGGGAGTGCGGAAAGTGTAAATGTTGAAAGGTGATCAAGGCTGCAGATTTAAGTTGAAAATGAATCTACGTCTATAAATCAATCCGGGAATAGAAGATATCAGGAGGATAGAGAATGCCATATAACTAGAAATCAATGTTTAAGACAATGCAAAATGGACGGCTTAGATTGGTGGAAGTTACAGATCAAGGATGGAGATTTTTTTTGGTATCCAAAGTTGCATGAGAAATAAATATGGGTGAAATAAGTGGGAATAAGATAGTGTGGTTAACCAACAATCAAGAATCAAGGGCTCATATTGAAGAACAACAGATATACGAGTGAGATTAGATTTGAATGAAAAAAATGCACAATCAATATGAAGAATAAAATAATATCAGGATGAGCACATGGATTCAAACTATTTGTTTTTTCTGAAGCATTGGAAAACGAGAATTCAAATGTGTGGAAGTTGCCACTGTGGAAAAACTTTGGAAACATCTGGAAGCTGACCAAGTAGGTTCATTTCTCTATTGAACTAGTATTCATGGCTGAAATGGAATATTTGGAGGTTTAGAATCTTGAGTATCAAAATGTTGAAGAATTTCTTAAAGATAAAGATTCTGAAATTTTCGACACTATCTTGCTAAATGATAATGTAGAAATTGCCAAAAACAAGTTGAAAATTCTCAAAGATCAAGGAATTGATACTCATGGAGTATTTAGTTCATATGTCTTTTATTTTTCCATCGAACAAACCCCAAATTGTCCAGAGGTCATTGAGTGGTGTGCCAATAATTATTCTCCTTCTGAGGGGGTAATAATGGATGCATCTAGGTCTAAAATTTTGTGTCCAGTAAATTCCCTTGTCATCTGAAATACTCTGTTAATTCTTGTTGATTTTGTCCAAATATTGAAAGAGTACAAAGAAGAAAACCTAGTCCAATTTTTTTGAGAGTCTTCAGTCGAACAAAAAGAAACTTTCTTCAAATCCTGCTCAAAAAGCCGATAGTCAATTGTTAAATCTTCCTTTCCCCATTGATTACAACCTGTTTAATAAAGAAACCCGGTCTCTGTTAACCTTGGCAAGTCATTTTTTGTGGTTGGATACAAACAAATACTTCACTAACCGTTGATTAAATCTAATGTTCACCCTTAGTATTGTCCAGGTAGAGTCTGAGAAATTGAGTTAGTCCATGCAGTCATCATGCCTTAAAATTGATGATTTTTTAATTGAGAACATCTATTCTCAGCTAATAAACTTCCAAAGGACAAGATTTTTAATATTTCAATCTTTTCTGTTGAGGATGTTTTTAACATTCAATGAAGATAATTTGTTCTGGTATCCAAAGTTTCATGAGAAATAAAGAGGGGTGAAATAAGCGGGAATAAGATAGTGTGGTTAACCAACAGTCAAGAATCAAGGGCTCATATTAAAGAACAACATATCTACGGGTGAGATTAGATTTGAATGAAAAATATGCATAGTCAATACGAATAATAAAATAATATAAGGACAAGCACATGGATTCAAACTATTTGTTTTTTTATAAAGCATTGGAAAACGAGAATTCAAACCATGCGGAAGGTGCCACTGTGGAAAAACTTTGGAAACATCTTTCAGCTGACCAGGTAGGTTCTTTTCTCTGTTGAACTAGTATTTCATGGCTGAAATGGAAGATTTGGACGTTCATAATCTTGAGTATCAGAATGTTGAATAATTTATTGAAGATAAAGATTCTGAAATTTTCAACACTATCTGGCTAAATTATAATGTAGAAACTGCCAAAAATAAGTTGAAAATTCTCAAAGATCAGGGAATTGATACTTATGGAGTATTCAATTCATATTTCTTTTGTTTTTTCATCGAGCAAACCCGAAATTGTCCAGAGTCCATTGAGTGGTGTGATAGTAATTATTCTCCTTATAAGGGGCTAATAATGGATGCATCTAGGTTTAAAATTTTGTGTCTAGAAAATTCCATTGTCATCTGAAATACTCTGTTAATTCCTGTTGATTTTGTCCAAAAGTTGAAAGAGTACAAAGAGGAAAACCTAGTCCAACTTTTTTGAGAGTCTTCAGTTGAACAAAAAGAAACTTTCTTTAAATCCTGCTCGAAACTCGATAGTCAGTTGTTAAATATTCATTTTCCCATTGATTACAACCTATTTAATGAAGAAACCCAATATCTATTAACCTTGGAAAGTCAATTTTTTAATTGGATACAAACAAATGCATCACAGAACCCTTATTAAGTCTAGTGTTCACCCTTAGTACTGGTCAGGTAGAGTCTGAGCAATTGAGTCAGTCCATGCAGTCATCATGCCTTAAATTTGATGAGTTTTTGGTTGAGAACATCCATTCTCAGCTAATAAACTTCCACAGGACAAGATATTTCAGATTTCAATGTTTTCTACTGAGGATATTTTTAACATTCAATAATGATAATTTAGAGCTCCCAGATATGGTAATAACAAATGAAATGAGTAGAGATTATTCTAAGTTTATGAATTTTCTCATGCCACTAGTGTATAATGTTTTCTTTCAAGAAATATTACCTAGAGTATTACCAGAGATGAAAGAAATATTGCAGTTTTCACATGAAAGAAGAATAGGGGATTAGTTCCTATCTAAACATGGCACAGTGATTAGAGTATATGGATTTGTTCATCAACACTATATCCTACCAACATTTTTGACAGTAAGAGAGTTTGCATTGGAACTAATTAGACAAAGGTTGATAGTTGAAGACGAGCATTTCCTGAGCTATAAGAAGACTTCAGAAATTTCGTTTCCATGGACAGTAGGTCCTTTGGTTATCAAGACAAAAATAGCTCTTCCAATGATCGAAAGAATGCTCAGAGAAATGGTGTTTTCATTGGAAGCTGCTATTAATTATGACCCTCACCATATTATCTCAAATAGGAGAAAAGCAAATAAAAAAAACCATTTGAGCATTCTGAGGTGGCAAGACTATATGAAGCAGGAAATTGGATGGATTGGCCCAAGGATATTAACAATGGTGAGAATATGCAAGAATATTCGCTTTCATCTGCACCAGGGAGCTCTTTTCCTAAGTAAGATATTTCTAGTATTGTTTTTACAGCTACTCATGTCACTCCATTGGCCAGTTTTTCTAAAAAAGTGAATAAGAGAGATTTCTCAGAAGCCATGGATATAGATGAGGAAGATACTGATAGAACAACCAGGAAGCAAAATCTTGAAAAAGCAGGACAACTTGTACTAGTCACAAAGGATAAAGGAAGAAAGAAACATGTGAAGGTCAAAGGACCAGCCTTTGAAATCCAAGAGTACACATTTGATAACATTCCTAAAGGAACTGCAGATAAATACAAGTCCATTACTGAATTGATGAACAAATATAAAGGTGTTGTGGAAAAATATTCTAAGGAAACATTTAAATTATATGATGAAGTGAGAAAATTGTCTAGTCAAGATGTATCCCTAGTGACTGTTAGGGATCATGCTAGAACACATTAAATTTGGCAGTGACTACAGGAAATAAAGTGGCTGAAATGAGGATGAATTTGAATAATATTCCTATTACTAATATGATACATTTACACAGAGAAACAAGTGATATCATTTATACTGATTTTTTAAAAGCAACATTGCAAGTGTCAAAGTTACAATCAATTAAGAAAAGAGTTGAATATTTACTCAGAAAGGAGAAGGTGGAGAATAAAGCCCACTAAATGGAGATTAAGAAGCTTCAAGTGGAATTATTGGTGGTTACAGTCAAGCTGATAAGGGAGCTTCCACACAGAAGTTGTTAAATGAAAAATAAAATGCAATTCAATTGTTAGAAAGGAAGTTAAATATCCCATCTACTCAACTTATACAAACTTCTGAGCTGAGAGAATTTGAAAAAAGAAAAAAAAGCTTTGAATACTGAATTGATTGATTGTAAAGAAAGGTTGTTGAAGTTGGGGGGAAAATAAAAACAATGGGAGAAAGATGTGGGACTTTGGGATGAGAAAGAAAAGGATTTTGAAACAAAACAATCACAATTGGAAAAGGAACTAAAAGAAAAGAATAAGGATCAACAAGCGCAAGTTATTTCACCTTTTGTACAATCTGGTGCATATTTTTTGTCCCAAGCTATGTCTCACGTGAGTCTGAAATATTTAGAAATCATTGGTTTGAAGAACCAAAATAAAAATTTAGAAGACATAGCTAAAAAAAGAGAAAAGGAAAGAAAGACATCGGAAGACAAATGTAAGGAGCTAGTAGAAAAGAATAATAAAATGGCAAAATAGGTTACAGGACAGTCAACCTTATAGGGAGAAAAACATCTTATCTGGGATGTACTAGTAGCAGAGGAAACCAAGCTCAAGAATTATTTGGATTTTATTCTAGACAAAGAGATTGTTACACAAGCAACTAGACAAAATGTCTTGATGGTAAAGCAGGTCTTAAATGAAAATCCTATAGATACAGCTCATAATGCAATCAGTTTTTTGAACAATTTGACAGAAGAGGAAATAAGGAAAGCAAATATATAGGATAGGGTATTGGTTATCACATGGGAAAGAAGAGTGATGAATAAATATCGGCATTTAGAAACAGTTCAAGAAAAAATTGAGGTTATGCATAATCAAATTAAGGAATTTATTGAACTTTTTAATCCTTTATTCAAAAGAGGACTTCCTTTATTTTGGGAAGAGAAATGAGGAATGTGGTCTCAGAAGGAGTCAAATGACATATTAATTAGTTGCATATTAGATCACATATATTTTGATGATATGCAGCAACAATCCTTGTCGAGAAAAAATGTAATTGACAAATTAGCTAGAGACTTTGAAATGTTGTTTGACTTTAAATCTACGTGTGCCAAATTTCCAGATTTCTCTTATTCAGAAAACATGGAACTCAGGGTATTGGCTAAGGGTATGATCAACCTAGATCTACCAGTTGTTGATCAATGGAAGATAGTTGAAAATTACGGGAAAAGTAAATACAAGTTGTGCCAATGAAGAAATGAAGATCACAAGGATTTTAAAACTGAAGATTGGTCTTTAGTTATTTAGTTTGTATTTAGAAGCAATTATTTGTAATGAAGTGTCGATGACACATGTAAAATAATTTGGAACTAATTTTAGTAGTTAGTTATTTTGTTGAGCTCATGGAGCAATGTATAAATACTTCTACATTTTATGAGAAAAGGGTTGAAACCCATGAGACTTTTTCATTATGTAATTTTTAGATATCTCTTTAATAAAAGTTGCAAAGCCGAATGTTGGCCTTTGAATGCAAAGATTCATGTATATTTCTCAGTTATGTGTGATTTCTCTTCTTTATGTGCATGTCCTTCTTGTTAATATTTCCATTATGTTTTCTTTCATATTTGAGATAAGTGTGAGATAGTTTTTAGAATTCATACTTGGTTATGCTTTGGCTATCGTTTCAGATATTCATAAATCCTTTCTACCAAATTTAATGCAGAATTCATATAGTCGGTGCTCTGTGTTAATGGATTGTCATCATTTCTTCCTTATCACCAGACCAAAAACATATTGACCATAACCAAAGTAGTATATTGCTTTTGCAGACATTTCCCATGTAAACTGCTTTGTGTTTCTTGATAATTGTGAGTCCATAACCCAATGTACCCTCACCCTGTTTCAACCACAACAATATCTGAATTTCATTCATGTCTATATTTGGCCTTGTTATATATCTATGAGAGATACCTCTCTAGAGACAGAGAATCCATATCCATTTCTTAAAGTGGTTCTTTTTTTACCTCGGGGTTCACCTTCCATAACCTTTGGTGTGATTCTGAGTGCTAACAAACTGTCATTGTTACCGAGGACACAAAAGTGCAAATCATCCCTGGAAGAAATGACAAAGATTCTAAGAAATAAGGGTTTATGTGGGAAAACAAAGACTCCTACAGTTGAATAAGGTTGTATAATTTCCTTGATGACTCCACATTGGTTCTGAGTGAATTGTAGAAGGAATCCTAGATTCCAGGCGACCACATACATGAGTTAATCCTGACGCCGAAATCTTACAAGGTGTGGATAACCCCAATAAATTGCTTAGAAATAAAGGAAAATACCAACTAGATATTCCTCAATTTGGAAACTCATATACTCAATAATTTCATAGAATTCAAGATTATGTGTGGGAAACCAATTTTGAAAGGTCACTATTAAAGTCTAAATCAGAATCTGACGTGAAGAACACAGAATTAAATCCTAGCAGGTTAGATTCATATATGCTTGACTGTCTTTGGCAGAACCTTCAAAACTCTGGGAAAAATGGTGCAAGAAACCCTAATTTTCAGAAGTTTCATCCTTATATCCCACTAGTTGTTCAAAACCCTCCATCCTTCCAAGCACCTCCTGTAGTTCCAAATTCACCTAGACCAATGGCGGCCATATTTTCCCCTTTGTCTTTGTCTGTTGCATTACATGACCTCCCTCTGAATTATGCCCAAAGAATTACCTTGTACTATGGGGAGGGTAATTTCACAACCAGACAACATGTGGAAAAGTTTGATGACTTCATTGATCTAGAAGAGGTTGATTATGAAGATGTTAAGATGAGACTGTTTGCACAAATCCTATCTGTGCAATCCAAGAAATGGTTTAGAGACTTCCCTTCTAGATCCATTCTTACATTCCAAGCATTCCATACTGCATTCTTAGAAAGGTGGGATGATAAGAATAGTCCATTACACGTACTGTCTCAATATAACATTCTCAAGAAAGAGGGTTTTAAATCTGTCCATGAATTTTCAATCTGTTTCATGAGGGTATATAACTCCATCCCTGCTAATATCAAACCTCTAGTAGGCATTGCAAAACTCCACTATGCTGATGCTTTTGAAAGTGATTTTGCTTTATTATTGAGAGAAAGGAAATCACCCATTCCTCCTGACATGTTTGAAGATGCATGAGAAGTAGAATCCAACATGATGGCATGTGGAAAGATGAAGCATAAAATAGAAACTGATAAAAGGAAAATCAGGGAAGAAATTGTACCTTCTACTTCTGATGTTGCCTCTTCCAGTGACATAAAATTGAGATGATATTGAAGGAAATCAAGAAAATGATGGAGAAATTGACTGTAGATAATTGACCATTAAATAGGGAACAAAATGAGCCTCAAATCAGGAATTCAAATTTTAGAATACCCAATCCTCCTCAACCCCCACAAATCAGACAGAGGGATATAAGGAATCCTAGAAATCCAAATGACCAGCAAATGCAACCACCTTTCCCTGAAAACTATGTTGATGGTGAAGGTAGGGCTGAGCCTATTGAATATCAAATCCATCATTTCGGTGATTTGGATTATGATATATAGAGTCATAGAAACAGAACATAGCATGTATGCTCAAGAGAATGATAATAAGGATTTTGAGGTAGAATCAGAACAATACCAAAGGGGGTACCTACATGCTATGGATGATGTCCAATGAAAGATTCAATTAAGGAATATAGATGTTACTATCAATAAAGGAAGGCTCAATCCAAATCAACCTTCTAGCATTCAATAGAACACCAATAAGAAAAAAGAAAAATGAAAACAAAAAATTGTATATAAAGAGCCTGTAAATAAAGTAGAAAAGACAAAAGAAGTTAAACAGTCAACATTCATAGATGTGGAAAAAAATGTTTCAACTTTCAACCTGCAAACAAATCTCTCAAAGGTAAAAATATCCATCCCTTTTAATGAGTTTATAAGAAACAAAGAATACAGAGACAAGATAACATGTATGTTTAGGAATCAAGGAGAATTTCAACCTGATATCTTAGAAGTGAATGATGATGCTCCTACTATTGTCTTTGGGTCTAAAATTGAAAATGGATATGAGGATGAAGTTCCCCCTTTTTACCTAAGTATAAATGTACATGATATGGTTGTGCACAATTCCATGTTAGATTCTGGTGCCTCCCATAATCGGATGCCAAAGTGCCTCCCATAATCGGATGCCAAAGGGAGTGGTAGAAAGTTTTGGATTAGAAGTTACTAGAACATATAAATATTTGTACTCTTTTGATTCCAGGAAGGTAAAATGTCTTGGACTGATTAAAGATATGGTAGCAACTTTTACAGAAATTCCCTCTAAAATTTTGGTAATAGATGTTGTTGCAGCAAACATTCCTCCTAAATTTGGTGTGTTAATGTCAAGGTCTTGGACCTCTAAATTAAAAGGAAGTATACAAATGTAGATGTCATATGCTACCATTCCTATGGATGGAGGGAATAAAAGGTTATACAGCAAGAAAATATCCCCATATGTAGTTAGAAGCCAAGACAAACTAGATAATCATGGTATATATGTTGTTGATACTGACTTGGGATCTTCCATTTTCTTTAATGATTTTTCTCCCTGTGATCTTGAAATTCCTGCACCTATTGAAGTTAAGGAGGAAGAAGAGTCTGCAAAGGAACAAGAAGTTTTAGAGAAGAAACGGAAAGAAGAAGGTACTTGCACCATTTATTTTGATGGATCAATGGCTAAGGTTGGTGCTGGTGCAGGTGTGTACATTATTTCTCCCATTAGGGATTTTAAAGGTCTGTCTTATAAGATAACTTTTGAATGTACTAACATTGTGGCAGAGTATGAAGCTTTATTGTTAGGGATGCATGATTTTAAAGATATGGGATCCAAAAGGGTACAAGTCATGGGAGACTTAGAGCTAGTAATAAATCAGGTAAATGACAGCTATCAAACCAAACATCCCAAAATGAGGGCTTATAGAAATGAAGTGTGGGATATGTTTGGTATTTATTTTACCGAGTATACAATCAGAGTAGTTCCCATATATGAAAACATAGTGACTGACTCTTTAGTTGTTGTTGCTGGTAAATTCAAAACTCCCACTACTGGCCAAAGGAAGTATAAGGTTGACATTATAAATAGACCCTCCATACTAGATAATTCCAAATGCTTGTAGGTATTTGAATATGATATGCAGATTAAGAGATTTTTGGAGTTATTTGGTGAGTTTGTAAATACTCAGGTAGATAATGAAAATGAAAATCTTGAGAAATTTCAAGATGCCAAAGACAGTGAAGAAATAATTGTTAAAAAACATGAAGTACAAAAACTCCCTGGGGGGGAAGGATATAGTTCAGTTGAAGGGTAATCATATCCCCAGAGTCTTGATACCTCTAGAGAAGTTCTTTGACCAAAATGATGTCGCTAAGAATCTGAAGATGAATCATGTTGATGATGTTGTCGAAGATAAAAATATAGGGACCGAAGAGAACCCAAAGATCATAAAACTGTCAAAGAGCTTTCCTGTCAAAGAAAAAGAAGATTATGTCAATTTGATGAAAAGGTACACTGACGTCTTTTCTTGGGGCTATGAATATATTAAAGAGTATGATACCTCCATCAGACAACATACTATCCCTATAAAACCTGGTGAGAAACCTTTTAGACAAAAATTGAGAAGAGTTAATCCAATGTTGATCCTTGTCATTGAGAAAGAGATCAGAAAATTGTTCAATGCCAAGATCATTGTAACTCTAAGATTTTCCAAGTGGGTTGTGAATATGGAACCTATTAGAAATAAGAACGGTGAAATCAGGACTTGTATAGATTTCAGAAATCTTAACAAAGTCTCTTTAAAGGATAATTATCCTTTTCCCAAGATGGAACAAATTTTGGAGAAAGTGGTGCAATCTGAAAGGATTTCCACCATGGATGGTTTTTCAGGATACAATCAGATAAAGGTGTTACCTAAGGATCAAGAGAAGACAACCTTCACTACACCATGGGGTACTTTTATGTATGCTAAGATGCCTTTTGGTCTAATGAATGCATGGTCCACTTTCCAGCGGGCAATGGGCATTACCTTTGAAGAGGAAAAAGATAAATTTGTAGTTTCCTATATGGATGATATTACTGTGTACTCTAGACCTGACAGTGAACATATTAGGAATTTGGAGAAAGTTTTCTTGAAATGTAAGAAGTATGGAATATCATTAAACCCCAAGAAATCAAACTTTGCATTGGAGGAAGGAAAATTGTTGGGACACATCATTTCAAAAGATGGTATAAATATTGATCCAGAGAGGATCAAGGCAATCCTGAAGGTTGAAGAACCAAGGAGAAAAAATGAATTGCAATCCTTCATTAGACAGGTAAATTTTATAAGAAGGTTCATCCCAGTTTTGCTGAGATACTGATGATTATCACTAACATGATGAAAAAATACCATGAGATTAAATGGACATTGGATGCAAGGAGAGATTTCAAAGATATAAAACAGGCTATCACAAAAGCCCATGTTCTGGTAAGTCAATATTTTAGCAAATATTTTTTAATCTTTTCTTATTCTTCTGATCATGCTATTGTTGGAGTGCTGTTATAGAAAAATGATCAAAATGTTGAGCAACAATAGCCTTTTTTGGCAAAGTATTAAGAGATGGGGAGTTGAAATATGACATAATGGAGAAACAAGCGTATGCTCTTGTCAAATCTCTAAAAGATTTCAAATTTTATGTTATTCATTCACACATCATTGCTTATGTTCCTAGTAGTGTGGTGAATGGAATCCTCACACATCCTGATCTGGAGGGAAAAAGAGCAAAATGGATTGTTGTGTTACTAGAGTATGACATTGAGATCAATCCCACCAAATTGATTTAGGGTCAAGGACTGGTAAATATGATGACAAATTCCAACTGTGAATCCTTACAACCAAATTTCTTGACAATTAATTCAAACCATCTTGACAGAGAGGTAATGGTAATTCTTGATTTCTCCATAACTCCATGGTATTCTGACATTGTGTATGTGCTGCAAAATTTATAGGCTCCTGCAGGGTCAATCAAAATAAGGGCAAGGTTAGAGAAGATAAAATCTGCCAAGTTTTATATTCTGAATGAATATCTATATTAGAAAGGTCCTGGTGGTGTTTTATTAAATTTTCTTTTGGAGAATGAAGCCCAACAAACTATAGAATGGTTTCATAAGGGAGATTGTGGGGGGCACCATTCTTGGAAAGTAACAACAAACAAATTTTTGAGAGTTAGTTTCTACTGACCCTCATTATTTTCTAATGTTTATAAAGATATCACTAAGTGCCACCAATGCCAGATTTTTTATGGTAAGAGGAAACTTGTTCCACCTCCTCTCAATCCAATATCTGTAGAAGCACATTTTCAACAATGACGACTAGACTTAATTGGGGAAATAAATCCAAAATATTCAGGACAACATATATGGATTTTGATAGCCACAAACTATTTTTCAAAGTGGATTGAAGCAATACCTACCAGGAGGGCTAATGATGCAATGATTATGGGGTTTTTGGAAGAAATTTTTTTGGCTAGGTTTGGGTGCCCCCGGAGGATTCTGACATACAATGCAACAACTTTCAATTCTAAGAAGATGATTAATTTTTGTCATAAGTGTAATGTCTTGGTTTTGTCCCCGTTTGCATGATGTATATAATGTAATTAATCGTGGTGAGGAGCTCAAGGCAAAATCCCCACCATCGATTTCGTTGTGTGTGTGTTTCGGCAATGGGGATAGTTGCCGATGGTTTATCATGCTATCGGGCACATTATAATGTGGCATCATGTAAATACACACATCAATTAAAACTAAAACCACAACCAACTATGACAATGCAACGTTGAATGAAAAGGGCATGGTTCCAAAGGATAAGGGGTGGGGATGTCAAACCTTGGTTTATGGGGAAAACCCATGTTTTGCCACCTTTGTTTGTTTGCCACCTTTTCTTGTCTCATCCAACCTCTTCCAACCTCTTTAATGTTTCGTTGGGTAGTTGAGCAGTTATGGCTGCTGGTGGTTGGGGCAGTTATGGTCTTTGGGAGTGGGGTGGCAGGACCATCAGTCCCTTTCCCACATGCCCACTCCACCCACGACTGCCTTCACTCTTCTCTCCCACGTTTCCAATTTGGAGGACTATGGTTTGTTGCTCTCACGTCGGGTCTTCAACCTTCACGATTATGGTCTGTTCGTCCTCCTGATTGCCTGTTAATCCTCATGCAGGATTTGGTCTGTGTATGTCTCATGCAGAGATGGGTTTGGCTTCCTCCTGTGCACCGTTTTTTCTGTTCATCCACGCGCTGAGACCATTGCCTGTTCGCCTCACGTGAGAGATGTGTTGTTCATCCTTGCATAGGAAGGGATTCCTGTTCTGTGCTCCTCACGCACCAGTCGCGGATCTTTTTTGAGTGTGCACGTAGCGAGCGGGTGAAACGGCCTTCAGGGCATGATTTCCACTGGTATGTGTTGTAGCCGTGGTTTTAATCCACATTTTCTGCTTGCTGTTAGTTTAACCTTGATTCGGGTATGCTGTTGGTTTCACCCATGATTTGGGTTGCTGTGGTTCTTTCCACGATTTCTGAGTCCTGCTGAGAGTCCGTTCTTCTCCTCTGTTTTGGGGACTGTGTGATGTTTCCTAGCCATTCCACTGGGGAATTGTGTGTGCTTTTGGATGAGTTTTCCTTGTTTGGAACTGTGGATTGTTTTCATCATTCATTGTGAGTTTGGGGCTGCTGATATACCCTGGTTTGGGTGTTGTTGCTGAGTTTTTTTGGCCACTTTAGGGCCAAGAACAACTCTGTGTTGTCTGGTGGACTTGAGTTGTGCCTCATCTGTTGTTTGGGACTGTCACCGGTTGTTTTGCTTTCTTCACAGGGCTGTGAAGGGGTTGATTGCTGTGGGTATGTAGTGGTTGGTCTTCAGACTGTGCTGGCTTGGCTGCTTGTTGAAGGCCTGTTAAACCCAACAGTGTTTGGTTTGGCTGTTTCGTGTCCCCTCGACTATGTGTAAGCCTGCAATTGACCCTTATCCTTGGAGGAATCATGCCCAGCTTGGGGGTGGCAGTGTGCTGAGAGATTGATGAGCACACTGGCCTACGGTTGGGTGGAACGTTGCAGCGACGTAGCTGGTTGCGGCGAGTTATTCATTGAAAGATAAGTGCTGTGGCTATTCCATCTCTGCAATTTATATCTATTGTATAATGAACAATGATGAACATGTTAAATGCCGGAAATGTATATGTTTGCTTCCACTGAATGCTTTGAGGAATTATGCACCTGTGTGTGTTTGTATGTTTGGAATTCCTATTATGCATTGTGTTTAAGCTTTTAATTATTAGCATTTCTCCTGTTCATGTTCATGGGGCTGTTTGCTCGGCTGAATTTGATGTTCGTCACGTCCTCTTCGCTGGTCTGAGGGATGGGGACGTGACAATAAGTATCGTATTAGCCTCAACCATTCTACTACCTATTATCCACAGGGGAATGGGCTAGCAGAATATTCAATTAAAATCCTGGTAATGATTATTAAGAAGTTGTTGGAAGATAACAAGAGAGACTTGCATTCAAAGATGAAATATGCTTTGTGGGATGACAGAATCAACACAAAAAGGGCAATAGGAATGTCACCATTCCAGTTAGTATATGGAGCTGAAGTAGTATTTTCCAGTATCCTTAGGAGTGCCAGTCATGAGGTTGTTGCAAGAACATCAGAATGAACCAAATCATATGCAGAGAAGAATCAATCAAATCATAGAATTGAATGAGTTAAGGGACAAATCCTATGGTAAAGTACAAATACATCAAGAAAAAATGAATAATACTTTTAATAGGAAGGTCAAAGAGGAGAAATTCTTGGTTGAAGATTTGGTTTTGAAGTGGCATGCCCCTAGGGAAGAGAAGCATGGAAAATTTGATAACATGTGGGTTGGTCCTTACATCATTGCAACATACAGGGGAGAGAATGCTTTCATTATGCAACATCAGGATGGATCTCATCTGAAAGGAGTTCCAGTAAATGGAATATTTCTCAAGCATTATTTGACCTGAAGGGAAGAGGTAAACTTATGAATCATATTTGTATATATTTATTTCTTTTCAAACAGTACAAATGGTGAGCCAATGGATTTGAATCCCGAAGAGAAGGCCCTAAGATCTAGAGGGGTAGCCATGTTCCCTTTTATTTGTTTTATTTTATTTTATAGAAACAACAAAAATAAAAAGTTTTGAAGTCTAAAATATGGGGAGCCACCCAATGGATTCAGAACCTGGTCTATGGGGTTCTTTACTACCTCATGTTGAAATATTGTAACTTTGAAGAATATTCTATATGTATATTTTGTGGTCCCCGATGTTCCTACCGAGAGAACCACTTGTATTATCTTGTCCCCCGATGCTTCTAATCGGAAGAACTAATAAGAGTCATGAGGTTGTCCCCTCTATTTGTAAAGGTGGGTCATTAGCACCCCAATGTGGTTACTTGAGCCTACATGTGTAACTCGAGCCTACATGATTAACTCGAGCCTACATGTCGGATGAGTTAATTCAAGTGAATATATGAATATAAATAGAGGTGTGGTGCTCCTCATTTGTGACACACACACTCTCACTTGTGTAGCGCATTAGTGGAGAAGAGAAGTAGATGGAGAAGGAGGAGGATCAGGCTTTGATCCCCTTGTTGGTTTTATCTTTTATCTTTTTTGGGCATCTATATTGAGGAAGCTTTTGCTGGGTTTTTCCCTTTAGGGTTTTCCCAGGATAAATCTTTACGTTCTCCTTTTGTATGGTTGTGCTTGTCTATATTTCAGTGATCCTATTTATATGCTCTTGTTATGAAATCGAAATGAAATACTAATGATCTAGATTAGCATATGAAAATTTAACATGGTATCAGAGCCACCTTGAAAGAAGACATTGTGCAGCTAAAGAATATATGGATTCTTATTTTTTGGGTCTCTATCCATGATGTATTAGCAAAAGAAGTCTAGACTGACTCTCCATTGAAGGGTGCATCTTTCTGTCGAAGCGGAATTTGATTCCGAGCATTTTTAGTTTTGGTGGGAAAAATTAGGGATTTCTACAGAAGAAGAATTTTTTATTGATCCTAGCATAGGATTTTTCTCCTCATCAAAATCAAATTTTAGAGACCTGGATCAAGAAATTTGGTTGGGTGAAACTCTGGGAAAGTCAAACCCTAGTTTGACCTCGATCTGAAAAAAACCCTAAATACTAAGACTACTAAGTTTTGGTACATTCACTATATGCTGATATTGGTGAAGGCTCAGGAGTTGAAAATTTTAGAGGCCGAACATAAAATCTTGATTTACACTGTATCCAAAATTTTGCCTCAGATTCGCTATATTCTGGGAGATATGATCCCTCCAAGTTAGGGTTCCAACCTCTTCTAGAATTCATCCCTAAACAGGAAACCTGGGGAGAATTGTTGTAGAATGGGCTACAGAGGTCCAAATGGAATTCCTGAAGATTTTTTAGAAATATCATAGACTTTACTTTCTATGGTCCAAACTTACAAACCTAAATATGAACCAGTGACATATGGCATGCCATACAACTTCACTGTTCGGAACAGTCCTGTAACCGGTCACCTTGGTCAAATGATCATAAATACCAATTGGTGAAACAAATTCTGATGAAACCTATGGTGTTGGATCAGGGACATGCTATTTTAACTTAATACGAAATTTCAGACATGTAGGAGTAGTAATTTCGGAGATATCACAGAAACAGTAACAGGCATTTTTGCAGAAGAAATTAGAAAACTAGGGCTTCCTGTTCCGGGAGCTTCCCTCCACTGTTTTCAGAAAAGGAGTACATTGGACAGCTCCATTTGAAGAGATATATATTTCTATCCAATCAAATCTAAAATATTCTAAGTTTTGAAAATTAGGGTTTCTCGGACAAACACTAGATCAGCCAACTCCGGAAGCAGGACGAACACCTCAAATCGGTAAGATCTAATCTTTTTCTATTTGCATTTGAGGTTCTCATTTCAAAGTGATCTATCACATCAGCTTGATGATAAGATTGGTGAAGTTGAAAACTTCCAAGCATGGAATTATTTGATCTCTTTGAAGAAAATGAATTGGACACCTACATGAGTAGAGAGGTTCCAATTCTAGAGGGAGATGAGCCTCAAATCCTTACACAAGAAGAACTTGATCAAGGCCAGAAGATCATTGTTGATTCAATCACGGGTCAACTTATACCACAAGTGTCTTCCCTAAAGACACTGAAGATGTTTGATTCCTTGATCAAGCTATTTGAAGATAAGAACATAATTCAGGAGATGGATTTGAGAAAACAGTTGAAGAATGTGAAGATCCAGAATGCATAACATCTTGAAGCGGTAGAAGAAGAAGCAAAGAATGGCCTCCCATGATCATGGGATTCATTCATGTGAGGAATGTGTGCCAAAAGGAAGTGATTAATTTCAATTGACTTTGGGAAGAAGAAGAAGCTCATATCATAATAAGAGAAGAAGAAATATGGGAGCAAATTGAAGATCAAGCTCTCACCATTCAAAGAAGATCCCTCAAGTGATGAGGAATATGAAGAACTCAATTCTTGACGAACCTCTTATCCATCTTATCATTTGGATAAGAAATAATTATTTCATGGATGAAGAATATGATGAAGCATGATGATCAAGAAGGAGTCTACCCATGAAACAAACAAAAGATAAGTATTCAATTGTCATTTAATGATATTTTTTTGTTATGCATTTGATTATATTCAGTTGATGTGTTGTTTACATGCATGTGATGGGAAAGGTCCTGTACAACCTCCTAAAAGAAAAGAAGGATGAGACTTGTTCCAAAGAACAAGTGATGACAATTAAATAAACATGAATCTGAAGCTCCTAGGGTCAGAGACACCATGATGAAAGAAAGAGCTTCAAAGAGCGGTAGATCCACCTCGAAGGATGAATACCACCATGGGTATGAGAGATAACTCAAGATGAAGAAAAAAAATGCTATGAAAGAAGCTATGATCAAAGAATAACAGTTGATTATGGGGAATGATGTATACGATATGATTTCAAGACATAAAGGGAAGTACGTAGTATCTTCCATATGGATCTGCAAGAACAAGTGTACAAAGCAAGAATCGTGATTTGCCTTAGAAAGAATAGACTATGACATGACATACTCTATTGACCAGTATATATCAAGCATAGAATCACCTATACAGAATGAAGAAGGAAGATAATACTCCACTTCAAGGGGAGTGACTACAGAATATATCTGAGTTCAACACGGTACGACATGATGGACATATTCCTGATGGATCGATACTTTACAAAGAGTAAAGTGGGTTCCAACCTTCAAAGTTGAATGCAGAAGACTAGGATATGTTGATGATTTGACAAGACGAACTCATGGAAGATGTTATGATGATGTTTGGGATATAGTACTCAAACCAGAAAGCAAGTGTGTGGTATCTTACAAATGGATTTGCAAGATAAAGTATGTCACTGATAGAAGTAAGGAAAGAATTGTGGCTAGAGGTTTCTATAAGAAAGAGGGAATTAATTTCGAAGAGGCACTTACTCCAGGAAGCAAGGTACACTTCCTTCAGAACTATGATGGTAGTTGCTTCCATGATGAAGTAAAGACAATCCTTCCTTAATGGTATTATTGGGGAAGAGTTTTACATTGAAAGGATTTGAAGTTGAAGACATATGGACTCATATATGTAAGTTGAAGAAGGGCCTCTATGGCATGAAGAAAGCTCCCAGAGCTTGGTATGGCAGTTTCCTATCAATTATGGGTTTTACCAAGAGTAAAGCTAATCCTAACCTTTATCTCAAGGTTGTAGAAGATGAACCTGTCATCCTATTATTATATGTGGATGACTTATTCTTGACAGGGAAGGAGAAAGAGATCATGGAAAGCAACAAGAAACTAACAGAATAATTTGAGATGAAAGACCTTGGGTTAATGCACTATTTCCTAGGTCTGGAAATATGACAAAGTTCAGAAGAAATATTTCTCAACCAGGGAAAGTATGTGGTAGAGATATTGAAGAGATTATGTTGGAATGCAAATCCATGGCCACACCCATGGACTCCAACCTGAAGCTGTTAGATGATGACTCATTAGAGTTAGTAGATGCGACTCATTACAGATAGATCATTGGGTCATTGATGTACTTAACAAATACCAGACCAGACATTTGTTTTGCTGTGAACACCTTAAGTCAATATCTTGTTCAACCAATATGGGTTCACCTAGTAGCTGCAAAACATGTGATGAGATATCTGAAAGGGACTATAGACCTTGGTCTATACTATGATGGTAACCATGACTACAGATTGTATGGCTATACAGATGCAGATTGGGTTGGAAGTATCTCAGACAGGAAAATCACATCAGGTAGATGCTTTTGTTTGGGGTCTACTATGAGTTCATGGTTTAGCAGGAAACAGTCCAGTGTTTCTCTTAGAACAACAAAAGAAGAATGCATAGCAGATTGCTCTGCTAAGTTGTGAAGCCATATGGCTTCGAAATCTGATATTAGGTCTCCTTAACTTGAAGATGGATACTACAATGATTCTATGTGATAACGAGAGTTGTGATAACAGAGAACCCTGTGTTCCATCATAACACATAGAAATCTGATATTTCTACATACAAGATAAAGATGTAGATGATGATGTTTCAGTATTCCCATACTGAAGATATAGATGATGCTTTCAGTATTCACATACTGGAGATATAGATGGTGATAGTTCAGTATTTACATACTGAATATGTAGATGATGATGGGCTAGATGGTGATGTGCTGACGAAGCCTCTGTCCCGAGTAAAGTTCGAACACTTTCGAGACAAGCTTGGTGTGGTTTGGAAAGACCTTCCTTGAAAGGGGGATTAGTGATGTTGTAATGGGATTGTATCATCCTGGGACATATGTCCAGAAGTGATTTGGAGACCTTGATCTTCAAGAATGAAGAGGGATTGTATCATCCTGGGACATATGTCCAGAAGTGATCCGGTGACCTCGGTCATTAAGAATGTAGCAGGATTGTATCATCCTTGAACTTCGGTTTAGAATGGATCTGATGAAATTTGGTCATTGAGAAGGTGGTAGGATTGTATCATCCTTGGGATTCAGTTCAGAATGGATCCGGTGAACTTCGGTCATCAAGAAGGTGGCAGGATTGTATCATCCTTGGACTTCGGTTCAGAATGGATCCGGTGAACTTCGGTCATCGAGAAGGTGGCAGGATTGTATCATCCTTGAAATTTGGTTCAGAATGGATCTGGTGAACTTCGATCATCGAGAAGGTAGTAGGATTGTATCATCCTTGAACCTCGGTTCAGAATAGATCTGGTGAATTCGGTACTCAAGAATGTGTGTTGATCTCGTAATTCTAATAGGAAGGATTGTTTGAGTTCCACAACTATGTTGATCCCGTAATTCTGAAAGGAAGGATTGTTAGTAACTCCGTAAAGATCTAAATCCCATAATTCTGAAAGGAAGGATCATTGAATTGATCCCGTAATTCCAATAGGATGGATTGTCTGAGTTCCATATATGTGTTGATCCCATAATTCCAAAAGGAAGGATCGTTAGTAACTCTGTAAAGACCTAAATCCCGTAATTCCGAAAGGAAGGATCATTGGTAGCTCCGTAAATACTTGATCCCATAATTCCAATAGGAAGGATTGTCTAAGTTCCACAACTGTGTTGATCCCGTAATTACGAAAGGAAGGATCGTTAGTAACTCTGTAAAGACCTAAATCCCGTAATTCCAAAAGGAAGGATCATTGAATTGATCCCGTAATTCCAATAGGAAGGATTGTCTAAGTTCCACAGATGTGTTTATCCCGTAATTCTGAAAGGAAGGATCGTTAGTAACTCCGTGAAGACCTAAATCCCATAATTCCAAAAGGAAGGATCATTGGTAGCTCTGTAAATACTTGATCCCATAATTCCAACAGGAAGGATTGTCTGAGTTCCACAGATGTGTTGATCCCGTAATTCCAATAGGAAGGATTTTCTGAGTTCCACAAATGTGTTGATCTCGTAATTCCGAAAGGAAGGATCGTTAGAAACTCCGTAAAGACCTAAATCCCATAATTTCGAAAGGAAGGATCATTAGTAGCTCTGTAAAGACTTGATCCTGTAATTCCAAAAGGAAGGATTGTCTGAGCTCCACAAATGTGTTGATCCCATAATTCTGAAAGGAAGGATCATTAGTAACTCCATAAAGACCTAAATCTCATAATTCCGACAGGAAGGATCGTCTGAGTACCACAGACATGTTGATCCCATAATTCCAAAAGGAAGGATCATGTTGATGTTTTGATGATGATGATGTTGATGTTTTGATGATAATGATTTTATGATGATGATGATGTACTGATCAAAAGATCAGAGTGTGATGATGATGATATTTTGATGTTTTGATGATGTTGAATGTTTTGATCATGTTGATGTTTTGATGATGTTGATGTTTTCATGATGATGATGTTTTTATGATGATGATGATGTATTGATCAAAATATCAGAGTATGATGATGATGTACTGATCGAACGATCAAGAGTATGATGATGATGATGTATTGATCGAAATATCAGAGTGTGACAATGATGATGATCAGTATGTGATGATGATGACATACTAATCAAAAGATTAGAATATGATGATGATGATTCTGTTCGAGAGTTGAAGTATGATGATGGTGCTGATCACGATGTTACTAATTAGAATGTGATGATGTTGCTGATCGAAAGGTCAAAATGCTGAAGATGTCTTTGCTGATCGAAAGATCAAAGTGCTGAAGATATTGCTGATCAAAATGTTGAATATATTGGTGATGATCGAAAGGTCAAAGTGCTGAAGATGTTGCTGCTGATCGAAAGGTCAAAGTGTTGAAGATGTTGCTGAAAATGTTGCTGATCGAAAGGTCAAAGTGCTGAAGATGTTGCTGCTGATCGAAAGGTCAAAGTGTTGAAGATGTTGCTGAAAATGTTGCTGATCGAAAGGTCAAAGTGCCGAAGATGTTGTCGATCGAAAGGTCAAAGTGCTGAAGATGTTGCTGCTGATCGAAAGGTCTAAGTGATGAAGATGTTGCTAAAGATGTTGCTGATCGAAAGATCAAAGTGTTGAAGATGTTGCTGATCAAAAGGTCAAAAGATGCTGATGTTGATTAAAGAGTTGCTGTCATCAAATATTGAAGACGAAGACTATATGATGTTGAAAATCTTCCAATGATTTATAGATGTGTTACCCTGATGATGTTGATGATGTACTCTCCTACTATTGTTGTTGTTGATGTTGTTGTAGAATACCCTTATCATTAAGGGGGAGTGTTGAAATATTGCAACTTCGAAGAATATTCTATATGTATCTTTTGTGGTCCCCGATGGTCCTACTGGGAGAACCACTTGTATTATCTTGTACCCCGATGCTTCTAATCGGAAGAACTAATAAGATTCATGAGGTTTTCCCCTCTATTTGTAAAGGTGGGTCATTAGCACCCCAGTGTGGTTACTGGAGCCTACATGTGTAACTCGAGCCTACATGATTAACTCGAGCCTACATGTCGGATGAGGTAATTCAAGTGAACAGATGAATATAAATAGAGGTGTGGTGCTCCTCATTTGTGACACACACACTTTCACTTGTGTAGCACATTAGTGGAGAAGAGAAGTAGCTGGAGAAGGAGGAGGATCAGGCTTTGATCTCCTTGTTGGTTTTATCTTTTATCTTTTTGGGGCATCTATATTGAGGAAGCTTTTGCTGGGTTTTTCCCAGGATAAATATTTGTGTTCTGCTTTTGTATGGTTGTGCTTGTATATCTTTCAGTGATCCTGTTTATATGCTTTTGTTATGAAATCAAAATGAAATACTAATGATCTAGCTTAGCATATGAAAATTTAACACCTCATAGGGAGGATAACATCCCTAGTTGGAGCCACTTGTTAGAACTGTGTATTTTCTAAGAATTTGGAGAGGTATAAAATAGTGTAAGGAGAATTAAGGTATGTCAAATTTCATATCATATGACCATGGAGGGTGTTCATAATTTTTTTGCATTATTTTTCAAAGGTTATTTCTAAGAAAAGTTCCTAAAATAATTGAAGGATTCTATATTTTTCAGTTTTAAAAGAGTACATGGATGAGAAAACTTGTTCTAAGTTGTATATTGGTAGGAAGTGAAGAGCTTAAATGAACAAGTTTAAGAAATTCTTGAATCGATGGGAACAGGTTAACTGGCAGACACAATTTTCCATTGGATGAAGAAGGACAGGTATATCTACGATCATGAATAATTTCACTAATTAAACATGCAGGGAGAAATGAAATTCTTAAATCAACGAAGTGGCATAAAAAGGTTTGTGTTTGAATAGCAGAGATCAATGACTAGATCTGATGAATGGTGGAAATCCATTCCATAATTCTAAATTGCACAATGTAAATCACTTTTTTAATTTGTGGAATCGGTTAAAACACCTGCATGTTTCTATGGCCGAGGTTGACAATGACCTAGATCAATGGCGTAGGTGAAATCCACGGATCTAATATGCTTAGGAAAAGTCACTTTCCAAATTTGTGGAATGATGTAAAGGGAGTGCATGTTTCAATGGTGGATATCAAGTCGGGGATAAATCTATGGCAGAGAATGATTCAGCTGATTGAACATGCGCGGAGAAAATCACTTTCAAAATTTGCATAATTTGGTAGGCCCTTCAAACTTGAACGACGGAAATTAAAGGTGCCTTTTGATCAAGGGATGATATCAATTCCACAAATTAGAGTTGAATGGAGAAAGGTCAGAGTTGATATTTTTCAAAATTGAGTATAGTCCACACATTTCGACGGTTCAGATGGAAGTTAAGATTATATCAACGATTTGAATTAGTTTCGCCAATCCAAAGTGTAGGGAAGGAAATTTTTGGTAGGAGTACAGAATGTGTAAATGTGGAAGGTGATCAAGGGTGCATATTTAAGTTCAAAATGAATCTACAGTTATAAATCAATCTAGGAATAGAAGCTATAAGGATGATAGAGAAGGCCATATAACTAGAAATCAAAGTTTAAGAGAAAACAAAATGGATGGCTCAGATTGGTGGAAGTTACATATCAAGGATGGATATTTGTTCTGGTATCCAAAGTTTCATGAGAAATGAAGAGGGGTGAAATAAGTGGGAATAAGATAATGTGGTTAACCAACAATCAAGAATCAAGGGCTCATATTGAAGAACAACAGATCTGCGGGTGAGATTAGATTTGAATGAAAAATATGCATAGTCAATACGAAGAATAAAATAATATAAGGACAAGCAAATGGATTCAAACTATTTGTTTTTTCTAAAGCATTGGAAAACAAGAATTCAAACTATACGGAAGGTGCCACCATGGAAAAACTTTGGAAACATCTTTCAGTTGACCAAGTAGGTTCATTTCTCTGTTGAACTAGTATTTGATGGCTGAAATGGAAGATTTGGACATTCATAATCTTGAGTATCAGAATGTTGAAGAATTTATTGAAGATAAAGATTCTGAAATTTTCAACACTATCTTGCTAAATTATAGTGTAGAAACCGCCAAAAATAAGTTGAAAATTCTCAAAGATCAGGGAATTGATACTTATGGATTATTCAATTCATATTTCTTTTATTTTTCTGTCGAGCAAACACGAAATTGTCCAGAGTCCATTGAGTGGTGCGCTAGTAATTATTCTCCTTATAAGGGGATAATAACGGATGCATCTAGGTCTAACATTTTGTGTCTAGAAAATTCCATTGTCATTCGAAATACTCTATTAATTCTTGTTGATTTTGTGCAAAAGTTGAAAGAGTACAAAGAAGAAAACCTAGTCCAACTTTTTTGAGAGTCTTCAGCCGAATAAAAAGAGACTTTCTTTAAAGCCTGCTCAAAACCCGATAGTCAGTTGTTAAATCTTCATTTTCCCATTGATTACAACCTATTTAATGAAGAAAACTAGTCTCTATTAACCTTGGAAAGTCTATTTTTTGAGTTGGATACAAACAAATACATCACAGAACCCTTATTAAGTCTAGTGTTCACCCTTAGTACTGGTCAGGTAGAGTTTGAGCAATTGATTCATTCCATGCAGTCATCATGCCTTAAATTTGATGAGTTTTTTCGTTGAGAACATCCATTCTCAGCTAATAAACTTCCACGGGACAAGATATTTCAGATTTCAATGTTTTCTACTGAGGATATTTTTAACATTCAATAAAGATAATTTAGAGCTTCTAGAGATGGTAATAACAGATTAAATGAGTAGAGATTAGTGCAAGTTTATGAATTTTATCATGGGACCAGTGTATAATGTTTTCTTTTAAGAAATATTACCTAGAGTATTACCAAAGATGAAAGAAAAACTACAATTTTCACCTGAAATAAGAATAGGGGATTGGTTCCTATCGTAACATGACACAATGATTAGGGTATATGGGTTTGTTCATTATCAACCCTATATCCCACCAGCATTTTTGACAGTAAGAGTGTTCACATTGGAACTAATTAGACAAAGGTTGATAGTTAAAGATGAGCATTTCCTAAGCTATAAGAAGAGTTCAGAAATTAAGTTTCCATGGACAGTAGGTCCTTTGGTTATCAAGAGAAAATAAAATCTTCTAATGATCGAAATCATGCTCAGAGAAATGGTATTTTCATTTGAAGCTGCTATTAATTATGGCCCTCACCATATTATCTGAAATAGGAGACAAGCAAATAAAAATAAACCATTTGAGCATTCTGAGGTGGCGAGACTACCTGAAGCAGCAAATTGGATGGATTACCCCAAGGATATTAATAATGGCAAGAATATGAAAAAATATTCACTTTCATCTACACCAAGTAGCTCTTCTCCTTAGCAAGATATTTCTATGATTCTTGCTACAGATACGCATGTCAGTCCATTGGCTAGTTTTTTCTGAAAAGTGAATAAGAGAGATTTCTCAAAAGCCATGGATATAGATGAGGAAGATACTACTAGAACACCCAAGAAGCAAAAGATTGAAAAATCAGGACAACTTGTACTAGTCACAAAGGCTAAAGGCAGAAAGAAGCATGTGAAGTTCAAAGGCCCGGCCTTTGAAATCTAGGAGTACACATTTGATAACATTCTTGAAGGAACTGCAGATAAATACAAGTCCAAGACTGAATTGATGGAGAAATATAAAGGTGTTGGGGAAAAATATTCTAAGGAAACATTGAAATTATATGATGAAGTGAGAAAATTGTCTAGTTAAGATGTACCCCTAGTGACTGTTAGGGATCAGGCTAAAAATCCATTAAATTTGGCAGTGACTACAGGAAATAAAGTGGATGAAATGAGGATGAATTTGAAGAATATGCCTACTACTGACATGATACATTTACACAGAGAAATAGGTGATATCATTTATACTGATTTGTTTAAAGAGACATTGATGATGTCAAAGTTACAATCAAGTAAGAAAAGAGTTGAATATTTACTCAGAAACAAGAAGGTGGAGAATAAATCCCACTAGACACAGATTAAGAAGCTTCAAGTGGAATTATTGATGGCTGACAGTCAAGCTGATAAGGGATCTTCCACATAGAAGTTGTTAAAAGAAAAATAAAATGCATTTCAATTGTTAAAAAGAAAATTGAATATCCCATCTACTCTACTTATACAAACTTCTGAGCTCACAGAATTTGAAAAAGAAAAAGAAGCTTTGAATATTGAATCAATTGATTGTAAAGCAAGGTTGTTGAACTTGGAGGAAAAAGAAAAAAAATGGGAGAAATATTCAGGACTTTGGGCTAAGAAAGAAAGGGATTTTGAAACAAAACAAGCAGAACTAGAAAAGGAACTAAAAGGAAATAATAATGACCAGCAAGCACAAGTTATTTCACCTTCTGTACAATCTAGTGCAGATTATTTTTCCCAAGCTATGTCTCAAGTGAGTCTGAAAAATTTAGAAATCACTGGTTTAAAGAACCAAAATAAAAATTTAGAAGACATAGATGAAAAAAGATAAAAGGAAAGAAAGACATTGGAAGACAAATGTAAGGAGCTAGTAGAAAAGAATAATAAATTGGAAAAACAGGTTACAAGATAGTCAGCCTTACAGGGAGCAAAGCATCTTATCTAGGATGTACTGATAGCAAAGGCAACCAAGATCAGGCCTTATTTGTATTGTATTCTAGACAAAGAGATTGTTACACAAGCAGATAGAAAAAATGTCATGATGGTAAAGCATATCTTAAATAAAAATCCTACATATACAGTGTTAGAATTTCATCATTAAGCTAGCAATACATTAGGATCTTTAACTGAGAGAATAACAAGCACAACAATCAAACACATGACACAAAGGACATAGATTTTATCCTCAGGGAAACCATAAATGGTGAAAACCCCTCAACTTCCTCAGAGATAGAATCAACACCAAAAGTAGAACCCAAAACAGTAAGTGATCTCCTGACAACAGTAACCTTCTTTCTATCTAGCCCCAGTGTCTTCTCCTTCCTCAACTATGTGCTACACTTGAGTGTTTATGAGATGTGTGATAAATAGAGAGGCCAACTCTCTATTTATACTAATTACTAACTTGACTAAACCATACTAGGTCTGACCTCACTAGGAGAGTCTAATAACCCTAGTGCCTCGGAACTGCAGGGACTTTAACCCTTAGCCAATAGGAGGGTTACCCACAATGACTTGACATGACTTGTTTACATTATAGATCTTCCCAATAGGAACAGCGGGGCATGAAATGACTCAAGTACATCCCGTAATAAACATCGGGTTACAATATATAAGAAATACAAGTGAAATACATTCCGAAGTTACATATACATCAACACTCCCTCTTAATTAGGAAGGTATTCTTTCAACACAATTTTCAACACAAGTCTTCTTCTCTGTATCTTCTGGATCATCATTGAGTGCTTGTCATATTCAAGTCTTATTCATATTCAAGTCATGTTCATCTTCAAGTCATCTTCATCTTCAAGTAATCTTTCATCTTCAAGTCATCTTCATCATCAGATCTGGATCATCACTTGATCTGGATCATCACTGGACATCATCACTGGATCTGGATCATCACTTGATATGGATCATCACTAAACATCATCACTAGATCTATATCATCACTAGATATGGATCATCACTAGATCTAGATCATCATTGGATCTGGATCATCACTGCTAGATCATCATCACTGGATCTGGATCATCACTAGGTCATGATCACGGGTGCTATCTCTTGATTCTTCTTGTCATAGGAATCTCTACAGAGCCAGCCCTTTTTCATGCTGGATGTACATCTACAGAGCCGGTCCTTTTTCATACTGGATGAGTCTTCACAGAGCTAGTCCTTTTTCATCCTAGATGTGGCACACACTCAGAGCTAGTCCTTTTTCATACTAGATGAGTCTTCACAGAGCTAGTCCTTTTTCATACTATATGTGGCACACACTCAGAGCTAGTCCTTTTTCATACTAGATGAGTCTTCATAGAGCTATTCCTTTTTCATACTAGATGTGGCACACACTCAGAGCTAGTCCTTTTTCATACTAGATGAGTCTTCACAGAGCTAGTCCTTTTTCATACTGGATGTGGCATCTACACAGAGCTAGTCTTTTTTCATACTAGATTTGTCTTCATAGAGCCAGCCCTTTTTCATGCTGGATGTGGAATCCACACAGAGCTATTCCTTTTTCATACTAGACGTGTCTTCATAGAGCCAACCCTTTTTCATGCTAGATGTGGCATCCACACATATCTAGTCCTTTTTCATTATAGATGTGTCTTCACAGAGCCAGTAGTTTTTCATGCTGTATGTGGGATCATCACATACACCTGACAATGGAAGGAACTAATCCTCTCACCATGTCACAGCTCTTATATCTGACCAGGGAAGGAACCAATCCTCTCACCATGTCAGAAAGGCACGACACTTATATCTAACCATGGAAGGAACCAATCCTCTCAACATGTCAGAAAGGCACAACACTTATATCTTACCATGGAAAGAACCAATCCTCTCACCATGTCAGAATGGCTCATCACAGACTCATCACTTCCTCTTGGGAGGAATCTCAATCTAGAGAACACCAAGCTTCTCCCTGAAGTACTCAAACTTCACCCTAGCCAATGGCTTGGTAAACACATCAGCTATCTATTCATTCATTGCAACATACTGGAACTTCATTGCTCCTCTCTACACCATATCCCTGATATAGTGATACTTGATCTCGATATGCTTCGACTTGTCATGGAATACTAGATTCTCTGACAATTTTACACAACTCTGGTTGTCATAGTATATACAAGTAGCATCAAACTGGAGATCAAATAAATTAGATAGTAGCTTCCTCATCCATACTTCCTCACAACTAGCTGAACAAGCTACGACATACTCTACTTCAGATGTACTCAGTGCCACACAGGATTGCTTCCTGCTAAACCATGAGATCACACCTGATCCCATATTGGATCAACACCCTGAAGTACTCTTTCTATCGATGGCACTACCTTCCCAATTTGAATCAACATAAGCCTCCAGGTTAATCCTTTGATCAGTCTTATACTTCAGCCCATAATCAACTGTACCCTTTAGGTACCTCAGAATGTGATTTGCAGTAGTCAAGTGAACATGTCTCGGATCTGTCAAATATTGGCTCAAGGTGTTCATAGCAAAGCAAATATCTAGTCTTGTGTTTGCTAGGTACATCAAGGACCCAATCATCTGATGATACATTGTGGCATCAATCGACTCTGATGAAGCATCACTCAATAGCTTTAGATTCGATGCCATAGGTGTGGTTAATTACTTGCATTCCATCATCCAAATCTCTTCAGGATCTCTACTTCATACTTCCCTTATCCAAGGAAGATTCCATTTGTATTCTGCCACACCTCCATACCTAGAAAATAATGCATCATACCCAAGTCCTACATTTTGAACTCGGTAGCAAGATTTCTCTTTGTATCAGCAATCAACCCATCCATACCTGTCACAAATAGATCATCTACATATAGTAGAAGCATCACTAGGTTTCCATCCTCAACCTTGTAGTGAAGGTTGGAATCTTCTTTACTCTTGGTAAATCCCAAACTGGATAGAAAGCTGTCAATTTTGTCATACCATGTCATGGGTGCCTATTTCAAACTGTACAGGGATTTCTTCAATTTGCACACATGAGACTCCCTGTCATGTGTCTCAAAACCGAGTGGCTGCTCCACATACACTTCCTCTTCTACTACACCATTCAAGAAAGTAGCCTTGACATCCATTTGGTGTATCTTCCATTTCATCACTGCAGCCAGAGCAAGTACCGATCTGATGGAAGTGTATCTGGCTACTGGTGCAAAGGTTTCTTCATAGTCTATTCCTTCTTTCTATGAGAAACCATGAGCAACAAATCTTGCTTTATATTTTTCTATGCTACTATCTACAACATGCTTAATCTTGTAGATCCATTTGGAATTTTTAACTGACTTCCCTTCTGGTCTTAGGACAACATCCCAAACATCATTCTTCATGATCAATTGATACTCTTCGATCATAGCATCCTTCCATTATTTCCATTCTGCTGCTTCTTCATATTTGGAAGGTTCTTTATCAATGAAATCACATAGTAAAGCTACATAACTGGATTAGGATCTGGTCCTCTTTCTTTCTCTGAGATTCTCTTCTGGAACCCCATATCTTTCCACACCTTGGATAATCTCTCATACCCACGCAGGTTTCCTCTTGTGAGGATTATTTTCCTATGGTGGATCTATAGGTCTTTGTGTTTCTTCAAATTCTCGATCTTCTTCTTGAGTTTCTTCATTCATGATTGTATCATGAATTCTGGGAGCTTCTGCTTCTTTAGGTTCTTCAACAGGTTTCTTTCTAGATTTGATGTAGGCTGAATCTTCGTCAAATGTTACATCCCTACTGATCTCAATCTTCTTAAACCATAGGAAGTATATTATGTAAGCCTTTGAGCTTTCAGAGCATCCCAAAAATATACCCTTCTTTCCTGAAGGATCTAATTTTGTCCTCTTCTCTTTTGGAATGTGTATGTACACTGGACAACCGAATATTCTGAGATGGCTGAATTTTGGTTTCTTGCCGAAGAAGACTTCTTCAGGAGTCTTGTTCTCGAGTACTCTGTGTGGAGTATGGTTCTGTACATACACTATTGTTCTAGCTGCTTCTGCCCAAAGATGCATAGGAAGATCTTGATCATGAAGCATAGCTCTTGCTGCTTCCATGATAGTTCTATTCTTCCTTTCTACAATCCCATTATGTTGTGGATTATAAGGGGTGGACAACTCCCTCTTAATCCCTAAGTATTTACATAGTTCCTTGAACTCATTTGAAGTGAATTCTCTGCCATTGTCTGATAAAAAAGTATTGATCTTATTTTCAGTGTGGTTCTCGATCAAGGCTTTGAATTCCTTTAACTTGCTGAACACTTCATGTTTGTTCTTCATGAAGTAAATCCATTTCTTCCTAGAAAAGTCATCAATAAAAGAAACATAGTACACATACCCTCTTAGTGATCTTGATGACATTGGTCCGCATACATCAGAGTGGATGATTTTCAAGATTCCTTTTGCTTTGCTTTCGCTACTTGGAAATGTCTTCTTTGTGTTCTTTCCTTTCGCACATCCTTTGCAGAACCCTTCATGTTTTTCTTGAATTTCTGGAAGACCTTCAACATCTTTGCTTGCAAGTGGTAGCGCTCTGTAATGCACATGTGCAAGCCTTCTATGCCAAAGCTCATTTGGTTCTACTGAGTCATGAACCAAAGCTTGTTCTGGTTGGCCCTTTATCTTTTATAGACCTCCTTCTTGTTCCCCAATCACTATTGCATTATCAAAAGTATTTCCTTTTGGCCACATAAGAACTTGGCCATCTACGAAAGCAACCCTCATTCCTTTTGCATCCAATGCAAATATGGAGAGGAGGTTCTTCTTTAGTCCTGGAACAAATAATACATTCTTCATCTTCATAGACTTTCCAGAGTGTAGTATATAAAGGGATTCACCACTACCCTTTATTGGATACTGGTAGTCATCCCCAAGTTTCACCTTGTGAGGTGACTCATGTTCAGATAGCTTCACAAATGATTCTTTGAATCCCATCATATGATTGGAAGCACCACTGTCTATGAGCTAATCATTGCTTCCATGTGAAACGGTTCCCATAAGAGTGGATATCAGCACATATTCTTCATCACTTGAAGAATCAATTTCTTTTCTGACTCTCTTTCAGAAAGGTTCATCATCCTCTGTAGCATGAGCATGATGTCTTCTCTTGTTTTCCTTCTTCTTATTTAAGTTCCCCTTATTAGGGAAGAATCTGGATATGTGACCTTTCTCGTCACATGTGTAACATCTAATGGTAGATAGATCTCTTTTAGGGTGTGAGATCTTACCTTTGGAGTGATGATGGTTCCTTCTATTTCTCTTGGAGTGAACAGTGAGAGCTTTATCTTCATTTCCCATCTTCTCTTCTCGAGCTGCTATCCGAGCTTCTTCCTCAGATCATTCTTCCCATAGTCTACTGAACTTGACTAACTTCTTCCTGGAATAGATCCCTTGAATGAAAGAGTCCCATGTTCTAGGGAGACCATTCAAGGTGGTCATCACAATATCTGCATTTTCCACTTCTTCATCTACTGCTTCCAGCTACTCCATGATATGAGATACCCTTTTAAAGTAATACTGAATAGTCTCAGCATTCTGGATCTTTACATTCTTCAATTGGTTTCTGAGAGTCATCTTCCTGTTTATGTTCTTCCCTTCAAACAATGTGGTTAGGCCATCAAACATAGATTTAGGTGTCTTGAGAGAGGACACCTATGGTATGAGGTGATCCTTGATAGAATCAGCAATGATTATCTTTTCCATAACCAACTTATTCTGATGTAAGGCCTTAGCCTCATATCCCTTTGGAACTGGAACCTCCTCATTGATATAGGAGTCCAACTCATTTCCTTCTAGGACCAGGGAGATCCTATACTTCCAGGCTTGGAAGTTATCAACTCCCTCAAGATTTTCATCAAGCTTGGTATGATGAGACATCTTAAACTGAGAACCTCAAATGGAAATACAAAAGATTTAGATCTTACCAAGTCAAGATGTCAGATATGGATTTGGAGCTGAAATCCGGCAGTGCTGGTTCAATAGCAAATTAGGGTTTTGCTTTTCTGGAGTTCTGTCCAACCAAATGCTTTGAATTTGATCCCTAAATTTGATTTTGGGGAGGAGATCAATCCAGGACTGGGCTCACTAAAAAAATCCTCTTCTATGAAAAGCTCTAATTTTCGGCAGTAGTGTCGGGTCCAAAACTGAAAAACCTCAGAATTGGATTCTGCTTCGACATGAATATGCACCCTTAGGAGGAGAGTAAATCCAACCTTATTTTGCTGAAAATATATGGAGGAAGATCCACTAACTAGGAAGCCCTAGTTCCTGTAGCTGCACAGTGTCTTCTTCTCAGGTTAGCTCTGATACCATGTTAGAATTTCATCATTAAGCTAGCAATACATTAGGATCTTTAACTGAGAGAATAACAAGCACAACAATCAAACACAAGAGAAAATGAACACAGTGTTTATCCTTGGGGAAACCATAAATGGTGAAAACCCCGCAACTTCCTCAGAGATAGAATCAGCACCAAAAGTAGAACCCAAAACAGTAAGTGATCTCCCAACAGCAGTAACCTTCTTTCTATCTAGCCCTAATGTCTTCTCCTTCCTCAACTACGTGCTACACTTGAGTGTGTATGATATGTGTGATAAATAGAGAGGCTAGCTCTCTATTTATGCTAATTCCCAACTTGAATAAACCCTACTAGGGCCAACCTCACTAGGAGAGTCTAATAACCCTAGTGCCCCAGAACTGCGGGGACTTTAACCCTTAGCCAATAGGAGGGTTATCCACAATGACTTGACATGACTTGTTTACATTATAGATCTTCCCGATAAGAACATCAGGGCATGACATGACTCAAGTACATCCCAGAATAAACATCAGGTTACAATATATAAGAAATGTTGGAGACATTTACCATCATACACACTCTTTTGGTCAAATTGGCCTAGTTAAATCACTATCCTAAGTATAATTGACATTAATTGACATCAATGGAGCATTAATTTCCATCATCCAGTCACACCCATGCCTACCTACAGTCAAGGAGGCTAACTTAGCCTTCTCCTACAGTCAAGGAGGCTAACTGGAGCACTCCGAGGGTGATCTGAGTGATATTAATGCACCTAATTGCTAAATGATGGTTACAATCAGTTCAACCAGTTAGTTAAGGAACCTCCTCTCATTAAATATATTATTTAATGATTATTTATTATTATTTAATGATCTAGAGTCAATAGGGCGCCTCCACCAACTTTTGATGGTCAGTTCAACTTCAGTTAACTTCATCGGGGTTCATTGAAGTCATGGAGCACTAGCACTTGATCGTTGGCTTGCTATGACATGTGTTTGATCTCCTTCAATTGAGATTCAGTCATTTATTGCACTCTGACTTCAGTTAGGGTTTGGTGAGTCAATTAGGGTTTTGGTCAAGTGGTTAACTAAGTGTGAACCAATGGTTGAGAGTCAGTTAAGCTAGACTCACTCACTGAATTCGAATTGTCTCCTTAGGTATTCGAATTCCTCATGGATTCAAGCTATTTCTTGACATTGGTATTGTAACCATTCATTGTTTATTGAATATAGAGAGAGGAAACCAATTCTGGTTCCAATTAACACCATTTCATGAGTATTTGTTGATTATTCTTTCATGATATTGATTCTTAGTTCCTAGATCATAAGCAAGAATTAATATGGTATCAGAGCATACGGTGGATCAAAGATCTATCTCTCAAAAACAAGCTTTTTGACAGATTTCTGCATGAAATTTGAGCAATAGCTCAAAAATCCAGCCCTGCACCAGAAGCCAAGGCTTACCACTTAATACCCCAAGTAAAGAACTTGTTTATCAAGCTTGCTTGATTAACTATGTTGGGTGTGATGAAAGCCTAAAATGTGTAGGTTTTCCGACCTTACGGTGCCCTTTTTTGTTTTGATTTGCAGGTCTTAACAGGTACAACTTCGAATGGACTCATCAATCCCTCTTCTCACCCCATTCACAAGCTATTCGGAATGGAAGTTGAAGATGATTGCATCTATGAAGAGACGAGGTCTCTATGAGGTGTCTATTGGACTTGGAAAAGAGTCTTATGAGAATGAGAATGACTGGCTAAATGACGGTGATAGAGCTATTGGAGCAATATGTCTGGCCCTTTCTCCTAGCTTGTACTACCTTATTCTTGGTTCTGCTGAATACCCAAAGGAAGTCTGGACAATATTGGATAAAACCTTTGGCAAGCAAAATGATGATCATAATAGTACTTTGGAGATCACATCCAGCACCACAAGAGTTCTTTACTCAAAATTCTCAGCCTCTACTCTCTCTGATGAAGTTGTTCAAGATGAAGATGAAGCAGAATCTTCTACACATTTAATTCGAATTGAAGAAAGTCTCCATGCAGTGACTCCTTCTCCTGATGCTCCAGAAGTTCATGAGATCTCTGATATCTCATATCCTCATATTTATGAAATAGAATAAGACATTTGAATCTCTGATATTGAAGAAAAATACTGCTGCACTTCCATGCAAACATTCACAGGTGATTTTCCTTTGAATTCTGTGCAAAATTTACTAGTAATTGCTTCCAAAAGTGAAGAGAAATTTGATTTTTCTCCCTCTAATATTGCTGCTGGTGTGAAAATATGTAAAAACTTGGATATTTTGGAAGAAATATCAGATTATAAGAGTGACACATTTGCTCCCCATGATCTAGATCTTCTAGCAAAATCCTGCAGGATTGCATGCACCAAAATTCAGAATTTTGAAGAAGAAGAAAAGTGTGCATCTACAGTCTCGGTTGACCATAATTTTGGATCTGATATGAACCTTATTGGATATGATATGATATTATTTGGATCTGATCTGATATTCCTTGGTTCAAAATTTCAGGTTCATAAACCTTCAGTACTGCTTGTAGCTGTTCTCATCAACGGTGTGAAGAAACAAGTACCGCAAGTCTCCTTCGAAACTGCTGCTGTGGATTTGATTTCATTTCACAGTTTTGGATCTATTGTGAACTTATTTAGATCTGATTTACATTCTGATATGATATTATTTTTTTCATATTTTCAAATCCAAAAGCTTTCTGTCATGCTTGTAGCTGCTCTCACCAATTTCGGTGTGAAAAATCAAGTACCACAATTCTTATTCAAATTTGCTTATGGGGATTTGGTGTTAGTTTCCTCTTATGAGGTTGCTGATATTTTATTTTGTGAATCATTAGATATTTATGAAGATATATCATATTATGGAGCTCAATCATTCGCTCTCCAGAGTCCCATGGATTCTCTACCTTTGGTCACAAGCTCATCTCCTCACAGAACTAGTAAAGAGGAAGACATTCTGCATTCGCTTGGACACTTGATCCTAAAACTTGGGGATGATTTTACCACTCATGGTTTGCTATTAAAGGCTGCAACACATCAGTTTCTTTAGTGTTCCACACATGGTTCGAATGCTCAAGAACCTTTGCTCTCTCTTCAGATGATTTCAGTTGCTCTACATGGGTCCAATTTTCACCGTGCAGCTCTTTATATTTCTAAGTCAGTTGAGTGCATTGTTCTTCTTCCAAAGTGGAAGATTCCTCCAGACATATTCATTTATTTTGGATTGATAGGTTCACATGCACAGTCTTAGGATGCTGCTGCATAGAAGAACCAATTCTTGATTTACTGCTTAGTTTGAGGGGGGGTATTTTTCCCATGAGGTTTTCCCCATTTCCTTGGTTATATTAAGCAGTTACTTTATTGTACAGGGTGACCTATGGCCTTTGTTTCTGGGGCCCTAGCATTTTTATGCATATATGTTTTCTAACTCTTCCTGAGTATAGCTTAAGGGGGGGTGTTGGAGACATTTACCATCATACACACTCTTTTGGTCAAATTGGCCTAGTTAAATCACTATCCTAAGTATAATTGACATTAATTGACATCAATGGAGCATTAATTGCCATCATCCAGTCAGACCCACACCTACCTACAGTCAAGGATGCTAACTGGAGCACTTCGGGGGTGATCTGAGTGATATTAATGCACCTAATTGCTAACTGGTGGTTACAATCACTTCAACCAGTCAGTTAAGGCGCCTCCTCTCATTAAATATATTATTTAATGATTATTTATTATTATTTAATGATATGGAGTCAATAGGGCGCCTCCACCAACTTTTGATGGTCAGTTCAGCTTCAGTTAACTTCATTGGGGTTCATTGAAGTCATGGAGCACTAGCACTTGATGGTTGGCTTGCTATGGCATGTGTTTGATCTCCTTCAATTGAGATTCAGTCATTTATTGCACTCCAACTTCAATTAGGGTTTGGTGAGTCAATTAGGGTTTTGGTCAAGTGGTTAACTAAGTGTGAACCAATGGTTGAGAGTCAGTTAAGCTAGACTCACTCACTGAATTCGAATTGTCTCCTTAGGTATTCGAATTCCTCATGTATTCAAGCTATTGCTTGACATTGGTATTGTAACCATTCATTGTTTATTGAATATATAGAGAGGAAATCAATTCCGGTTCCGATTAACACCATTTCATGAGTATTTGTTGATTATTCTTTCATGAGATTGATTCTTAGTTCCTAGATCATGTGCAAGAATTAATAAGAAATACAAGTGAAATACATTCCGAAGTTACATATACATCAACATACAACTCATAATGCAATTATTTTTTTGAATAGTTTGACAGAAGAGGAAATAAGGAAAGAAAATATCCAAGATAGGGTCTTGGTTATCACATGGGAAAGAAGAGTGGTGAATAAATATCGGCATTTAGAAACAGTTCAAGAAAAAATTGAGGTTATGCATAATCAAATTAAGGAATTCATTGAACTTTTTAATCCTTTATTCAAAAGAGGACTTTCTTTATTTTGGGAAGAGAAAGGAGGAATGTGGTCTCATAAGGAGTATAATGATAGATTAATGAGTTTCAGATTAGATCATAGACAATTTGATGATATGCAACAACAATCCTTGTTAGTAAAAATAGTGATTGACAAATTAGCTCGCGACTTTGAAATGTTGTTCGACTTTAAATCTACGTGTGCCAAATTTCCAGATTTATCTTATTCATAAAACATGGAGCTCAGGGTATTGGATAAGGAGATGATCAATATGGATCTTCCAGCTATTGATCAAGGGAATATAGTTGAAAATTATGGGAAAAGTAAATACAAGTTTCATCAATGAATACATGAAGATCATGGAGATTTTAAAACTAAAGAATGGTCTTTAGTTATTTAGTTTGTATTTAGAAGTAGTTATTAGTCAAGAAGTGTTAGTGACACATGTAAAAGTAGTTGGAAATACTTTTAGCAGTTAGTTATTTTTTTGAGCTCATGGAGCAATGTATAAATACTTCTACATTTTATGAGAAAAGGGTTGAAACCCATGAGACTTTTGCGTTATGGAATTTTGAGATCTGTCTTTAATAAAAGTTGCAGAGCCGAATGCCAGCCTTTGAATGTAAATATTCATGTATATTTCTCAGTTGCAGTCTATTTTTTCTCTTCTTTATGTGGATTTCCTTCTTGTTAATCTTTCCATTATGTTTTCTTTCATATCTAAGATAAGTGTGTGATAGTTTTCAGAATTTATACTTGGTTATTCTCTGGCTATCGTTTGAGATATTCAAAATTCATTTCTACCAAAGTTAATGCAAAATTCATATAGTTGGTGCTATGTGTTAATGGATTGTCGTAATTTCTTCCTTATCACTAGACCAAAAACATATTGACCATAAATGAAGTATTATCTTGCTTTTACAGACATTTCCCATGCAAAATTCTCTTTGTTTCTTGATAATTGTGACTCCATAGCCCAACGTACCCTTACCATGTTTCAACCACAACAATATCTGAATTTCATTTCATGTCTATATGTGGCCTTGTTATATATCTATGAGAGATCCCTCTCTAGAGACGGAGAAACCAGCTCCCTTTTTGAAAGTGGTTCTCTTGTTACCTCGAGGTTCACCTTCCACAACCTTGGGTGCAATTCTGAGTGCTAACACAATGGACACCACTAGATCATAGTAGCATTGGACTACTTTACAAAGTGGGTTGAAGCAATGCTTGCATTCGACAACATGAAAAAAAGTAAAACATATCTCTTATTCAATCATGTGATAACTAGGTTCGGTGTACCCAAAGAGATCATCACAAATAATGGTAGCCATTTTAGGAATTCCTTCATGAATGAACTTACGACCAAGTTAGGATTATGGCAGGATTTTTCCTCACCATATTACCCCCAATGCAACGGTCAAGTAGAAGCCATCAACAAGGTTTTGAAGACCATGTTGCAAAGATCGATTAATAAGAACAAAACTAACTGGCATATGATGTTGTTCTCTGCTCTCTGGGATTACCGTACCTTAGCTAAAACTGTGACTAGTTTCACTCCTTTCCATTTGGTTTATGGACAATAAGTTGTCTTTCCAATTGAATGTGAGATCTTGTCAATAAAACTAGTTATCAAACTCTTAACTAAAACCTCTACATAAGAAGAAAGGATCATCCATATTCATTCTCTTGTCAAAACTAGAAGAGAGGCCACATTAAAAGTAGAAGCACACAAGAAAAGAGTCAAATCCCAATATGACAAGGTGTCTCATCCTTGAGTCTTTTCAAAAGGTGATTTGATTCTGGTTTATGACCAATATAGTGATAAAATAGTAAAAGGGAAATTTGTACCTAAATGTTTTGGCCCGCTTGTTTTCAAAACACTATTAAAAACAGGTGCATATGAGTTAGTCAATTATGATGGGGAACCCCTATCGGAGATCACAAATGGTCTCTATCTGAAGAAATACTTTGTGTAGGCACTGAGGCCTGGCAAATTTTGTTGCATTATGTTGTATTTTATGTAAAACAAATTTGTACAATATTATTCCATGGACACACTTATCTTGCTTGGTATTTCTACTTGGTAGATGTCATTAGAAACTTCCACTTACTTGGGATATGCGGATGGTGCCAATCATGGCTCTCAAAACATTGTTTTCACTGCATGGGTAATATTCACACCTGAAAATCGAATTCTTAGTTCAAGAGGCTCTTTTCTTGGACCTGTGACCAATAACATTGCACAGTATACCATAGCCATCGAGCTTCTAGTTGAGGATAACACCCTTAGAATCCAATGAATTATTGTCAAACTAGACTCACAACTTGTTGTATCTCATTTAAATGATCAGTATCAGGTTCGTGATCCTATACTATTTAGAAAGTTTCTATGAGTTCGTCTTCTAAAATGTCATTTTTAATTCATTGAGTATACTCATGTTCCTAAAAGGTCAAATAGTTTAGCTAATTCCTTAGCTAACTACTGACTTGATTGGAATCTTTGTCATACATCATTATAATAAAGAAAACATGTATATTGAATGCATGGCATGATAATTGAGCAAATATTTCAAAGCATAAGTAAAATTCGAAGTAGCATTCCATTGTATAAAGTAAAACAGATTACATCATAACCCAAAAATTGTGTTTTAGTTCAATACATTTTTGCAGTGACTTTGCACACACCAAAAAGAGTAGTATAAACACTTTCTCCCTTTCTGTACTTTTCTTCAAAATACAATATCCAAAAATTCAAAAAAAAAAAATTGAACTGTTTCGACTTCCTGATCCATCATGAAGACTCACCTACAACTGGAATATTACCGAATAAATGGTTCATTGCTTATGAAATACATCATCGAAGGAGGTGATTCCTACAAGAATGGTAAAAAATGAGTATTTCTACTTATCTTTGTTATTTCAGATATTAAATGCATATATTGAAGCCTATTGGTTGCCTAAATGGTTGGGTTATGATTACGTTTACAGGATTTTGGAGAAATTGTCATGTTCAAACTATTTGATCCAAGATTTGAAAGATAGACCACAATTCATGGTGTTTTATGGTTTTGGTATTTTTCACAAGAATTACTCTGAAGTAAAATCGCAGTGCCTTTGTCCTACTTGTCCATAATCCCATATTGGATAAAAACCATATTTAATTAGTTCTATTTCACTATTCGTTGGAACATAATCCTACTTCAAATAGCTTACCTATAGAGGGAACATCTGAAAGAGTGTTCACAACTAGCTCATCCCATGTTTTCATTACATATCCTTTCCTTGGTCTGACCTGTGCTATTGAAACATAGGTGCAATCCCTTGCAACAATCATTCCCTCTTATGTACTATAGCATTCTTTATTCTTTTTTGAGCTAATACATGAAAAATCACTAAAAATTAAAATGTACAAAAATCCAAAAAGAGGAGACTTGAATCATATCATATTGAATCTTTGAAACAAAGGAAACCATCAGTAATAGTCACCCTTGAACACGACACATATTTTTTTATCTACTATCAGTACACCATTTACATTTTCCTTAGGAAGTTGTACTAGTAATGTGAACAGATCTCCATCGATAGGTTGTGCTTCCTGTCATAGATGGATCTTTAATTAATTCATCTGGAATTGGGGAATTTCTCAATGGTTGGTTACTCAAGTATTATGTTTCCAAGTGTCACTGTGCATCATGTTATGTGTTCAAGGGAATTCAAACCAGTACCATCCATTCCTCAAATATTCCTTACAAATCATGTTCGCCTTCCTTCAGTTAGTATGTAGTGTTGCATCTCGCAGATATACCAAATTATATAATCCTATTGATCTTAGTTTCATGTCAATTGATGTGGGATGGATTAATTACCTCCTTCTAATGGATGTGTTCCCATCGATGCCAAAACATCATCTAGGAAATGGATCTAGGAACCCCATTGAGTACCTTGGATCTTGCAGTCATTAGTGGCAGCTTTCCTCGCAAATGACAATGGGCATACATCAATGACCCATGATTGTTTGATTATACAAGTGTTGGACACCAAAAAATCTATTCACACTTGTTAGTTTGTACTTGATTACCTTGGTGTCCATCATCATTATCGGTGGGCCTCCTTGCATTAGTTAATAGTATAGTACGTCAATGACTAGTAATAAGATTGTGTTTAATTATGCTCGACATCAACTCATCTATTCACATGATATAAAATTGTACTATCATTGGTTTGTTTTGAATACCTTGGGAAAGATAGTTGTATCACTCATTTGATGCACTTCCCAAGTTGCACAATATTAAAATAAGATGTGAAAGTACATGAAGACCTAGATATGTTACACTCATCAGATGTGCACATATACATTTTGAAAGAATTTTCTTTTGACATAGATCCATTTTGTATTGTTCATGGCCATTATTTTTTACTGTCGAGCATGGGTATATCTGCCTCAGGAAGATATTGTATATTTCGTAAATTTCTTTGTTTGACTTGCAAGTGTTTCTCCAACTCCTGTGTTCATAAACCATCATTTTCCATAATGCCTTGATCACTAAAGAGTATCAGTACAAAGAGTGTCAGAATAAAAGAGAAATCAATGTGTTTCAACCCTTAGCATAGATTCATACCTCAAACATTAAGGGGCATCTGTTAAAAATAAAATTAACACCCTTGAGAGTGTTGGTATGAAAACACATTTCTATTTCACCCACAACATGAACATCAGAATTTCAGAACAACTGAAAGCTTCAATATCTTGTTTGATCACTACTTCCACAAAGGAATACGTGTTTAAATACAAAGGTGGCTCTAAAGAGGCCAAGTCCATGACCACATAAGGGACAAAACCCAATTACTATAACTCATACAGTGAAAAAATGCCTAACATGGGTATGAATTGTCCTGGAAATACTGAAAATCAAGTTTTGATGCCTAAAAAATAGGTAAAGTAGGTTTTTTGAAGGAAATAATCAAAATGCTTCAAAAATATTAATCCCACATTCATGGTCAAGTTATTTGGTGCACAAACCCCAATGTTATATAAGGAAGGCATATGAGGTGAATAGAAAAGCAGAAGAGGGAAAAACAAAGGAATGTTGAAGGATTTGGAGGCTAGATAGATTATTTTCCATATCAAGTTTTTGTGATCATTGGAATATATGGAGAAGGATATTTTAGAGAAAATGATAAAGGGATTCACCTATATCATTGGTTTGTAACCACTGTCTTTCTATTTTCAATATGAAGAAATTCTAGTTTCCCCCAAATGTTGTGATTCTATTTATTTTCATATATTTTTGTCAATATTTGGTATATAGTTTTCAAGTTTTTTCAAGGTTTTGAAATGCTATAGGAAAGGAAAGATCAAGAAAGATGCAAATCAAAGCCTAAAGGCAATAGATGCTCAATAAAATGGATCTTCCACGAACGACGCACTTCAATAGGTAATATCCTTTCTTCCTCCCCTCTCTACCCTTTGAAAAAGATTAGAAATATTATGAAACTTTCAATTATTGCATGTATTTCTATCGATTAAGACACACCCCCCCTTTAGTAAAGGATAGAGTATGTTGTATACACATCCTTGGAATGAAATCTACCAACAACCACCATTATGTACTACTAGTTATATGTATTGATCATCTCCCCTTGTTTGAGCCTTAATCCCCATTTTTATATTGAGACATTGATACGAGCATGGATATGCTCACCTTGTCCATATCTATGTCTAAGATTATATTTACCTAGTCAATTTTTAGAAGCAATACAAACCAAAAGCCATTGCAGTTCAAATGAGGAGACTCTCTGGTTTCTCGATCATTGTCACCATTTCTCCCTTGATCCTATGATGTTTGTTGGCCATACAATGAACTCCTACCCTCACACATCAAGGAGAAATATGTTAACACAAAAAATTGACCACATATCTCTCTACGGTCAACACCATAATTATACATCATAATCTCATCATTATTCCCTCCACTTTTACCTTCACAATTAAATTCACTCCAAATTGGTCCAAGTAATCTTTATTCCTTCCCTTATAAATATAGGGAATATGTGCATTTATTGCAAAAAAAACCCCATTCTCTCAAAAGAGGAACAAAAAACCCTAAAATAAGAATGATTGAAAAACCATGGACCAATACCATGCACTACATAAAACCATGGACTAATACCATGGCAAAAAAATCTTGGATCGTCCTATAAATACATTGTGAAGGTCTCCCCACAACAGTTTTTGTACTTTATGTCAATCATTTTTTTTGCCACACCTTTTACATTGCTTGCCTTCAAGCCATGTATTTCCCCATGGTATGTTGATTTTAATCCATACACTCCTTGATCCATACTCCCCTTGACAACCATTGGTGGAAAAAATCGGAGAACCATATTGTGGATGTTGTTGGACCACATCCTCAAACGACTGCAATGGCCCACTTTTTAAAGGTATGTTGCATTTGTTTATTAAAAAATTAGAAAATATAAAAATATTAGTAATTGTTTGCTTGTAAGTTAAGGTTGATTTTTTCCCTTGTACCATGAACTCTACCCATAGATCCCATTGATCTAAGGTAGGTTCTTTTGCACGTAGTTGGAGAGAAATATCCACTACATACAATGAACCTAAACCAATGTCAAATTCATAGACATAAACTTGTGCCAATTTCCAAATACATGAGCCATACCCACCTATATAGACTCATATTGTAGCACTAAACTAGAGTCAAATCCATGTTCCACTGAGCTCCAAATTTTGTGGTCATCCTAAAACCATCCATTTAGTAGAATGAATCAGATTATACTATCTTCAGGAATGTTCTAGGAACCTTTGATCTTTAGAGACAATTTGCATAGATCATGGTCGTCATTGAACACCATTTGGTAGAATAATTATAATTTCTTATAGCCTTTGAAATGTTCTAGGAACCGCTAAGTGAGAATTTGATTCAGAGCCAAGTTCCAGAGAACCGCACCTAAGCCAGAATCAGATTTATCACCAAGTTCTATATTTTGTGGTCAGCCTAAAACCACACACTTAGTATAATACTTTAGTTTCTTCAAACCTTTGATTTATATAACTTCTTCATCCATTTGTAGTTGTCGTTCTCCATATTTTAGCTATCTACTTCGACCCGCATACATCCCTTCAAATTAAGAGGGGGATTGTTGGAATACTTAATCCTATAGGGTTAGTATTATTGTATTTACTATTCACTTGAATACCAAGAGTCAATGTGACAGTCATGAAGGATTCCAAGAGACCGCTTGGAATATGAAACCAAGGGTCACTCTCCATGTATTTACATGCACATATCTTAATGACAAAATGCATCTAACACTTATTTATATCATATGGTGTTGGATGTGTTAGCCACTTGATTGTATGCCCTTTGGTCATCCTAACAAGTAAATCAATAGAAACATATATAAGATCGATAGGAAAACCACTTTTAATCACTTTTCCTACATAAGAAAATATCTCTCCAAAATTGAACATGATCAATACTTATGCATATGCATGCTTTTGATTTTAAAAGTTCCATCCCTTCTTCTTAAAGTCTTTATTGATATGCATCTACAAAACATGATAAAAAATTTATAAAAGAGGATCATTAAGAAAATGGTCATAAACAAAGTAAGCACAATACATGTCACATAATGAAATTTGACATGCCATATTTTGGTAAGAAGAGAAAACCTCGAAGGGAAGAAAAATTGTGTAAAAACAATCATGGTAATTTTACAAAAGTAACTTAGAAGTCCCATTTCTAGCATGGTAAAACATAGTTAACATGAAATAAGGTTAACTTATAGATATGGTTTACTATATTTATTGTTTAGAAAAGGCACATGAGTTTGAAAGTGAATGTTAGGGTCCTACCCTAACCCACCTACTTTATCAATGTACAATGTCATAAGGCCCATTAGATAGATAGTGGGTAGTGACTTAATGGAAAAGGTCCATATTTATAGAATAAAATCCCCTAGGTGATCAACCCTGATTAATAGTGTGACCATAACCAATTACTGATTTGGACACACAAGAATTTTTATTGTATTTGGAGATTTTCACTTAAAGGTTCCCCCCTTGAAGAGGCAAGTGAACATAGCACTCTATTTTGAATATCATTAAAACAAGAGATAATTTTCAGGGTTTATCTCTTTTGTCTTATGTTTTTTTTTCTATGTTTTCTCTAAAGTTATAGTGTTAAGTACATCACAAGTGGTATCAGATAGCTTTCTTGGGCCAAGAAAGAAGAATATGTTTTCAATTTTTTGTAGGAATTTTGGAGGAAAACATTAGGATGGAGGATTTCAGATCAATTTCTGGAACTTTTCTTGTATAATATGAATAAACCAATGTTATATTTTATTTATTCTCAAAAAAAATACCCAAAGGAAAAATAAAAATAAAAAATCATCTCTAACAAAGTGTCAAAAGTGAAAATGTGGCCATTTTAAAAATATTTTGTTTTAGGGTTTTTCAATGGCGGTCACAAATACTACAAAGATAATATACTTTAATGAAGTTGTTAGTTTTATTACTACATTCTTCCATCAAACGTGAAGTATCTATTCCATTTCCAGTATGTGGTTATAATAGCAATTCTGATAAATATTGTGGGAGTTGTGCTTATTTCTAAATTTCACCCTCAAACCATGCCTTGAAAAGTAAGTTAGTCTCTGATGATTATAGAGATATTTATAGAGTTGGTGAGCTAATAAATATAAAATGTGTGTGTGTGTGTGTGTGTGTGCGTTTTGATGTCTTTAAATAACACAGATATATGTCATTCAATGAGTAAACCTTCGATTGAGTAAGGATACACATAGAAATACAATTTGTATTAAATCACATTATTGTACACCATTGTAACCCCTTTTTGTAACCCTTCGAGTTGTACCACATAAAACAAATCCTATATATGGAGTCTTAATTCTACGTACACTTGAGTATATAGGAATTCCCCTATGCATGCCTATAAATATATGTAGATAAATCGATTGGTCATGATGATGCTATAATACACAAAGAACAACACTCAAGGAAGTCACTCTCTAGTAAATAGGCAGTCAAATGGCATAACTAAGGGAATAGTTTATGCTCCTTATTTAATTCCTTGAAATATTGGTCTGATTATTATTGTTGTACCTTGCACATATATGAGATCATTATAACACCTAGCAATCCCTTTCCCTAAATACAAGTTGGATCCCACCCATGATGAAACCCTATAAACCAATCAAACCAACACTCCAGACAATATGACCACCCATTCTACTAATAGTAGGTTGGAAAACCTAAAATATCAATACAAAAACTTAATGGCCAGATTTAGAATATTAAACATACTTTGGATCAAAAGTTTGATCAAAATTTAGTCATCTTTGGTCAAATATTGGGTCATAATTTTAATAATAAAAAAACCAGCATACCTTATCCATCTTGGATAACATGTTGAAAGAATGTTGACACAACTGGAAATTCATGGAATACAAATAGAATACCCCTAGTAAGCATAGCACAGTGAGTTATACTAGGAAGACACTTCTCACTCTAGACTATCTATCCACTAGCAATCCCCTTGGGTCCTCATGGCCATAAACTATCCTCCATGGATAATAACACATGGAATCATTTTCAAAAAGTAGATCCAAAATAAATTGAGGGTTCTAACCTAAGAGGTTGGGTCACCCTTATGGAACGTTATTTCACCCCCCATGACATTATTGATAATGTTATGAAACTTAAAGTGGGGGCCTTATATCTAGATCTATAATGATGGTAATGGTGGGAGTGGCATCGAAAAAACCATTGGGATATATTACTTTGATTCTATTTGTTAAATTTATCTAGGTATATAGTGATTGATATACACATTATTTCAGGTAGGTTACCAAGTTATGGAAAATAAGGCATGGACTCTTCTATGATTATGATGAAAAGTATGTACCCAAACATAAATGTAAAGAACATAAATTATTTCAAATTTATATGACCACTCCTACCCATTTACAATACATCATTATGGAATATACCCCTAAGTTAAAGGTCACTAACCAAAGTACTCCAATGCAAGAATTGGAACCCAAATTCCATGAAGAAGAACCACTCATCTCTCTTTATGATTTATCCATCATTTCATCCCCACAAAATATAAATATTTTGGGTTACATTAAGCACCACAAAGTGGTTTTCTTGGTTGACAATGGTAGCACCCACAAATTTATTCACCTTTTCTTGGCATAACAAACCCTTTTTCAAGTCCACCCTATGCCCAACTTTGAAATTATGATAACCTATATCAAGATTATGAAATGTGAGGGGAATTGTGAAAATATGAGACTCCAATTGTGTGACTATCATCTCAAAATTCATATGATGTCCATAGATAGGAGTGGTTGTGATATAGTTTTAGAGGTCAATTTTTTATGAACATTAAGGCCAATAACCATGGAATTCAAAGAATCATACTTGATTTTTACTGAGGATTCCCACACTCACACCCTCAAAGGGATCTAGGAAAGCTTCCTTGAAATAATAAGTTCTCATCGAATGGAAAAATTGTTGAAGAGATTCCACTAGAGAGTTAATTCTCATTTACATGTTATACAGGCCCTAGAAAACACTGCACCATAATCCATCCTGACTTACAAAATGTTTTGGACAAACATCAATGGGCCTTTGAGAAACCAAAGGGATAAACCCCATCCATAGGTGAGAAAGATCAAGGTATACCATTGTTTCCAATCATTCAACCACCAATATTGTATTCCCATAGAAGCATCCATTTTCACAAAAGTATGAAATTGAAAAGAGAATTTTGAAACTCCTAGAAGTGGGATTCATTCATCCTATAATTAATATATGCTCATCCCCAGTGGTCATGGTTTTAAAGAAAGAAGGCAGTTGGCGCATGTTTCCAAATTTATATTCCCTGAATAAGTTGACCATTAAATATAAATTCCCCATCCCAATCATTTATGATCTTATTGATGAGCTTCATGGTGCCAAAACATTTACCAAACTTGACCTTGGTTCCGAATACCATCGAATCAAGATGAAAGAGGTCAACATTTTGAAGATGCCTTTCCATAAACAAGAAAGCCATTATGAGATTTTTGTAATTCCTTTTGTAGTTTGTAATGCCCCCTTGGCATTCAGATTTGTGATTTGGTCTTGATTTTCTTTGATGACATCTTAATTAAAATTTAAACTTGGGATGTCCAAGTACATGTTGATAAATCCTTATGACTCCTTCAAGACGATCAATTGTTCATTAAATTCTCCAAATGCACTTTTGGGGAGATAGAGGTCAAATACTTATGTCACGTTATGGGACAAGATAGGGTGAGAGTGGGCATCAAAAATATGGTGTCAATGCAAGAATGGATATTCCCTAAAATCTTGAAGAGCTTACATGGGTTTATAGGACTTACTGGATACTAATAATTTTGTGGAGAACTATAGTAAATTTTGAAGGCCTTTGACAACCATGCTTAATAAAAATTCATTTTCATGGAATGAATGGGTAGAGTTGAAATTATGAAGTTAAAATTGAAAATAGAATTGAATCAACCTCAAAAGACAAGAAATTATTCATGCACACTATTTTTAAGCGCCATTTCTCCTCCTCTTCAAGAGCTACTTGTTGAGATAGGTGCACTTCTCCTTTGGATAGTTTGGATAGGACTCTCTCATTAGTTGAATATTGTATCCAATATAATTGTGAGATCCTCATCAATAGGTTAGATAACTACTCCTTGTGCTAGTTCAGAAGGATAAGGATATATTGGTCTACTCAATGATGTGTATTAATACATATGGCTATGAGTGTTTGTTATATATTGTTATAATGTATATATGTTATATTAGCATGCATACATACATACATACATACATACATACATACATACATACATACATACATACATATATATATATATATACAGATATATA
>LPNX010786649.1:196538-445632 GCA_001517045.1 Pseudotsuga menziesii
GCCATAAACAATTCCCTAAACCATGGTATAAGCTTTAAAAGAGAAACTCTTAGTGATAAAAGTATTATTTGCTCAATGTTAAGGACTTGGAACAATATGGTTACTTTTTGTGACCAAAAGCATGGTTTGGATATGAAATTATGGATTTAGGCCAAAATCCATGACTATTGGGTTCAATGGCCATGCACATGCCCTTAAACTGTGTTATAATCCCTATAGAAAAAATAGGTTCTAAATTTTCAAGAACTAACAATAATGAAGATGATTTATGTGTCCAAACACTGGTATTTTCATGAATTCCTTTTATCAATACATGTAATCATCATCATCCTATATAGGATATTAATAAATTATATATGTGCATAAATCACAAAAAAAAATATTCTAGTAATCAACCATTACTAGGGTTGTCTATTCTACCAATCACCCAAAACCAACACATGGAAAAAACTATAATAATTGGATAGCTTATGTAGGTGTGATATCCTATCATAGGAAACTATGACTATATTGATCCATCAACATACCCCTAGATCATATAAATTGGGGCCCCACTTTTATTTTTGAATCATGGATGAATGACCAAAATGCACACTTTCCTAGCTATGCTTCTCCAAATTCGGCGCGACCATGGCACACTAATGGATGGTATGTTTTTTTAGTTCATTGAGTATTCATTATATCATTGTCCAATTGGGTACACTCTTGAGTGGTTTTATCACTTTTTCGTTGATCTCTTTTATAATTTTGCATGCATTGAGTAACTGAGAAGACCCTCTGAAATTGATGTCACTTCTAGCTGAACATATCATAAACTTTTCTAATCCCTATGAATATAGACAAATTTAAGTGAAGGATATGGACTTAGCCTCCAATACTTGTGTTTTTTACTTAAGGAATCATCATTGACTTTCAATTTTTATCTATTTCAACAAACCTTTGAAGTATCCTTGAAGCAACATGGAAAAAATTAGAAATTTTTCAAGAAATCGCTCCTTAAAAGAATTTTCTTTGTGACCTTTTCTCTTCCAAATATTATTTTTCTAACTGATGTATCAGATGTGAAAAATGTTTATTTAAGTGAATCATCAAATCTCAAAATATATTTTCTGCTAATTTATTGGTGGAGAAAAGGATTTACACCAATGACACGTCAATAAGAAAATCATATTTTTTTAGCGAAATGTCACCTCCCAAAATAAATTTCGCAAGCACCACTTCGATGGAAAAAATACTTTTCCCCATTGGCATGTCAATAAGAAAATATTTTTTCCTCAATAACACTCTACTAGCAAAGAAAACAATGCCCTCATTATACATCACACTTGAACTATATTCTCATGAATTTCACATCCAATGAAATATCAGAAATGAAAGCACATTCCTTGTTGATATTGTCGGATTTAAAATCCCTTTTCAACACACACACACACAATGTTAGATTTTTATCATTTAAGAAATATCATATTAGGATCTTATCTGAGAGAATAACATGCACAACAATAATCACAAGAGACAAGAGACACAAAGAATTTCCTCGGGGAAACCCTAAAGGAGAAAACCCCCCAACTTCCTTAGAGATAGAATGAGAACCAATAGCAAAAGTAAAACCAAAAAACATAAATATGATCTCTGACAGCTGATCTCTCTCACTTGTGCCATCACTTACTCTCTCTCACTCATGCACCCCAGTTGAGTGAGTCTGTGTAATAAATAAAGAGGCTCACTCTCTATTTATACTAGTTTTTGACTTGATAATTACTTACCAGGGCCGAATTCACTAGGAGTGTTTAATAATCCTAGTGCTCCTCAACTGTGGGGACTTTTCCCCACTGATCAACAAGGAGGGTTAACCTCAACACAATTGTGGGGACTATTGCCCCGACTTACAATGGAGGGTTAACCTCATTGAATTTACATGACTTTATTATATTAATGACTCTCCTGGTAGGAACATCAACATATAATGAAATTCAAATGATTCGCCCGATAGGAACATCGAAGTACAATATAAGATATACAAGTGAATACATTCCAAAGTTACAAATACATCAACAATCCCTCTTAACTAGGAAGGTATTCTCTTGACACAATTCATCAACACAAGTATTCTTCTATGGATCATCATCAAAGCTAGATCATCACTGGATCATCATCATCACTTCTTCCGCTATCTCGATCAAATGGTTCTATATCTCAATTCTACTCATCACAGGAAGTTCTACAGAGCCATTACTTTCTCATCATGGTTGTAGGACTAGCCTCCATGTAGGTATTCATCTTCTTTAGCACTTATATCTGACCATGGGAGGAACACATCCCACAACCATGTCAGAAAGGATTTGCACTTACATTTTCCCATGGAAGGAACCAATCCTACCATGTTAGAAAGGCTCTCGAGCTCATCACTTCCCATTGGAAGGAACCTCAATATGGAGAACACCAAGCTTCTCCCTGAAGTACTCAAACTTCACTCTAGCTAGGGGCTTGGTCAACACATCATCTATCTACTTATCCGTCGCAACATACTAGAGCTTCACTACTCCTCTCTGTACCATATCCTTGATATAATGATATTTGATCTCGACATGCTTTGACTTGTCATGGAACACTGGGTTCTATGAAAACTTCACACAAATATGGTTGTCACAATATATACAAGTAACATCCAAGTGGAGATTAAACAAATCAGATAGTAGCTTCCTCTACCACACTGCCTCAAAACTAGCCTAACAAGCTGCGACATAATATGCTTTAGTTGTACTCAGTTCCACACATGATTTCTTCCTGCTAAACAAAGAGATCACGCCTGATCCCATATTGAAGCAGCACCCCGAAGTGCTCTTCCTATTGCTGGCACTAACTACCCAATATTAATCCACATAACCTTCCAAGTTAATCTTCTAATTCACCTCATACTTGAGCCCATAATCAATCGTACCCTTCAGGTACCTCAGAATATGCTTTGCAGCAATCAAGTGAACATGTCTTGGATCTGTTAGGAACTGGCTCAATGTGTTCACAACAAAGCAAATATCTAGTCTCATATTCATCAGGTACATCAAGGACCCATTCATCTAACGATACATCATAGCATCAACCAACTCTGATGAAGCATCACTCAATAGCTTCAGGTTCGATGCCATAGGTGTGGTCATGGCCTTGCAGCCCATCATCCTGAACCTCTTCAGGATCTCTACTGTATACTTCCCTTGTCCTAGGGAGATTCCATCTACATTCTACCACACCTCCATGCCTAGAAAGTAGTGTATCATATCCAAGTCCTTTGTCTCGAACTTGGCAGCAAGTCTCCTTCTTGCAATTTTAATGAGTTCCTCTTTTCTGTCAGGAACAAGTCATCGACATATAATAGGATAATCATTGGTATTCCACCTTCATCCTCTCAGTAAATACTAGAGTCATCAGTAATATTTCCATCTTTTCATACCATGTCGAACTTCAGGATCTTCTACAGTCACTCCCTCTGAAGAGGAGCATCATTCTACCTCTTCCTTTCATACTCTATGCATTGAAACATTATGTATTGGAGTGACAAGTAGCTTCCTCTGCTACTAATATTATATGTATCCATCTAGGGTCACTGGATACCAAGATCCTCTATCTTGAACCTTTTCAAAAGTTCTTCTCGCACCCATCTGTGAGTTTGTCATCCTCTATAAGCTTTCATCTTCAACCTTGTAGAAAAGGTTAAGATATTCATCACTCTAGGTGATCTTCAAGCTCCTCATCTATGTGTTATCCCATGGGTGCCTTTGAACTCATACAAGGCCTTCTTTAATTTGCACACATGAGTCTTCCTATCACGTGTCTTAACTTCTAGTGGCTGCAAATGTCTCTTCATAATCTATGCCTTCTTTTCGTGAGAAGCCTCGTGCTACGAATCTTGCCTTGTATCCCACGATGTTTCCATCTACTATATGTTGGATCTATGGACTTCCCTTTAGGTCTTGATACTGCATCCTATACATCATTCTTGTTGAATTGGTATTCTCCATCCCTTTATTCTTGGCTACTTCTTCATAGTTGGAAGGCTCTGCATCAATGCTGTCTCTCAACAATGTCACATAACTATAGTGTCTTTGAGGCCTCTTGAAGTCTCGTCATACTATTCTTCATTTTGGATAATTTCTTGAACTATCATCACTTATTCTTTGGAACAAGTCTCATCCTTCTTTTCTTGTAGGTGATTGTACACGATCTTTCATACAAATCAAATGCACCAGTTTTATGGTTAGAAACATTTCATAAGGCATATTCATAATAGAAAATTATTATGCATAAAGATATAATCATGCAACTAGTTTAGCCAATACAATATTCATCCATATCTCACGGAAACTTTCTAAATGCCTTCCATCTCCACAAAGACATCATTGATATTGTGCACTAATCCAATATGTCAACAAAGTGGTTTCATTCTAGATAAGTAGCAATGGAGAGTTGTATAGCACCTCAAGCTACTTACCCATCACATGCATATTAGTAGTATATTGTCATTAATTCAAACATTCTATCATGCATAACACATCAACTGAATATAAACAAATGCATAACAAAACAATATCATGAAATGACAATTGAATAGTTATCTTTATTTGTTTTGTGGGTAGACTCCTTCTTGATCCTTCCGCTTCATCATCTTCTTCATTCAAGACATCATCATTTCTTATCCAAATGCTAAGATGGATAAGAGGTTCTTCAAGAATTGAGTTCTTCATATTCCTCATTTCTTGATGGATCTTCTTTGAATCGTGAGAGCTATATCTTTAGTTTATCTCATCTTCTTTTCTCTTATGATGAGTCGAGCTTCATCTTGTGTGCGCTCTTCCCATAGTTTGCTGAAGGTAATCACTTCCTTCTAGCACACATTTCTTGAATGAATGAATCCCATGATCCTGGGAGGCCATTCAAGGTGGTTATCACAAATTCTACATTCTCTTCTTCTTCATCCACTACTTCAAGTTGTTCTTTGATTTGAGATACCCTTGTAAGGTATGACTATATGGTCTCTGCATTCTGGATCTTTACATTGTTCAACTGGTTTCTCAAAGTCATCTTTCGATTTATGTTCTTCCCTTAAAATAGATTGGTCAAGGAATCAAACATATCTTTAGGTGTCTTTAGGGAAGATACATGTGGTATAAGGTGATCCTTGATTGAATCATTAATGATCTGCTTGGCCTTGACCAAGTTCTTCTTGTGTAAGGCTTTAACCTCATCTCCCTATGGAACTGGAACCTCTCCACTTATGTAGGTGTCCACTTCATTTTCTTCAAGAACCAGTGAAATTCTATACTTCCGTGCTCGAAAGTTTTCAGCTTCACCAATATTTTCATCAATCTAGTTTGATAGGTCATTTTGAAATGAGAACCTCAAATGTAAATAGAAAAAGATTAGATCTTACCAATTTGAGGTGTCCGTCCTGGTTCTTGATCTGGTTGATCTAGGGCTTATCAGAGAAATACTAATTTTCAAAACTTGGAATCTCTTAGATATGATTTTATAGAAATATGGGACTATTCAAGGTGAGCTTTCCAATGTACTCATTTTCTGAAAACAGTGGAGGGAAACTCTCGAAACAGGAAGCCCTAGTTTTCCAATTTCCTCTGCAGAAATTCCCGATAATTTTTCTTCCTTATATCCAACATTACTACTCCTATATGTCTGAAATTTCATACTAAGGTATCCTATTCGGTCCTCTTTCCAACACCACAGTGTTTATCATAATTTGTTTCACCAATTGGGACGTATGATATTTTTTCCACGGTGACTTAATTCAGGATTGTTCAACATAGTAAACTTGTACGAAATTCCATGTGTCACTGTTTCACCTTCGGGGTCTGAATTTTATACCATAGATATTAAAATATGTTCCCTATCTATAACATCTTGCAAAATTTAATTTGGACCTTCTTAGCTTGAGATATAGCAATTCTCCCTAGGTGTCCTGTTTAGGATCAATCCTGGAAGAGGCTGGAACCCTGATTTGGAAAAATCATATCTCCCAGAATACAGTGAATATAAGGTTGAAAGTTTTACACAGAGCACATCAGCGTTTTATCTTTGGCCTATGAAAATTTTGGCACCTGATACTTCTTCAATCTCTAGATATAGCGAATGTACCAAAACTTATCATTTTTAGTATTTTAGGGTTTTTTCGACCCGGGGTCAAATTAGGGTTTGACTTTCCCATTGTTTTATCCAACCAAAAATATCTACCTTGGTCACTAAATTTTGATTTTGATGAGGAGATAAATCCTATGCTGGGCTCACTCAAAAATTCATCTTCTGTAAAAAGCCCTAATTTCCCACAGCGGTGACTAAAAATTCCCAGAATCAAATTCTGCTTCGACAGAAAGATGCACCCTTCAATGGAGAGTTATCCTAGCCTCCTTTTGTTGATTATTTGTGGAGAGAGACCCAAAAATTAAGAATCCCTAGCTTTTGCATCTGCACAGTGTCTTCTTCTCAGGTTAGCTCTGATACCATGTTAGATTCTTATCATTTAACCAATATGATCTTAAGATCTTATCTGAGAGAATAACATGCACAACAATAATCACAAGAGACAAGAGACACAAATAATTTCCTCGGGGAAACCATAAAGGATAAAATCCCATGACTTCCCCAGAGATAGAATGTTCACCAATAGCAAAAGTAAAACCCAAAAACCTAAAGATGATCTCCGACAGCTGATCTCTCTCACTTGTGACAAGACTTCCTCTCTCTCAATAATACGCCCTAGTTGAGTGAGTGTGTGTAATAAATATAAAGGCTCACTCTCTATTTATACTAGTTTTCGACTTGACAATTACTTACTAGGGCCAAATTCACTAGGAGATTCTAATAACCCTAGTGATCCTCAACTGTGGGGACTTTTCCCCCCTAATCAACACGGAGGGTTAACCTAAACTAAATTATGGGTTTTATTTCCCCGACTTACAATGGAGGGTTAACCTCATTGAATTTACATGACTTTATTATATTAATGACTCTCCTGGTAGGAACATCGAGGTACAATGAAATACAAATAATTCTCCCAATAGGAACATCAAGGTACAATATAAGATATACAAGTGAATACATTCTGAAGTTACAAATACATCAACACACACACACGAGCACGTGCACACATGCATGCATGCACACACACACACACACAGATGTGCACATGCACACATACGCACAGACACACACACACACACACACACACACACACACACACACACACACATGCACAGAGAGAGAGAGAGAGAGAGAGAGAGAGAGAGAGAGAGAGAGATGTCCATTCCTTACCTCCCACCCATAAAGTTCACCCTTCAAAAGGATTTTCCTTGCTGACATGTCGGTAAAGAAAAAAAATCCTTGCTAACATGTCGGTAAAGAAAAAAATTTCCTCACCGATATGTCAGTAAGGAAAATTCTCTTTCTCATTAATATAACATAATCTAAAATGTGACAATGAAAATAATAAGGAACAAAATGTGATAGAAAGGGGGATAACTCCCACAAGTCAATGTGCTCACACGTGTTCTTCCTTTTAAAAAGAGCAAAGAGGGATGTCTAGAGGCATTGTTTACACTATCTTGAGCCACCATAATGGCAAGAAGAGTTTTCCAAAAGATAATAGAACACATGTTTCCACCATTGAATGGGAAATTCACACCATTTCAATGGGAGATACTTGCATTCTTTCCAAGTAGCACACCCCCCTCCTTCTCATGTGATTAGTGAATGTATCATTGTAACAGTTTAGTCTTATTTAATACATGGGTAAAGTTTAAATAGTTGTCACATTCCCTCCAAACACCGACGAATGATATTTGATCCCTCACTTCTCACCAACAAGGATGTCAAACCACCATGGTCATTACCTCATTTTATTACCCTCCATTTAAATTTAAAAGCATAGGGTCTATATGTTCAAATCATAAAGGAAATTTATAATTAGGAATAGAACCCTAGACAGTGGGAAGCAACTCACTCCACCATTGTGCACCGTATTTTTCTTCTAGACACCTCTTCTTTTTTCTCGATCTCATCTTGTTTCCTACAAATATGGATTTTCTCACCTAAAAGCACCATTAGTTTTCTCTAATTGAATTGATCAAACAATTTCACTTTGAAGTTGATGATTACACATGACATAATTCTCTCTAATGGAATTCTCCATAGCAACCCTATCCAAAAAACATGGTTAATATTTACCATACGCATTCAAGAAATTCTCTCCCAAACTCTACAAGAAATCCATTGATACTCTAGGGATGTGATTATCTTAACTTCTCCCTGGGAGGGAAGGCTTATAAAGATTAGAAACTTTCCTAAGTGACTGCATTTTGAAGTTATATTATTTACTTGAAATTTCAATATGATTGTGTTTTGTTTCGACCTAACTACACTAATCATCTCTAATGATGACAGTATTGATCTATAGGATAGAAATATGGAATATAAGTGTATAAGACAAAAGGGAAATTTAGTGGAAGAATTATTCTCCTCATAAGAGGAAAGAATTTTTAATACCCACTTTGGGGACACAAGTAATGAGACTAAAGAATATATTTTTTTCAAATGGGTTAAGTTCTATGGGATGCTTAACACTGAAATTTATCCTTGTAATCCTATCGAGGATAGGGATTGTTTGGTATAATGCTGATTACAATAGGTTTACAAAGTGATTTATATGGTCCAACACAAATAAACATAAGAAAATTAAAACAACGCATTTAAAAACATTACACAAAAATTACCCTTGAAACCTCTCTCTTAGAGGAAAACCACCAAACTAGAGAGTTTTTTCTCATGTATTAATAAAACACTAAAAAATGGGTGTTTACAACCATGAATTGCTCAACCACAAAGAACACTTCATTACATTACACCACGATCATGGTTAATACCCATTACATATTATTTATAGATGCAATACAACCAACTAATCATTAATGGCAATCCATAAATTCTTAACCACTTTTTGTTATTATGTTATAGTCGACTTCAATGGGTCAACTTTGGTAGATTTCCCATTGATATTTCGGTTGTTCTGTTGAGCTCATGTCGACCAGTCATTTTCCTTCAACCAGAAAACTATTCCAAACGGTTGGTCGACCAAACTTCCCTCTTCTATTGCCTTCAACTTCGTTCAACTTAAAACCAATTGACTATTGACTTTTCCAGTCTATTCACATGCAAATAATACAACATTCCTAACATTATCTGACTTGTTTTCTTCTTTTCATAAACAAGAGATTCAGAACTGTAGTTCACTTTAGCAGGGCTAACAAGTCGATCATTTTCCTACATTGGGGAAACTTTGGTGTGCTTACCGACTTGGTCAATAATTCTACAACATTCTCCACTATTTCTACATTTTCGAATAACATCTTCTAGTTCTCTGCCATGTCCCTCACAAAATGGTATTGGACATCAATGTGTTTTGTATTTGAATGATATGTTGGATTCTTCACTAGGAAAATTGCACTTTGACTATTACAATCCAACCTAACAACATGTTTTCTGAACCCAACATATGAACATAGCCTTTGCAACCAAACAAATTCCTAACTTGCATGAGTATCTACCATGTATTTAGCTTCAGTAGTCGATAATGCAATGATTGATTTTCTTCTACTCATCCAGCTGACTACTCCACCAAATATCTTGAATACATATTCATTGGAAAACCATATGTGGTTGATTTCCCCATCCTAGTTGAAATTGATAAACCCATGTACGTTGATTTTCTTGTTGTCCTCAATATCTCCTCCATAATATATTGTATAATCAGTTGTCTCACATAGATACTTGAATACTCTGTTAGTTGTTTTCCAATGCTCTCTTTTTTGTTTTTGACATGTACCTTCTTAATACTCCCACTCCATGGACCATATTCAGTTATGTACATACCATAGCATACATTAGACTACCTACAACACTCAAATAGGTCACATGTAACATGTACTTATTATGTATTCTTGTGTCTTAGGATATTGTTTAACATATAACTTGACTCCCATGGGAATAGGGACATTGACACTGTTCATGTTGAAATGTTTCAAAATTGTTTCAACATATTTCCTTTGACTTGACCATATCCGTCTACCTACAATATCTCTTGTGATTTCAATTCCAAGAAAGAAATTTGTTGCTCAAATATTCTTCATGTTTAACTTAGAGGATAATTTCATCTACACCTCATTTATCAGGTCCAAGTTATTCTCGACCAACAACACATCATTGACATATAAAACAAAATATACAAAATTACCATCGACTTTCTTCCAAAGCACTCATTGATCATCCTGACTTCTTACAAACCATAGGTGATGGATATGTTGATTGTACATCATAGGGAATCATTCTCTAAGACTTATGTTCTATCAAGTCACTACATTGTGATGTATCAAGTCCTATATATGTCCTTGTGTATTGAGGTGGGATGCATGTATTATGATATTGTGTTGTAACAATATTAGAATCTTGTGTTGTATTAAGATTGTAATCTTGTGTTGTATCAAAACTGTGGACTTAACACATATTTCATTAAATTTGGAAATATTCTATTACAAGGACTTCATCCACATTGATTTTTTTTTGTAAATCTCTAAATACATATTCTATTAAATCTAGAAAAATCAACTCAAAGAACTATTCCATTAAATTTGGAAGAATTAATCCAATGAACTATTTTCTCAATTAATATTTTTTATTTATTTCAAGTAAAACTTTAGTATTCAACCATTCAAAAGGAAATATTACATCTCAATTAGAACTAGATGGGTTAGATCTAGAATTTAGAACTTCCTCTAGATTGGGTTCTTTCAAAATGAGGAAAGTCATAGCCTTTGAATCCTTACATAACTTCTATTAATATTATTTATAGTTTGTATTAAATTTTAAGTTGATTAAATTATTTTATGACATAATACCAACATTGTATTTGTTACTACAACAATTATAAACATTGTCATAGCAATTATTTTTGTCTTTGTTGAGTATGTTGTTTCATTTTTGGAAGTTGGCACCACTTATAATCAAAACGAGAAAATATTTTATGACTTTAAAGTCTAAGTTCTACCCTTGTAATAATTAAAGTAAATTATGAATTAAAATAGCAATATAATTTATTGTTATTGTTATTGGTAGTGGTAGTGTATTAAAAACTGAGTTGATAAATGTTTACTTTATGAATAATCGATTAACGTGAGAAATTTATTACCTATAAATTTATTTAATGATATTGATGTTAGTAAATCCTCCCTTATTTATTAATATTAATTATTTTAACAGTCAAAATCAATTCTGAACTATAATAGGATTAGTGCAGTACACTTTGATTTTTCTCATATTCAAGAGGAAAGGGAGAAAACCAACTGAACTAATTATTGCAAGTGTTCATTATTTATTTATGAAGTATTTGAACAATGTGTTTAATTGAAAAGAGCATATTTATATTGAAAATATAGATATCTTACAATATTTATATTATCATTAAGATTTTATATCATCTATTAATTTCTGTTAGGGCGCGGAGGAATCGAACCACCATCATCCTGCTTGTAATGCAGGTGCTCTTCCATTGAGCTAGCACCCTTTACAACATGGGGGGAGAGGGACTGTGTTAACACCTAGATTACATATTTCTAATCCTCTGTGACAAATTAAAATTATGAAAGTCTTAGACTTTGATTCTTTCAAAATGATGAAATTCTTAGACTTTGATTCCTTACATAATTTCTATTAATATTATGTATAGTTTGTATTAAATGGTAAGGTGATTAAGTTTATGTAATGACATTAATATTGTATATGATACTATGATTAAGCAATTGAATTATAATTTTATATGGTAACTAGTACATTGGTGTTGTTGAGTTTCTATACTAGTAGAAGGTTGGCACAATTTTAGAATGACCCATTTAAAAACTAATTAATGACATAATACAAACGTGTTGGTTATTATAACAATTTTAATTCTCGACATAGCAAGGAATATTGTATGTGTTGAGTATCATGTTGTAATATATTAGAAGGTTGGCAACATTTTACAAGTGACAAGAAAACCTATTATATATTAAGTGTTACCATGCTGAGTTTATTATTTTAATGATAAAAAACAATTATGCGTTAGAATAGAACTATAATTTATTTATATTACTATTATTTATATTTTCTAATAAAAGTTAAGTCGATGAATGATTAGATCACGAAAAATAGATTGTAGAAGATTTTTTTACATATTATTATTAAAGTTATTTAATGGCATTAATAATCAATGTTTGTTGCTATTATTATCTTGGAATTTCATTTAATTGAAACTATGTTAACAAATGTGTTTAGGTTGAGTTACCATAGTAAGTCTTAAGTCTATTTTGAGTATGATGTTTTATTATTGGAAGTTGGCACCACTTGATAGTGGACAAGAGAAAATATTTTATGAATTAAAGTAAAATAGGTTTTATCCTTAGTAATGATTAAAATATATTATGAATTAGAATAGAGACAAAATATATTATTATTATTGTTGGTGGTGGTGTATTAGAAAACAAGTTAATGAATGTTGATTTTATGAATAACAAATTTATGTGAGAAATTTTACCTATAAATGTATTTAATGATATGCATTGACTATCATTAATATTTACATTTACGTATTAAAATAAAAGTCATCAATATTTGATTAGTGAGTTATTAATAATTTGTGTAAGAAATCTCTTACATAATATAAAGTTATTTAATAACATATTAATATTGTGTTGTGACTATTATTAACTTATGTAGTATTGACATTAAATGTTAATACTTGGCTATTGATTTTCGGGATTAAGCTATGTGAAAGATTTTAAAACCATAATGAATTTTACATTGTTCCACCGGCGATCATGCGTGGAGTGCCCACTTGAAATGTTGGTTTGAAAAACTCACTAACAACTTAATCCACAAAATCATTCACAATGATGACAAACTGTGAAAGCCTACACTCTGTAAATGTTACTACTTTGTCTTTGTTGAGTATAAGATATTGCACTAGTACAAAGTTCGCACCACTTTAAAGTCTACAGAAGAAAACATAATATTAATTAGAATGCAACCGAGTAGAACAATTAAATTTATATCAATTATAATAAGAAATAATAGGGAAAAGTCACTTCAAACCTTATTGCAAATGCCTTACAGTATTCACAAAGGAAGTCTAGAAGATGTTTCAAGGTTCATTATTGAATATGATTATGCACATTTGATATAGTGACATGTTGAGTTTATATCAAAAGCAAATTAAAAAGTTAAAAATAGAATGGTGTTATCTAATTCACATAAAGTACCATCACATGAATTAACATAGAAGTTGAACCAAAATTTTCATATTAGTAAATAATATAAAATTCCTCAAAAAAAGGGCTTGAAGAGAATATTTGATATACAACAAACATTGAAAAGTGTTTCTTATTGTATATTAATAACTCGTTTAAAGAAAAAATTACATTCATGAAACATCTCCACCTAATCTCCTTATATTCAGTCAAACAAATCAATTACAACTTGTACACCACATTTATTTATCGTGGTCTTCCTACAATCTTCTTTCTTTCGTGTCCATGCCCAAACTATGGTATTAACTGGAATAGATCCAAGTCATGTGTCATGAAGGTTTGGTACCCAATATTGTTCTAAAATTTTCCCCTATATTTCCTTGAACTAGGCTTCCATCAATCAACCTTTACATGAAGAGTCTCACTTTCATCATTTTGGAAGATATACGAGGCGGTTTTTCCAATCCAAATCATCTTTCTTTCATCCTCAGTTCATGATCTAACTAGCAACATCTTTCCTTTCTCAACTTCAATCATAGGATTGAATCTTGGCTTTATCTTGTTGCACTCAGGTCCAACATATACCAATTCATTTGTCACATTCTCAAAATCTCCATCCATAATACTCATATTACATGTAGTGCATTACAATCAGCATTAAATCTCACATGGATTAAATCGTCTTTATGATGCAATGCATTTGATGATAATGTCCAATATGAATTAAAGTTAACATGATGTTACTACTTAATGATTGATTTTATGGATTAAGTTATGTGAAATCTTTTCAATCCACAATGAGTTTTTCATGGTTCCTGTAACAAGCATGGGTGGAGTGTCCTCTCAAAACGTTGGTTTGAAAAACCTTCACACAGTTCAATCCAGAAAATCAATCACAATGGTGACAAACTGATAAAACCTGCACATTCAAAATGTTAGAACTGTATTTTTTGAGTATAAGTTAATAAACTAGTACAAAATTGGCACTAGTTTAAAGTCTACACGAGAAAATATAATTATGAATTTGAATGCAACATAGTAGTATAATTAAAATTATATCAACTATAATAACGAATAATAGGGAAATCTCACTTCAAACCTTATTGCAAGTGCATTACATTTATTCACAAAGGAGGTCTATAAGGTTTTTTAAGGTGCATTCGCATAAACTATCATCACATGAATTAACATTGAAGTTGAACCAAAATTTTCATATATGTAGAAAATAATATAAAATTTGTCAAAAGGTAGCTTGAAGAGAATATTTGATATACTACAAACATTGACCACTTTTTCTTCATGTATATTAATAAGTCATTCAAAAAGCAAAATTACATTCATGAATCATCTCCACCTAATCTCCTTTTATTTTCTCAAGCAGATCAAGTACAACTTCAGGATGAAGATTTCCACAGTTAATCATAATGACAAAGAGAGTTTATGGAATTAAATTGTGTGAATTGAAACGTTTCGAGTGGACACTCCACCAATCATCAGAGGAACAAAATGAAAAGCTCAAAGTGGTATTGAAGAGAGTGAGCAAAAGCTAATAATAAATAAGGTAAGGGTTTTGTACATGCATTAATGAATATAATTATGCACATTTGATATAGTGAGATGTTATGTTGATCTAAAATACAAATTGAAAAGTTAAAATTTGAATGGTGTTATCTAATTCGCATAAAGTATCATCACATGAATTAACATTGAACTTGAAGTGGAATTTTCATATATGTCATAAATAATATAAAACTCCTCAAAAAGTAGCTTGAAGAGTATTTATTATACTACAAACATTGAAAAATGTTTCTTCATATATACTAAAAGTCATTCAAAAAGAAAAATTACATTCATGAATCATCTCCACATAATCTCCTTATATCCGCTCAAGCAGATCAAGTACATCTTGTACACCACATTTATTTATCTTGGTCTTCCTGCAATCTTCTTTCTTTGGCATCCATGCCCAAAATATGGTATTAATTCAAATAGATCCAAGCTATGTGTCATCAGGATTTGGTACCCAATATTGTTCTAAAAATTTTCCCTTGTATTTCCCTGAGCTAGGCTTCCACCAATCAATATTTACATGAAGGGTCTCGCTGTCATCATCCTAGAATATATCTGAGGTGGCTTTTGCCATCCAAATCGTCTCTCCTTAATCCTCATTTCCTAATCTAACAAACAACATCTTTCCTTTCTCAACATCAAATCTAGGATCGAATGTTGGATTTGGATTACTACACTTGGGTCCAACATATATTGCTTCATCTATCACATTATCAAAATCCCCATCCATAATACTTGATATTGCATGGAGTGCATTACCATCAACGTTAACATTTTTCCTCGTCTTGGGCCAAAAATCATCAGAAGAAGAATCACTTTCATCCAAGGATGTATGGTCATTGTAGATTCCATCTAATGCATCAAGAACTCTTTTCCAATACTCTAGTTTTTTATTCCATGAACTCTTTTCCAATACTCTAGTTTTTTATTCCATTCCTCTGTAACAATTGGTGAATTCTCATTGCCAATAGTCTCTTTCCACATTTTTATGTATGATGTTATTCCTTCCTTTAGTTCTTTTAAATAAACATCATTGTCTTTGGGACGTAAGAAAGATGGCTTCCCTGTGGGCAATATAGGTCGACCTTCATCATCTATATTCCACAACTCAACTGGTTCTGACCACTCAATGTCTCTGATGGATTCTTTATACCTCATAATTGGAACATCATTGAGTACAACAAATTGGAAGTACTGGACATTAAGATGTCCAACTAGTGCATTTTCCCCTCCTTGATGTACCCATTAAGAGAACTTTTGAAGTCATACACTTTGTCAATAAGTTTAGGTGGAAACACCCGTTTTTATTCTATTGAGCGATATGTATCCATCATCTCAGGTAAAGAATATATTTCTTTACTTTTCAAGTTGGAAGACATTCTTCCCTAGGTTCCATCTATGTCTTCATGGGTGTGCCCCACAAGCAAGAACCCAACCTCAATAGTGGTGAAGACACCAAGTATAGTTAATAGTGATAGAAACATGAAAACATAATGATTATCATTATCACTAGTTGCATTGTCCAACTGTAACAACAAATGTGGAGGAAGAGGTTTAAAATCAAGATTTTGATTTTTTTAGCTTCCATTTAAAGATAGGAAAGCATCCTTGTACACTCTACATTTTGAGTAAATAGAGTTTTGAAGTAATGCATTTGAAAGTGGGTTTCTTGAACTTCCACTCTCATAAAGCAAATCACCATACATATCAAGGTGTGAGTCTTCAAGGTCCCTTAAGCACTTTGGAAGATATTTAATGGTAAATTGTGATCCCATGTGTGCAAATCGTAAGGAGAAATGACCAAAACCTCCTGTGCTATGCCCATGTGTTAGCATACCTGTCAACGACAAACCCAAGTTTGTTCCTGCAACAGATTTTGATTTGACACGTAATCTTGGGGTTGAAGTCTGTATTTTGCCATTTTATCATGGATAATGCTCAAGTATTCCTTTGGATACCGCTCTGACATAATTTTGTGGGCATAGTAGCAATATCTTCCACACATAACAATCTTATTATGTTTCTTCAGTCTAGCTCGTTCCTTTTCTTCCAACTCTTTTGTAGTCGTTGTCTTCATCTGTGCTTTCAACACGATACATTCACTACATTTACTGAAGTTAGTGTTCTTTGAGAATGCCACATCTAGAAAATAGTATTCTAAATATTGCTCATTGTTTGTTGTGATATTGATGGAAAATTGAGCTCTTGAAGAGCCTCATCGATCTTTTTTAACAAAGAAATTTGGGTGTACGTTGATGGCAGCAATCTTAAAGGAGCAGACATTCCATCTTCTTCAACTTGTCGTGTTTGGTTCAGTGAAAAATCTGAATTATCCATTACAATTTTGTGCAATATTTCTATGGTTGCCATAATATGTGCATGTGGTTTGCATTTGTTGGTGTTACCATGTATTCCTTTGACATGTCCTTGTTGGAAATTATGTTGGTAAGTATTGAAGGTGCTTTGAGGAATATTATGTATCTTGTACCATTCTTTCTTACAAATAATATCTCCATTAAACCTCATGTCCTTTACTTTCCTAACGGTAGGAGGTAGGCCATGGCCATGGCTCTTTGACATGATTGTGTTGGAAAGGAGTGAATTCAAGACAAATTCCCTAATACCATTAATTTTAAGAGTTTCATACCCCTTATAGCAGCTGCAATGGATTTCCTATCCACATGTTGAAGACAGTCTTGTTTGTAACATTCATCCACTGCCAAAAGTTGGATTTCTTTCTCTTCATCTCTCCGTGTTTGAAAGTTTCCAAATTTTTTTGTAGCCACAACTCGTTTAATCCTTTTATATGTTCTCATTATGTGCATAGAAATTGAGTCTGTATCTTTTTCATTATAAATATCACAATCCCATGTGTTTATGGGACTTGTGTCCTCTATAAGATCCCATACCGCCATTTTCTTAGGTGCCTCTTTGAAATTTTCATTCACCCTTAAAATCTCACCTTCATTGTTCAACAACTTATTTATTAGCCATATAACCAAACAATGTATAAACTTATCCCCAATCCTACATGTTTCACAATTTATTCCTATGTCGTCCACAAAAACAATGAATTCCTTTTCACCTAACATTTCACCCTCGACCATGCCATCCTCACGAACGTTAACTATGATCCCTTTGGCAATGCACATGTTTGTTTCCATGCACTCATGTGTAGGAGAAACCTATTTACATGTGAATGTAAGCCTATCTTGGGGAGTATTTACTGGATGATCTGACAATGAGGTTCCAAATCTGATTCTAGCCAAATCCCATAAGATACCAATGCACCCCCTAGTGTATTCTCAAATCCTATTGGATGTGGAAAAAGAGCATCATGTTTTAACACCTTCTCAATGTTAACCACTATGGATCCTTTATTTACCATCCTTCCATGCACCTTATGACCAATATTTGTATTGAATATGGAACCTTCACCCACCTTCACTCCACATTGCAAAATATCTACCGTGTCTCCAATAGAAAATGCAGAAGAGACATTTGCACATATACTGCAAATTAAACAAACTTAGTATTTTCTCAAAGAAACAAGCAATGTACTATCAAAACAACTTAACATGTGCTTCAACATTTTGATTTACCTTTGTTATGCCTCAAATCTATGATCTTCCATGGATGTAAGTCCCCTTCATCAACATCTTCCACAATCAAATGTGGTTCAATGACATCAATTATCAAAACCATAACATATCCTACATTAAGCCTTTCTCCACCATAATGAGTTGTAGTCTCTGTAGATTCAACCCTTCCTAGTCCAATAACTTTACCTTTAATTAGGAGGTCAACATAGTCCCCTCTTATCAAAATTATATTTTCCATTGTAACTCCTCCCAATTTCTGTAACACATTTGAATTGTAGTTTGTAATTAAGGTTAAACCATATGAAGTGTATGTTCAGAAAAGTAATATAGTTGCAATAATTCAAAACAATAGGGTATCCCTTTTGTATGCCACGAAACATTGTTCCCCTACATCTTGTGAACGCTAGCAAAAGGGAATTTACATATAAATTACATGAAATATATATAAAGAGATCACAATAAAAGATCCAAGAAGTATCAAAGAATGACAGATATCAACTCAAATAAACCCACCAAATTCCTATTTGACTATGGACATGGCACTTATATTATTGATGTATGTGTATGAATGTGTTGGAAATATAGCTAGAGTTAGCTTCCGTTCTTAAAATGTTGCAGGATGAATAAAAGTTAATGTGTGTTACTTTTTCTAATGTAGTTTTCCATCTAACAAAACCACATTGTCATCAATCACATTACATCGTGATGGAAATCTAGTTGGAGTTAGCTTTCATTCATAAAACATTGCATGGTGACTAAAAGCTTATTCATGTTAGTTTTCATAAGGTAGTTTTCCATCTAACCCAACCACATTGATTACACCGTAATAGAAATATAGTGGAGTTAGCTTCCTTCTAACAACATGGCATGGTGAGTGAAACCTAACGTGCGATAGCTTTCATAAGGAAGTTTTCTATCTAACATAACCACATTGTCATCTATCACATTGCACCACGATGGAAATCCAGCTAGTGTTAGTTTTCGTTCTTAAAACATTGCACGGTTATTGAAATCTAAAGTGTGTTACTTTTCATAAGGTAGTTTTTCATCTCACACGACCACATTGTCATCAATCCCATTGCACCATGATGGAAATCTAGTTACAGTTAGCTTTCATTTTTAAAACATTGCACCGTGAGTGAAAGTTAATATGTGTTAGTTTTCACAATGCAATTTTAAATCTAATACAACCACATTATCATCAATCACATTGCACCATGATGGAAATCTAGCTGGAGTTGGCTTTCATTCTTAAAACATTGCACGGTGAGTGAAAGCTAATGTGTGTTAGTTTTCATAAGGTAGCTTTCTATCTAAAACAACCACATTATCATCAAATATATCACATCGTGATGGAAATCTAGCTGGAGTTAGCTTTCCTTTTAACAACATGGCACGATGAGAAAAAGGTAATGTGTGTTAGCTTTCATAAGGTAGTTTTTCATCTACCACAACCACATTGTCATCAATCACGTTGCATCGCAATGGAGATCTAGTTGGAGTTAGCTTTCATCCTTAAATTGTTGCACGATGAGTGAAATCTAATGTGTGTTAGCTTTCATAATGTATTTTTTCATCTAGCACAACCACATTATCATCAATCACAATTCACCATGATGAAAATATAGTTGAAGTTAGCTTTGGTAAAAGCTAATGTGTGTTAGTTGTCATAAGTTAGTTTTTCATCTAACATAGCCACATTGTCCTCAAATACATTACACCATGATGGAAATCTAGCTGGAGTTAGCTTTCATTCTAACAACATGGCATGATGAGTGAAAGGTAATATGTGTGTTAGTTCATTGCACCATGATGGAAAGCTAGCTGGAGTTAGCTTTTGTTCTTAAAACATTGCATGTTGAGTGAACGTTAATGTGTGCTAGTTTTCATAAGGTAGCTTTCTATCTAAAACAACCATATTTCCATCAAATACATAACACGATGATGGAAATATAACTATAATTAGCTTTCATTTTAATGTGTTATCTTTCATTCTTAAAGCATTGTACGGTGAGTGAAAGCTAATGTGTTAGCTCATTGCACCAAGATGGAAATCTAGTTGAAGTTAGCTTTTGTATTTAAAACATTGCACGGTGAGTGAAAGTTAATGTGTGTTAGAATTCATAAGGTAGTTTTCTATCTAAAAGAGTCACATTGTTATCAAATACATAATGCCATGACGAAAATCTAGTTGAAGTTAGCTGAATACCTTAAATCATTGCACGATGAGTGAAATCTAATGTGTTAGCTTTCATAATATAGTTTCATCAATCATAATGCACCATGATGGAAATCTAGTGGAGTTAGCTTTTACAAGATTGTTTTCCATCTAACACAACCGCATTGCCATCAAATACATTACACCATGATGGAAATCTAGTTGGAGTTAACTTTCCTCCTAACAACATGGCACGATGAGTGAAATCTCATGTGTGTTAACTCATTACACCATAATGAAAATCTAGTTGGAATTAGTTTTCTATCTAACACAACCACATTGTCACATTGCACCGTGATGGAAATCTAGCTGTAGTTAGTTTTTGACCTTAAATCATTACACAGTGAATGAAATCTAATGTGTGTTAGCCTTCATATACTGTAGTTTTTCATTTAGCACAATCACATTGTCATCAATCAAAATGCACTATGTTGCAAATCTATCTAGAGTTAGCTTTCGTTCTTAAAACGTTACACAGTGAGTAATTGCTAATGTGTGTTAGCTTTTGTAAGGTAGTTTTCCATCTAACACGACCACATTGTCATCAAATACATTACACCATGATGCAAATCTAGCTGGAGTTATTTTTCCTTCTAACATGGCATGATGAGTGAAAGCTACTATGTGTTAGCTTTCATAAGGTAGTTTTTCATCTAACACAACCACATCGTCATCGATCACATTGCTCCATGATGAAAATCTAGCTGGAGTTAGCTTTCATCCTTAGATGATTGCACAGTGAGTGAAATATAATGTGTGTTAGCTTTCATAATGTAGTTTTCTATCTAACACAACCACATTGTCACATTGCACCATGATAGAAATCTAGCTGGAGTTAGTTTTTGACCTTAAATCGTTTCACGGTGAATGAAATCTAATGTGTGTTAGCTTTCATAATGTAGTTTTTCATTTAGCACAACCACATTGTGATAATCAAAATGCACTATGTTGGAAATCTAGCTAGAGTTAGCATTCAATCTTAAAACGTTGCACGGTTAGTAATTGCTAATGTGTGTTAACTTTCGTAAGGTAGTTTTCCATCTAACACGAACACATTGTCATGAAATACATTACACCATGATGCAAATCTAGCTGGAGTTAGTTTTCCTTCTAACATGGCACGATGAGTGAAAGCTAATGTGTGTTAGCTTTCATAAGGTAGTTTTTCATCTAACACAAGCACAATGTCATTGATCACATTGCTCCGTGATGGAAATCTAGCTGGAGTTAGCTTTCGTCCTTAGACAATTGCACAGTGAGTGAAATATAATGTATGTTAGCTTTCATAATGTGCTTTTCCATCTAACACAACCACATTGGCATCAATCACAATGCACCATGATGGAAATCTAGCTAGAGTTAACTTTCATTCTTAAAACATTGCACAGTCAGTAAAGCTAATGTATGTTAGCGTTCATAAGGTATTTTTTCATCTAACACAACCACATTGTTATCAAATACGTTACATCATGATGGAAATCTAGTTGGAGTTAGCTTTCCTTCTAACAACATGTTACTATAAGGGAAATCGTATGTGTGTTAGCTCATTACACCATGATGGAAATATAGCTAGAGTTAGCTTTCATTTTAACAACATGGCACGATGATTGAAAGCTAATGTGTGTTAGCATTCATAAGGTAGTTTTCTATGTAACACAACCACATTGTCATCAAGCACATTGCACCGTGTAGAAAATCTAGCTGGAATTAGCTTTCATCCTTAAATCGTTGCACGATGAGTGAAATATAATGTGTGTAAGCTTTCATAGTGTATTTTTAGATCTAGCACAACCACATTGTCATCAATCACAATGCACCATGATGAAAATCTAGCTGGAGTTAGCTTTCATTCTTAGAACACTGCACGGTGAGTAAAGCTAATGTATGTTAGCTTTCATAAGGTAGTTTTCCATCTAACATAGCCACATTGTTATCAAATACATTACACCATGATGGAAATATGGCTGGAGTTAGCTTTCCTTCTAACAACATGGCACTATGAGGAAAATCTTATGTGTGTTATCGCATTACACCATGATGAAAATCTAGCTGGAGTTAAATTTCATTTTAACAACATTGCACGATGACTGAAAGTTAATTTGTGTTAGTTTTCATAAAGTAGTTTTCCATCTAACACAACCACATTGTCATCAATCACATCGCACCACGATGGAAATCTAGTTGGAGTTATCTTTCATCCTTAAATCATTGCACTGTGAGTGAAATCTAATGTGTGTAACCTTTCATAATGTAGTTTTCCATCTAACATAATCACATTGTCACATTGCACCGTGATGGAAATCTAGCTGGAGTTAGCTTTCAACCCTTAAATTGTTGCACGGTGACTGAAATATAATGCGTGCTAGCTTTCATAATGTAATTTTTCATTTAACACAACCACATTGTCATCAACTAAAATGCACCATGCTGAAAATCTATCTAGAGTTACCGTTCGTACTTAAAACTTTGCATGGTGAGTAATAGCTAATGTGTGTTAGCTTTCGTAAGGTAGTTTTCCATCTAACACAGCCACATTGCCATCAAATACATTACAGCATGATGTAAATCTAGCTGGAGTTAGCTTTCTATCTAATAACATGCACGATGAGTGAAAGCTGGTGTGTGTTAGCTCTTTATAACATGATAAAAATCTAGCTGGAGTTAGCTTTCCTTCTAACTACATGGAACGATGAGTGAAAGCTAATGTGTGTTAGCTTTCATAAGGTAGTTTTTCATCTAACACAACCACATCGTCATCGATTACATTGCACCATTCGTTCTTAAAACATTGCACGCTGAGTAAAGCTAATGTGTGTTAGCCTTCATAAGGTAGTTTTCCATCTAACACAACCACATTGTTACCAAATACATTACACCATGATAGAAATCTAGCTGGAGTTAGCTTTCCTTCTAACAACATGGCACTATAAGGGAAATGTTATGTGTGTTAGCTCATTACACCATGATGGAAATCTAGTTGGAGTTAGCTTTCATTTTAACAACATGGCATGATGAATGAAAGCTAATGTGTATTAGCTTTCATAAGGTAGTTTTCCATGTAACACAACCACATCATCATCGATCACATTACACCCTGATGGAAATCTATCTGGAGTTAGCTTTCTTCCTTAAATCATTGCACAGTGAGTGAAATCTAACATGTGTAAGATTTCATAGTGTAGTTTTCTATCTAGCACAACTACATTGTCATCAATCACAATGCACCATAATGGAAATCTAGCTAGAGTTAGCTTTCATCCTTAAATCATTACACGGCGAGTAAAGATAATGTCTAATAGCTTTCATAAGTTATTTTTTCATCTAACACAGCCACATTGTTATCAAATACATTACACCAAGATGGAAATATAGCTGGAATTAGTTTTAGTTATAATAACATGGTACTATAAGGGAAAGCTTATGTGTTATAGCTCATTACACCATGATGTAAATCTAGTTGGAGTTAGCTTTCATTTTAACATGGCACACTGAGTGAAAGCTAATGTGTGTTAGATTCCATAATGTAGTTTTCCATGTAACACAACTACATTGTCATCAATCACATTGCATTGTGTTGGAAATCTAGCTAGAGTTAGCTTTCATCCTTAAATCATTGCACAGTGAGTGAAATCTAATGTGTTTAATCTTTCATAGTGTAGTTTTTCAACTAGCACAACCACATTGTCATCAATCACAACACATCATGATGGAAATCTAGCTAGAGTTAGCTTTCGTTATTAAAACATTGTACCATGAGTAAAGCTAATGTATGTTAGCTTTCATAAGGTAGTTTTCCATCTAACACATCCACATTGTTATCAAATACATTAAACCATGATGGAAATCTATCTGGAGTTAGTTTTTCTTCTAACAACATGGCACTATAAGGGAAAGCTTATGTGTGTTAGTTCATTATACCATGATGGAAATCTAGCTGGAGTTACCTTTCATTTTAACAACATGGCACGATGAGTGAAAGCTAATGTGTGTTAGCTTTCTTAAGGTAGTTTTTCGTGTAACACAAGCACATTATCATCAATCACATTGCACCGTGTCAGAAATCTAGTTGGAGTTAGCTTTCATCCTTAAATCGTTGCACGGTGAGGGAAATTCAATGTGTGTAATATTTCATAGTGTAGCTTTCCATCTAGCACAACCACATTTTCATCAATCACAATGCACCATGATGGAAATCTAGCTAAAGTTAGCTTTTATTTTTAAAACATTGCACAGTGAGTAAAGCTAATGTATGATAGCTTTCATAAGTTAGTTTTCCATCTAACACAGCCACATTGTCATCAAATACATTACACCATGATGGAAATCTAGCTGGAGTTAGCTTTCCTTCTAACAACATGGCACTATAAGGGAAAGCTTATGTGCGTTAGTTCATTACACCATGATGGAAATCTAGTTGGACTTGGCTTTCATTTTAACAACATGGCACGATGAGTGAAAGCTAATGTGTGTTAGCTTTCATAAGATAGTTTTAAATCTAATACAATCACATTGTCATCAATCACATCACACCGCAATGGAAATCTAGTTGGAGTTAGCTTTCGTCCTTAAATCGTTGCATGATGAGTGAACTCTAATGTGTGTAAGCTTTCATAATGTGGTTTTCCATCTAGCACAACCACATTGTCATCAATCATAGTGCACCATGATGGAAATCTAGCTAGAGTTAGTTTTTATTCTTAAAACATTGCACGATTAGTAAAAGCTAATGTGTGTTAGCTTTCATAAGGTAGTTTTTATCTAACACAACCACATTGTCATCAAATACATTACACCATTATGGAAATCTAGCTAGAGTTAGTTTTCCTTCTAACATGGCACTATGAGTGAAAGCTTATGTGTGTTAGCTCAGTACACCATTATGAAAATATAGTTGGAGTTAGCTTTCATCCTTAAATCGTTGCACGCTAACACTACTACATATGGCTCAAAAGTCTCACAACATTTTGCCACGAATAAGTTAAAATCGAATTTTTCATGGAAAAACAGTTTTAAAATTTTGGAAAAAAATGAAAATGTCCCCGACAATCGTCGTTATAGCGACGCATAGTCCATAACGTTTATATAGCGACAAACGTTCGTCTCTATAGCGACGTAGATTACATTTGTCGCTATTATATTTTTTCAGGAAATTTGCTTAATGAAAATTTAGGAGGGAATTGACGGGAAGTACTGATTTGAAATTCGAGGCCTTGTGAATTATGTCAAAATGGGTTAGGTCTGATGTCGATGAGTGTCGAACACGTATTAATGGAAGCATCCAAAGAGGATACCGAGTGAGTACCTAGACATCAATGGTACAGTGATCCAGTAACACGCATAGCCATGAAAGTAAGTGAGGCGAAAGAAATTTGGATTCGTTATTCATATCTAACAGGACCCTACATATCCATGAGGGAAGACATCACGGAATCCATTAACTAGCACCTGGGCTCCCTTCTCCACCCAATCATAGCTTCACCAATTGTTACCCATTTCACCAGCCCCCAAGGAAATGCAAAAGGCTCATTCATACTTAGATATGGAGCAAATAGATCATAGGCAGTTCAATTATCCTCCACGGTTTTATAGCATTCTCATTTATCCTCTTATTGATGATTCATTTTCACATCAAATTGGGCAATGCAAGTTAGGTTTGTATTTGGTTGGTGGATTCACTACAAGCTGGGTGCCTTAGTTGTGGATGCTGCAAATTTTTTTGTGATGTTGGGTCTAGGAAACGATACCCCCTTTCATGATGGAAGTATACAAAAATATTCATTTAATTTCATTCTATTGTTGGACCTCTTACCCAAGAAGGACTTTGTCTTTAACCTTGATTATCTCGAAACTTTCTTTGAAGATGGAAATCTTGAAAATTACAGGCAACTTGATGAAAATGCCCCTCAATTGCAGTTCTATGTTCCATCTTCACTTTATTTAAGGAGTGATGTGATGCCAATTTCCCTATTGTTCAAGTTTAGAGATATCAGTCTGCCCCATGGTTTGCATTCATTAGTAGAGGAATTTATTTATCCCACAACCAATAAGGGTTTCTAGACATGGGTCAGAGCTTTTGATGGATGTAGTGGGCGACCTGAGTTGGGTCGAAGCTTTTGATGGATGTGGTGGGAAACCTGAGTTGGAGGACAAGGAGAAGATTAGGATTTTGGTGAGGGATGAGAAAATTAAAACTATAGGGATTGAGAAAGATCTTATTTATCTTCACAAGTTGTTTAGATAAGAGATTGCAAACTGTGTGATTGTTGCCATTAGAAAAGGTCAATGAAGCTAGCAATATCAAAAGGTATGTTGAGTTGTGCACCCATTATTTATTTTTATGTTTAGGTGGGTATCATTAGACCTCTATCGACCCCCTTCATACACAAGATATTTTTCTCTTGTTTCCTTAGATTTTATGTCTTGGATTCATTATAATTGGTCTCCGCAATCTATAATTAAGATTTTAATACAATTATTGTGCTACTGCTCTATTTCTATGTTTATTCAAGGAGGGGACGCTGAAATAAAGTTTGATATTATTGCAATTTTTGTTTGTTGTTCTACCCATTCTATCCTCCAATTCCTACTTTCCTCTTTTCCTATCAATTCATTCAAAGATTGGTAAATTAGCATTATACTTCACTAGACTCTTCTTCCTTTTTCAAGTAAAGGTAAATAAACTCACCAAAACGTTTTGGACTTTAGAGTTTCGCTACATGTATGTCATGTTTATTTCGAGTCTTGGGATGGATCAAGGTGCAATAGGTAGAGGGCTCCGTGCTTGTGTTCTTAATGCATATAACGCTCTTTTGCAGCCTTCAGCAAGCCATATTACAATTCAAAAAATCAATCTTGATATGCCTAGCACAAACATCCTCTCATGTTATCAGTTGGCTCTAATGCTCTCATTTTCATGTTTTGGTTCATTTCAATTGACAACAATGTGGATCCTGTGAGGCTCAAAACAACAAATTTTAATAGAAACTATTTTGGGGTATTAAAAATCAATCTTGCACTTGAGACTAGGTCATCATGGTATATGGGATTCAAAGAATTATCAATATGCATTTACAATGGAAAAAACTGGGTTTTCTGAGAAACTTCATAATTCAAAATCCCAAATTTTGTAGGAAGGTTGAAGTTAATACAGAGGGCACATCATGTAATAGTTCCAAAGGTATGTAATTGGCAGGTTGAATTTAGTAGCCAATTAAGGGAAGTTCCCTTGGTATTCGTATGACATCAAATCAAGAGGAAATTTTGGACATTCTAATTATATTTCCTTGAAAATCTTATATGGAGATGATATTGATGCACAAATAAGATATTTTCCTACTTTTATATGTATGTTGAATTGAATTTATTTAGCTTTGAATAATAGGTTAAGGGAATTTTCATGAATTGTAAACTCTAGGTTATTTCGAGGATAAAGGAGTTGTTGATTGAGAAATGAAGGGGTTATGTTTGATTGACATATTACTAGAACATCCAGTAATTTAATATTTATAATAATTTTGATGATATAGCTTATTTTGGAGTGAATCCAAATTGCTACACCTAATTATGATTCAGAATGTGTATTTGGCCATCTTTGACAAGATTTCTCTACAATTCATTCAGCAACTACTCTCTTTATTTCCTTGCATTTTCCCCATTTAAATACAACCGTATTATAGCAATGGAATATATAATTTAACTGCACAATCCTTCCAGCTACTATCTCGAAACTCTTAAATTTCCTAGACAACAATTGCCAAATATCATTTCTTATATTTTCACAACATTTTCATGATAGTAAAGATGATGCTTTGATGCTATATCAATCCCTACAAGCATGTTATGGTAAGGGAAAAACCAAGATATCAATGCACCATATCCCTCCCACTCTTAAATATTTTAGCACGCAGGCATCATTGCAAATTTTAAACTACGTCCATTTATAGAGTTTATGAATCCCTCTCCTTTAATCTATAAATTCTATCGCTTACATCCATCAATCACTATTTCTTTGTGGACTCTGGGATCACTGCAAATGTATCCCTCTATCTATTTATGCTCTATTCCATGTTTCGTATATATATATATATATATATATATATGGATGAGGGATGGATAGTATTTCCAGTTTTGGGCCAGGCATATCCGTTTGTCTCCTCCTATAGTACATGTGTCATCATTTATCTCTCAATAGGCTAGCTATGAACAAGACTTTAGGTTAGTTTTCATTGTATGATATCATAGACTCACCACATAATTTAAACATACAAGGAAATAAGGCCCACCTGACAAATATTGTTGAGGAAATTTTATGCTTGAACACATCTGAGAGGCTTTAAAGTGGGTTGACAAATGGTTGTCTTGTCACTATCTAGGGAGAAATAGAGGTTGGTATCTCCCTTTTAATCCCATTGAGTTGTGGAAATTCTAGGACCAATGCACCTCTAAAATTGCATGCTTTCAAGCTAGAAGAACGAGAAAGAAATAGTTTTTTAGTTGGCAGATTCATGGTACTTTTACAAAGGGCATAACTAAACTACAAGACTTTAGTAAATATAAAAGTCCTCCTAGATTCTAAATTTAACTCAACTTAACTTGAAATAAAATATCAATAAGTGGATGCTCGATCCACTTTTCTCTCCAATAACCAATAATAAAAGTAAAACACATTTAGCAGCTTCTAGATCCATGCTTCAAGGGCCACTAAAAGCCTCCTCAAAACTAGCTTATCCTCGTTAAAGGGAGAAAATTGCATACAATAGGGTCTGAATGCTTTCTTGCGGTGACTTGTCACTTTCGAATTTACAGTGTTCCCTTGAGTCATGGTATTTGATCTTATCTTTGGAGAGAAAATGCCATTGAATTGTGAGGGGAGTTCCTCCTCTTTTTTTTGTAAATCATGCCAATAATCGATTAGATGATTTATCATGCCTCCAAATATGCAAGACATACCTTGAACCATGCAAAATATCTCATGATATCCCTCCAAATGTCCTCTTGAGTGGGACGTCCTTCTTTGACGGGCTAGATCCATGCTTCCTCCAAAAATAACTATATTAAAATATATAGAGAGGCCCCTTCAAGTTAGATTATCCTCATAATAGGTCTTCTTAGCTTTGGGGAATGTGCTAGCTGCCAGTTATCTTTTCTTAGCCTATACATAACTAGAAAGTATTTTGCCACTAGGTCCTATGTCTTGCCATCCATTCTTGTCTTAACAATATAGATTGTTGACCACTAGAGGACAATATGCTTTGAGAAGATGATAACAAAATAATGAGTTGGCCTTATCACATATTCCAATAGCTCTAAAGACTGAAAGTATTATTTAAGCAAGAAACTATTTTGTTTCCATCTATCCTGCAAATCACTTTGAAAGTATTATTTGAACACAAAATTATTTTGTTTCCATCTATCCTGCAATCAGAAAAATTCCAATATCCCAACCATAAGTTTCTCTATAGTTGCTTAAAATTTCTAGACTAGTTAGTGTTATCAACAAAAGGATCCATCTGTTTAGAGGAAGAAGCTTCAAGCTACTAAAATCCCTTTTCTTGATTGGAAGAAATAAAGGAAAATTTTCCATAGGTCACCTATTAAAATGTAGATCTTGTTAGGCTTATATATAGAACCATCGTTACAAACCTATGCACTTTGTCAATAGTGAATATGATAATTTAGGTAAGTGAATAGGATAAATGAAAGCATGGTCAGCTCTAAAGAAAATCAGAAGGAAAATACCATCAAGAATAGTGACATTAGAAATTGGAGAGACATAATAAACAATATTTCATTAGTTGTATATGAGAAAGAAAGACAGGAGTTGTAATAGAGAAATAGGGCACCTTGAATATGCAGTGGGAAACACATACTATTGAAGTAACTTTAAGGATGCCTAAGTTTGATGTTTCCCTGTATATATCAAGGTTTTGAGGCTTCTGTAGTATTGCATGGGGACATCTTATGACTCCCAGGCTGCAAAACATGAGATTCTAGAAGTTGGAAATTGCCAACAAATGAAGTAAATAGAGTAGGATAGGTTGCACCTAGGCTGCAGATATTCTCCCATGAATCAAATTGCATATTATTAGGACAAGGTGTTTGGTACCAATTGGTTACACTTTTACAACGAGATTATGTCCCATAGACAATTGTGTAAGGGGTTGCAAGAAATAAAATGAAGAAAATTCTTAAATCATGAAGCCCCTTTCAAATTTGTTATCTCGATTGAGTTTTAGAAGATGTGACTGGCTCTAGCAATTGTAGCCTAGGATCCTCTAAAAGAGATTTGAACTGGATGAATTCTATCAAATCCTCTATTTGATGTTTCTTTTTTTTGATAGTATATGGTGCTATCTTTGCTTCTTGGCCAGAGTATAACATCTTTTGATTTGATAACTTACTGGAAAGACACTTGACCAGGGTTTAATTGCATGGATAATAATCTATAATAAAATAACAAAATAGTTAATTGAACATGTAACAAGTCTGGATGTTTCTGTTGCATGGGTAACAATCCATGACAAAATAGCAGAAAGACATCTTGGTACAGAGTGACCTTTCTGTGAGGTAAAAAAGGTATATGGGACCACCCCAGAGAACTTACAAAGACCTGGTACCTCTAGCCCAGTTTCAATCATCACCAACATTAAAATACTGCAATTTCACAAAAATATTTGCCCCTTCCCCAGTAGACTCCCTTTCTTCGTCACTTGTATCAACTTGTCATCATTCATTAATTTTTTTAAATATATCCACCCTCTTCTCTCAAGGTTCATCCTACAAACCTATGTTGTTAAAACATTTTTTATCGATGTGAACATGCACTATACAGTTTCAGAATCCTAATCCCGAGTTCCAAACCCTCAATACAACAAGACTATTAGATAAGTAGTATATGGAGTCAAATGTCTTCTGAAGATGGTCCCAGAAAAGGGATCGAAATGTCAAGAAGTTTTTTAAAACAGAACAGTGCAGCTCCAAAAAATATCTGAGTATATGCAATGACTTACATACACTACTGTATACGACATAGATAATTCTCAGGCCACTGTGACTGCTCTGTGTGAATATAGACATCTAGGCACTCAGTGCACCACTTCAAGCCAGAACAAGGGTACCTAATAAGTGCAGAGAACCCTGATTCTCACAAGCTTTTAAAAAAACACTTTGGCCTGGTACAACTTACCTGGTCCAATGGGTGTCGGATAAATCTTTGTAAACAACTCACAAAACTCTAAGATCATAATAACAAATAATATCAACTATAAATCAAAGGTCTTTGGTTGGGTCATGTTGATCACCCAAAAAGGCATGGAAATATAAAATTTTAAAGAAGGGCAGTGTGGTGGAAATCATGATATATATAATTTAATGGATTCAATTTTCTAAAAGCTCAAGAATTTGGTGTAAAGAAAACTTGCACATATTATGTATTTTTTTGGATGATTTACCTCAAAAAGAAATCAATTAAGAAACTTAGAAATTAAATGGATTTAATAAGAACATGATACCTTTGAATTAAATTTCAGCAATTGATCTGGAGCCTTTTACTACTTCAGTTACTGGATGCATGCTCAAGGAAATACAAGGCTTCCCCATAAATTAATTTTCATCTTCACAGTCTATGCTATTATGCCTTGAAATAAATCCTACAGACATTAAAAAAGAGTGCAAATTCATTGAAATCTTTGAATTCTCACTACTTAATTCATAGAATGCAAAGTGTTTTACAGCTTCAGTCAGGGAACATATCTGTTACTTCATGTGTATTCATGTTACACTCTCACCAACCAAGGAGTGTAACATTAAGACACCATTTCCAATCTCCAATATCTTTGCTGATTCTGTAACAACAGATGTAGTGAGGGCAGCAACTATGGTAGTTTCTGTGTTGCTGTAATCACCCCAAATAGATCCCAAACATTCTATACCCTTTCCTGCCTTTTCCAGTCAAGACTTCACTATTCTTTTGGGTTTCATTAGTTCTCAAGCAAAATCCATGTATATATCATGTATAACATCATTCAAACATGAACCAGAACCGGGAATTTAGTTAATAACCATAGTTGGCTAGTTTGGGGATGCATTAAGTTCCAAGACTCGAAGTGACAATGCAAAGCCTTAGCCAAACTTGAGCGAGAGGAATCCTAATCTTTCTATTGATTTAGTAGTGGGATGAGGGATCCTAATATTTCCATGCCTGATTCAATAGTACTTTGACTAAATGGTTGGAAGTCACTTGGATTTCTAATTCAGGTGAAGCCTAGCCAATGTTTTGAACAACAATTTTAACAAAGCTTTTCAAGAGGTGGAAATGTTCATTTCACTTCCTTGAGCTGTCGGCAACATGGAAGCTCAATTTCAATGTCTAAGTGATGTAATATGAGAAATAAAGACAGGAGTTGTGATAGAGAAATAGGGCACCTTGAATATGCAGTGGGAAACACATACTATTGAAGTAACTTTAAGGATGCCTAAGTTTGATGTTTCCCTGGGTCTCAAGGTTTTGAGGCTTCTGTAGTATTGCATGGGGACATCTTATGACTCCCAGGCTGCAAAACATGAGATTCTAGAAGTTGGAAATTGCCAACAAATGCAGTAAATAGAGTAGGATAGGTTGCACCTAGGCTGCAGATATTCTCCCATGAATCAAATTGCAGATTATTAGGACAAGGTGTTTGGGACCAATTGGTTACACTTTTACAACGAGATTATGTCCCATAGACACTTATGTAAGGGGTTACAAGAAATAAAATGAAGAAAATTCTTAAATCATGAAGCCCCTTTCAAATTTGTTATCTCGATTGAGTTTTAGAACATGTGACTGGCTCTAGCAGTTGTAGCCTAGGATCCTCTAAAATAGATTTGAACTGGATGAATTCTATCAAATCCTCTATTTGATGTTTCTTTGTTTTGATAGTATATGGTGATATCTTTGCTTCTTGGCCAGAGTATAACATCTTTTGATTTGATAACTTACTGGAAAGACACTTGACCAGGGTTTAATTGCATGGATAATAATCTGTAATAAAATAACAAAATAGTTAATTGAACATGTAACAAGTCTGGATGTTTTTGTTGCATGGGTAACAATCCATGACAAAATAGCAGAAAGACATCTTGGTATAGAGTGACCTTTCTGTGAGGTAAAAAAGGTATATGGGACCACCTCAGAGAACTTACAAAGACATGGTACCTCTAGCCCAGTTTCAATCATCACCAACATTAAAATACTGCAATTTCACAAAAATATTTGCCCCTTCCCCAGTAGACTCCCTTTCTTCGTCACTTGTATCAACTTGTCACCATTGATTAATTATTTTAAAGATATCCACCCTCTTCTCTCAAGGTTCATCCTACAAACCTATGTTGTTAAAACATTTTTTTATCGATGTGAACATGCACTATACAATTTAAGAATCCTAATCTCGAGTTCCAAACCCTCAATACAACAAGACTATTAGATAAGTAGTATATGGAGTAAGAAGTCTCCTGAAGATGGTCCCAGAAAAGGGATCGAAATGTCAAGAAGTTTTTTAAAACAGAACAGTGCAGCTCCAAAAAATATCTGAGTATATGAAATCACTTACATACACTACTGTATATGACATAGATAATTCCCAAGCCACTGTGACTGCTCTGTGTGAATATAGACATCTAGGCACTCAGTGCACCACTTCAAGCCAGAACAAGGGTACCTAATATGTGCAGAGAACCCTGATTCTCACAAGCTTTTAAAAAAACATTTTGGCCTGGTGCAACTTACCTGGTCCAATGGGTGTCGGATAAATCTTTGTAAACAAATCACAAAACTCTAAGATCATAATAACAAATAATATCAACTATAAATCAAAGGTCTTTGGTTGGGTCATGCTGATCACCCAAAAAGGCATTGAAATTTAAAATTTTAAAGAAGGGTAGTGTGGTGGAAATCGTGATATATATAATTTAATGGATTCAATTTTCTAAAAGCTCAAGCTTTTGGTGTAAAGAAAACTTGCACATATTATGTATTTTTTTGGATGATTTACCTCAAAAAGAAATCAATTAAGAAACTTAGAAATTAAATGGATTTAATAAGAACATGATACCTTTGATTTAAATTTCAGCAATTGATCTGGAGCCCCGTACTGCTTCAATTACTGGATGCATGCTCAAGGAAATACAAGGATTCCCTGTAAATTAATGTTCATCTTCACAGTCTATGCTATTATGCCTTGAAATAAATCCTACAGACATTAAAAAAGAGTGCAAATTCATTGAAATCTTCAAATTCTCTCTACTTAATTCACAGAATGCAAAGCGTTTTACAGCCTCAGTCAAGGAACATATCTGTTACTTCATGTGTCTTCATGTTACACTCTCACCAACCAAGGAGTGTAACATTAAGACACCATTTCCAATCTCCAATATCTTTGTTGATTCTGTAACAACAGATGTAGTTAGGGTAGCAACTATGGTAGTTTTTGTGTTGCTGTAATCACCCCAAATAGATCCCAAACATTCTATACCCTTGCCTACCTTTTCCAGTCAAGTCTTCACTATTATTTTGGGGTTCATTAGTTCTCAAGCACATTCCATGTATATATCATGTATAACATCATTCAGACATGAACCAGAACCGGGAATTTAGTTAATAATCATAGTTGGCTAGTTTGGGGATGCATTCAGTTCCAAGACTCCAAGTGACAATGCAAAGCCTTAGCCAAACTTGAGCAAGAGGAATCCTAATATTTCTGGTGATTTAGCAGTGGGATGAGGGATCCTAATCTTTCCATGCCTGATTCAGTAGTACTTTGACTATTTGGTTGGAAGTCACCTGGATTTCTAATTCAGGTGAAGCCTAACCAATGTTTTGAACAACAATTTTAACAAAGATTTTCAAGAGGTGGAAATGGTCATTTCACTGCCTCGAGCTGTCAGCAACATGGAAGCTCAAGTTCAACGTTTGAATGATGTAATATGAGAAAGAAAGACAGGAGTTGTGATAGAGAAATAGGGCACCTTGAATATGCAGTGGGAAACACATACTATTGAAGTAACTTTAAGGAGGCCTAAGTTTGATGTTTCCCTGTATATCTCAAGGTTTTGAGGCTTCTGTAGTATTGCATGGGGACATATTATGACTCCTAGGCTACAAAACATGAGATTCTAGAAGTTGGAAATTGCCAACAAATGCAGTAAATAGAGTAGGATAGGTTGCACCTAGGCTGTAGATATTCTCCCATGAATCAAATTGTAGATTATTAGGACAAGGTGTTTGGGACCAATTGGTTACACTTTTACAACGATATTATGTCCCATAGACACTTGTGTAAGGGGTTGCAAGAAATAAAATGAAGAAAATTCTTAAATCATGAAGCCCCTTTTTGGGTTGCAAACTGTGTGTATCTCACCAATGGGACAAAACAGATACATCAACCAATGTCTACACATTTTGAATCTGACGTATGCATCCATACCAACTTCAGCAAAATTTCAGGGCCAACCAATGTTCTAAAGCTCTCAAATAAAAAAAACTAGCGGTGAAGAGTCTAAGATGAGTATTATATGAGGAAAAATTTCTTACACATTGATCTTAGACAAGTCGTGATGGGTAGCTCACCCACTGTACAAGTCATGATTCAAGAGGGAGGCTATCACGAACAAGATTCAGTCATTATTTTCTCCACATGGAGACATACATCAAATCTGAACCAATCTCAATCATATCAATTTGTTAGCAGCAGCAGATAACCTTGGATGGGAACATTAAAGCATAGAAGGCACTCCTTCAATATTTGTGAGCTGCTCAAGAAAGGGCCGTGACCTTCTATGGAGAGTTGATTTACACTCAGAGAATATTTATTTGACATTTGGGAACATACATCAGCTGCAAACCAAAACAAACATTTCCAAGCATGTGAATATCGGTCACAGATTGTTGAAGTCTATTTCAGTATTGGAGAGGAATCTTGTTCAATATTCATGGGCCGTTATCCTCATTGAGGGGCGCACCAGTGAAGTCCAGAACTGCTCAGTCACTTAGCAGGCATGTACTCAGTTTAGAATTTAAATATCAGTTTAACTGTTATGTTATGAATGTTGTAAGTGAAATTATGTCTGTTGTTAAATTGTTATTGAAACTTAAATTTTGGGAAGGTTAATTGAATTGCTTTGTTGATTGGAGTTGATAAAAGGTGAAATATTTTCTGTTGTTGTTGTTTCATCATATTTCACATCAACCCTAAGGTTTAAATTCACAGGATTAAGATCTGAGAAACCTCTAAAAGACTAAGAAATTTCTTAATAGCATAAGAAACCTCAATTCACAAAATTTCTTGTTGGAAATGCTAGGCTCCGACCAAAGAAAAATGTTTATTACAAGACTATTATTATAAAAAATTTGACTCTAACACCCAGAAGGAAACCATCCACTAGAGGTTGGATGCTCAGCAGGGCTTGCAAGTTGCAAGGACCATAGTAGCAAGATTTGGTTATATTGGCCTTTGTTGTATGGAAATTCTGCAATAGTACAAAATTCAGCCAAATTTTCGTACTATGCAGATATGGGATGGTCAACTTACTTTAATTTTTTTTTATGATATACTTTATATACTTGATACCAGTCCATTTATAAACCCCCAAAAAATAGTACGAAAACTCAAAAATATTTATATTCAAAAATAAATGTAATAACTAAAAACACCTATAAATATGAACAAAGTCATCAAATTTTCAAGAAAATAATTATTATTTTTATTCATTGGACGTACCTGGGATTCATATTAATATTCAAATTTGCTTCTATGGCAAGGACTTCTTCTTGAAACAATCATGAAGATGAAATTTCTAGCAAAGTGCTTGCACACTAACGTTCATGATCACCAAAATAGTTGTCATCTTGTCCCTACTCCACATCATTCAGCTCTAATCTCCTGCAGGTGCATAACCTGCTGCTTTCATCTGCTGAGACAACATTTCCAACTTTTCATAGATCTATTGCATTTGTGGGTGTGATCTATCTCCTACAAAAAAAGCATGCACCTGTTCATTTACCTCAATCCAACTACATCCAGGTTCCTTTCTTACCCCCCATCTTTCATCATTTTCCTTACTTTTTTGATGCCATCCAACTGTCCTGCTGCAGCATAGATGTTTGATAGAGCCACATAAGGTGTGTCTTTTTGGATATCCAATTAAATGAGGAAATCTGTAACAAATTCCCCTAGATTTATATTCTTATGGATTCTACATGCAGCGATCAAAGAACTCCACACAATTTAATCAGGTTTTATTGGCATTCTATTGATAAAATTGTGTGCCTTATCCAGGTGCCCAGCTCGACCCAAAGGGTCAACCATGCAAGCATAGTGCTCCATTGTGAGTGTAATCTGATGATAGTGACTCATGCAATTAAAGTATTGCAGGCCACTAGGCCTGAATGGTAGCATGCAGACAGAACTACGAAAAAGGTAACATGATCCGGTGATATTCTATAGTGCTACATTTGTTTGAAGAGCCTTAGGGATTCCTTACCAAATCCATGCACACCATATCCTGCAATCATTGCATTCCATGCCGCCACATATTTGTGATCCATTTTTTCAAAGCCTCATTAACACGCCCATTCCAAGCCCTGTTCCAATGCTACCAGATCGACACATGTTGCAATAACGCTAGCAAGAGTAATTGAGTTTGCCTTCATGCCGTGCCTTTGCATTTCTTGGAAAAGCTTCAAGGCCTCTTCATTTCGGCCATTAAGTAAAAATCCTGCAATCATTGCATTACACGATTCCACATTTCGTAGTGCCATTTTTTTAAAGAGCTTCAGAGCCTCATTAACACACCCTGTTCCAATGCTACCAGATCGACACATGCTGCAATAATGCTAGCCAGAGTAATTGAGTTTTCCTTCATGCCGTGCCTTTGCATTTCTCGGAAAAGATTCAAGGCCTCTTCATTTTGGCCATTATGTACATATCCTGCAATCATTGCATTACATGATTCCACATTTCATAGTGCCATTTTTTTAAAGAGCTTCAGAGCCTCATTAACACATCCATCCTGTGCATATCCTGTAATCATTGCAGTCTAAGGGACTAGATTCCTCTCAGGCATCTTCTCAAACAGATTGTAAGCTTCATCAACATGCCCATTCTGAGCATAACCCGAAATCAATGATGTCCAAGATACCTCATTCCTTTCAAGCATTTCATCAAAGAGTTTGACAGCCTCATCAACCATGCACTTCTGAGCATATCCCACAATCATTGATGTCCAGGAGACCACGTTTCGTTCAAGCATACCCCTTTTGTGCATATCCTACAATCATAGCATTCCATGTGACAACATCTCGTCTAAGAAATTTGTCAAACACATAATGTGAAGTGTTGATCTTCCCATATTTTGCATACATGTAAAGAAGGGCATTCCCCACAAAAACTTCTGAGTGAAACCCACTCCTGACTATTTCTTCATGAACCTCCACCACTGCTTCCAAGTGAGTACATAATGGGAGAAGGTTGGATAGAGTGAATTGATTAGGGAGAATACATGTTCCTTGCATTTGATTTAAAAGTGTCAACGCTTATTTGCCATGGCTAGCCCTAGAGTAAGCTGCAATCATGATACTCCGCGAGACCACAATTCGCTAAGGCATTTGCTCCTGAAACCTGTGACCATCGATTAAATTCCCGTACTTGGCATACATGCTTAGGAGTTTATTGGGTAGAGCCATGTCAGTGAAATTAAATTTGAAAGCACTTTGGATGATGTGAGCATGGACCAGCTTAGCCTCTGGTAGAGCTCTGTTAATGAGGCATACCTGCAAAATAAAATGATAAGCGGAGCAATATACTTGTTCGTCCATCTAATGCAAAATGCACATGGCTTCTTTCAATCGCTTTTGTTTAGACACCATCTCACATCATTCTTCACTCAGGTTAGCATTCTTTTCCACCACAAGGGCTTTCAGTTTATCCTGGTGACTACCTACCTGGTGAAAGTTCAAAGGTTAATTAACTACAGGATGAATAAACTCCAGAAGACAACGAAGAAAGGAGATGATAAGCTCCAGAAGACAATGAAGAAAGGAGATGATAATCAAGTGCGTCTCTTTTTACCACCAGGATTATGGTTTTTTTTAAGCACTTTAAAAACAACTTTATATTAGAAAACAAAGTTGTATCAATGGATTGCATTAATAAAACAAAGTTGGATCAACGAATTGCATATTTTTTTGGGGAAAGAAAAGAGTTCTTCTCGTAATCTAAAATAAATTACTATCTTGATAAAACAATATCTTAAGATCATTATATTTTCTCTTTTCAATATTACTCGACATTTTTATAGGGCTTAATAGTAAAAAACATATCTTAATAACGATAACAAAACAAGAAATATGTCATCCAACAAAACAAGCTATTAGTAAACAAAGTTTACTAAATGAACAACTCTTAAATCAAAAGAACTTCAATCTGCTCGATTGTACAGGCATTTCATCTCTGAACTCTTTAAAAGAAATATTTCCATCCAATTCATCAATGCCTTTCTTTGAAAGTCTATATGTTTCATCATTTAATTCTCTATATATATGCTAAAAAGTAATGTGTGAGAACTTAGATATCAACTTTCTAACATCCCTCATCCAATTTTCCAATAACAAAGAGTGAAGTGTAGTTACCCCTCTAACCCAATCTGTAATAGCTTTTGAATTGCCAACAATCAGAATAGAGGTGAGTCCCATTCTCCTAACAAACCAAAGAAGTCCCCGTAAGGCAACCAAGTTCTCTTCCCAACCCCAAAGATGTTCCTTCTATGGAGTTCTGCCACCAGTCCCTAAGATAACCTATAATATTTGCATAAGGCAGTAAAATGATCAAAACCAATAAATACTTGAGTACCTCGGCCGACGGCCCAACAGATCGACTGGTTAATAATGGGGAAAGACTTCAAAAAACTACTCTAAATAGATGAAACATTTTGAGCCTTCTTCATTGCATCCCGAAACCAATGGACCATAGCAACACATTTTAAACATTTAGCTTTCACATTTTTTCCCCACAAAATTTCATCAAATGAGGTTCTCCATAAACTCTTTGCACATAAAGCCCAATTGAACCAATTTATATTTTGTATCCCCCGTCCTACCATCAGTTTTGGCTTTGATAGACTCTCCCATGAATTCAAATGAAATTTTGAATATTCCAACTTTCCAACTGATAAAAACTAAAATATTTTCTTTCTTATCCCATAAACCATAGCCTCATGAATGATAAATAAAGAAAACCAAAAAAATGCAGTGCTTTGTAGAACATAATTTACCAAAAAGAGTCTTCCTCCGAGAGGCAGCCATCGAAATGACCAAGTGTTAATTTTCCTCTGAATCTTCTTAATTAACTATTCCCAGTCACCTTTTTTATACCCATTTGGTTTCAAAAAGAAACCAAGATACTTAAAACCCCCTTCTAACCCAATCATCTTATAATGAAGCAGAGAAGCAATCTGGTTTCTAATTTCCATATCATCGCAAGAACACACAAAATCGGATTTTTGAACATTGATTGCCAAACCTGAAGCATCACAAAATAAGGAGATAATAGAATGATAATTATTCCATTCATAATACGAACCTTCTCCAAAGATAAGAATGTTGTCCATGAACAACGTATGTTTAATATACACAGACATTGCCACCTTTAAGCCTCAAATTTATTTTGTTCCTTTTCATTTTTTATAAGAAGACTCAACCCTTCAATAGCTAGGATGAACAAACAAGTCGAAATATTACAACATTGTCTTAGTCCTATATTACTACTAAATATGGAGGTAGGAGTTCCATTAATCAAAACTGTATATTTGGTAAAGGTGATGCAACCCATAATTCAATTTGTGATCTCAATAGATAAACCAATATGGATAAGGATAAATCTCAAATATGACTAGTCAACCCTATCATAAAACTTTATAAGATCCTTCTTAAGAATAAAAGCATTTTGTTTCTTCATTTTTATTGAATGAAGACATTCTTGTGCAATTCGAACTGCATCCAAGACTTGTCTATTCAATAAGAAACCAAAGGATAGGCTTCATCCTATATGCTATAATCTTTGTAATGATCTTATACATGAGATTACAAATAAATATAGGCCTATAATCAATAAATGTATCTGCTTATCTTTCTTAAGAATAAGAGTGATATAGATCGAATTCAAAGTACTTGGAAGCAGATAGAAAGACTCTTCTAGTCTTACCCTCACATAGAACTAAAGCCGATTTGACCAAAGAGTAAGGATGAGTTCAAACTCAGTCAATAGCAAAGAAAATTGTAGAAAACAATAGACACCAAGTTTCCTTCACTTCACCAGTCATATATAGGTTCAATCCCTAAAGTTCAAACTCAATCAATAGAAAAGCAAACTAGAGAAAGCACTAGACATCAAGTTTCCTTCACTTCATCAATCATATATAGGTTCAATCCCTAGTTATGTGGACCAGGCACCAAGTCTCATTCAGTCTCAATAAGTTTCATTGAGTTCAATCTCAGTCAATAACAGATCAAACTAGAGAAAGGACTAGAAACCAAGTTTTCTTCCCTTCACTAATCATATGTGGGTTGATTCCGCACTCCCGTGGATGGAGAAATGTACCACTTTTTGTTGTCATCTATTGCTACTCCTTTTACCCACGAATTTACCTCAGCGCAGCGAAAAATTCAGAGCTCACTTTTCACTAGCTTGAAAAAATTTGACTCTCTTATACCTAAGACTATGGACTCCTCAAAAATTAGATAAGAAACTTCTAAAAAAATTATCTGATGTACTCACCCAAAAAAGAAGTGCAATGCATTGTTGCAATCAACTTGTTGCTCCCTACATTCAATGCATGTTGTTGTTGAATATACCCAAAAAATAGACCTCAGATAAGTGTAAATTCATTGCTTTTGGAGAGGGAAAGCAATTAGATCGACTCGGTCAAGTCTAGGAAATTTGAATTTTCTTTCTCTTGTGGAATGGATTCGACAATTGGTATTATTTTTTGTTTTAAATTTGGTTGGAATCATTAGGTATATTAAAAGTTTCAATCAGTTGGCACAACTAGGAAATCTTCCATTCTGTGGATTTTTGCTTGTGATCATATGCCACTTTGGATTCAGGATGATCTGTGAATGTCACAATATTATTATGGCTTGTTCTTTCTTCCAAATTATTCTCTTTCTCAAGTGAAGCTTTCCCATAGCTTTCCATCTCTTCTTCCACTTCCTTTTCCATCTCGTTGGTGTCCTAATTGAGCAGCAGCACCTTGCTAGTGGTCACTAGTAGCAGCAATGGTTTGTTACAATCCTTCTAGTGGTCACGGTTAGCAACAAAAGTCTGCTACAACCCTCTTTGATGGCCACTATTGGCAGCAGCAGTAGTTAGTAGGTCGCCTACAACAACGTCAATAGACCTAGTGGTCACAGGTAGCAACAAAAGTTTGTTACAACCTTGCTAGTGGTCACAGGTAGCAGCAACAGTCTGCTACAACCCCCGTTGGTCACGATTGGAAGCAACAGCTATTAGCAGGTCACCTATAGCAGCATCAATAGACCCGGTGGTCACGGACAGCTACAGTGGGCTGCTACAGGTGGTTAGGATTAGCTGTAGAAGGCTACTACAGGACTCAGCAATAGCTCACACTCCATGTGGCAACAACAAATGGTAGCAACACTAAGCCTGTGAGGGCTACTTTGATTTTGGAAAAAATTTGTACATTCATCTTAGAATTCTGAGATCAGAACCGATTGATTTAGATTTGGATCAATATTAGTTAATTAGGTAATCTTTGTAAAGAATGCATGCCAATTGCTTGAAGGAATGCTTGAATTTTTTTTTGAATAATATGTAAATCTGGCTTTGGTGGGAGTGCCTAAAAACCCTAAACTTCTTGTGAAATGGTATGTTGGGCTAATGAAAACCCCAACCTTGAATTTGCATTCTCTAGACCATGCTCTTATCGATATTTTTACACACTTTATTGTAGGCGTGTGAACTGTTAGGTACATGGCATCAGTTGGGCATGTGAACTATAATCACATCTTTTATAGCAACGTCTTGTCCATCTTGGTGATTCCTTTGGTATAAGAATACTTCAAATTTTGCTGGTCTATTTGGAGCTTTAGATAAATGAAGTGCCACCTGAACAAATATTGTTTGAACTTTTCTATATCATATGTTGGCCAACTTCTCCTTATCATAGATTCATAATTATAAATCAAAATTTTCTTTCAAAGAAACAAGATGCTGATTTTGCATGAGCACATATCCTTTGCTGGTGCCTGAAGCATCACATTCCACTTAAAAGAGTTGCGAGATATGCTCAAATAATTGTTGGATGTAACCTTCTTCATGTGTTGTAATGTGTCTTCTATTGCTTTTGCCATTTTAGTTGATCCTTGTTTGTAAGATTAACACAGAGTCTCATCAGGCTCCCAAATCTTGGATAGATCCCCTATAGAAGTTGCACAACATTCGGAATCCCCTCAACTAGCTCACATTCTTTGGAGTGGGATAGTCAAGAATTGCCTGAGTGATATTATAATTATTCCTATTTCCTTGATCATTTTGGCTATCACAAGGTGCAACATAGAAAATCATAAAAGCAATTCCATAGAGAAATACATTTAGTAACATATACTATTTAGTTTGCAGAAACCGCTTCTAGATCTTTTTGTACATGATAAAATTCTTGCTTGAGAATTATTTTTCACCTTATTTTATATATATATTTTCACATACAGTTTATACATAAATGGCAGGTATGGGAATGCAAATGTGTATCGTGTTTTCAAAATCCAAGACCCAATCTAAACCACCATAAAGAATTAAGAAATGGTAGTTAACATTCAGGGTTGGCTTCTTGAATAGTTCATAAATTGCCAGCTTAAAATGGATAGTAAACTCCCAGATAACTTGAAATGGCCATTAATTGCCACCCTATAAACAACCTTGAAACTGACAATGCCACAGTGAATTGAAAGGATTGCTGAATAATATAAATATATTTAGTGGACATATATATCCTTCCAAGAAAGAATGTTCAAACTATAGGTATTAGGGACTAGTCAGATGTTTTTTTAATCAATGAAAAAGGTAGTTGTTTAGCAACAGGGAATACTTTTGTCTTTTTTCTAATTCTGTAATAGTTATAATACTTTCGTATAAATATCAATTGAACCAATGATGCCTTAGTTGTGCAAAGCACAATTTCTGTTTGGGAAAGATTTATAATGTTTTCCTGATATCTTAAATCTTCTGATAAATAATATATCCATCTCTATAATATAGCTCATCCATAGCTAGCCATCTCCTTTGTGGTGATGTATAAGCAAATGATTTGGTTCTAGATTATTTAAGTAGTGAAAAAGAACAAAAATATAAAACTGAGTATAAGACCTTTACATAGAATAAAGACATAACTTATATGTTTTGAACACATCATATGATCTTCTAATTTGAGGGATTTATCTGCGGATCACTACATGTTATTTTTTTGCTCCTAGACATTGTCCAATGGAAAATTTAGCATGAGAAATGAAATTTGGAGCATTGGAGAGAGAAATTGTGCTGGGAACCAATGAAATGAGGGTAATTTCCAAGGAAAATGTGTTCTTCGGAAGTCTAATGTGCAATGCATGTTAGCAGCATTGACCCTTTTTATTGAATAGGAAAATTTATGCTTAGGGATATGCAGGCAAGTGTTTTAGAATTTATTGTGCTGTTTGTTGCAAACTTTTGGATTGATTGTAAGTTTTTAGAATTTCTAACATTTTAGATTTCCATTACAAAGTACTAAACAAATATCTATATCAAAAGAATTCCTAATTTAAGTTATAATAAAATATAATTTGAAACATCCTTTAACAAGAGGTAATATCAATGGCATGAAATAATATATTTATGTAATAGTACATACATCTATAAAATAAATAAGTTCAATTGTTGGAATACACATTTTTTATTAAACAAGTAGTTGTCACTCCATTTACATCACAAAGGGCATGGTTACCCATAGACTTTCTTTACATACTAAATGCATCTGCAAATCTTAGCATAACTAGATTTTACATTACTGTCTTTCCTTTGAGGCTATTGCAGTGAAACCTACTAACTCAAAGTTCTAAAATTTTAGCTTAAACCAAACCTAGAGAGGAATGCCACACTATCCATATTCAACATGACTGAGAGATTGTTGCTAGCAATGAGGAGAAATTAGATGGCATCAAGTGGCTTTTGTAGCCAAACTGAAGGAACTGGTTGTTTCTTTTGCTTCTATTACCCTCCACTGTTCTGTCGACAAAGTCTCCGGAAAGTCCATGGCCTCCAAATGGACTACTATGGCCACGACCACATTTGATCACCAAATCAATGAATTTCTTACTGAGCTTAGTGATAAATGTGTTGTGTCGGATACATCCATATCCGCTTGCTTTGTTGCTCGTGAAGAGGAAGTCAAGCATGACAAAGACATTTTGCGAGAAGAAGCCATCTCTACTTTAGTAGTTTCTAAATCTGTTCAGGCTTAAGTATATCATTGCTAGAAATAAGGCTTGGTTGTTAATTGTGGTGGTAATTACTAATTTGTTTTATGCTCAATCACAAAAATGAAAGAAAGAAACCCTACAATTTTTTCTAAAATAAATGAATTACTTTGATTTAAAACCGTGATAATAGAGACTAGAATTCCAAGATTGCAGAGACAGGTCTGAAATTCAAGATTTTGCATCAAGTTACATGGTTACATTCTTAGAATGAGATTTGATCTCCAGGATTTGTTTGGGTAATGCGCTCACAGATATGTATGCAAATGTGGGATTTTAGAGGATGCATGCAAACTGTTTGACAGAATGACTGAAAGAGATGTGGTGTCGTAGAGTGTGATTATTACAGGCTATTCATATAGGGGTAGTGTGACGAGGCCTTGAATCTCTTTCATTGAATGCAAGTAGAAAGTGCTCAGCCTAACCCGATTACAATTGATGCGATGATATCAGGGTATGTCCTTAAAGACATCACTGACGAGGCTTTGAAATTCTTTCTTCAAATGCAACTGGCTGGCGCAAAGACCTAGCATACTTCATTGATCTTGCTAAGATTCTCACCATCAATCTTGCCAGCCATGGGATGGGGGATAGATAGGCGGTCCACATCTTTTCATGATAGTGTAGTCAACACAGATGAGGGTGAAAATAATGACCAAAGCATGCCATCCATTGATAGTGGCTTTCAGGATTTCATGGGATTTGGCAATTCCATGATCTCAAATCTTCAAGAGTTTGAGAAATTTGCTACAGAACTAGGTCGTGATAGTATTGATCAGTATGATTCACATGTTATGTCTTTGGAATATCCAGTATCTCCTTCAAACACTGGGTTGGAAAAAAGGAAAAGGGTAAAAAGTGTATAGAACAGGGTGGCTAGAGTTCCAAGTTCATCAACTGGCCCTAGCATATTCAATAGTTGTGGTAAGATTGGTGAGAAAAGTGTGAAGGAGGTTAGGTTTTCTATGAAAAGTAATCTTAGCTAGAAGCCTCGAAGTCCCCTGCCACCCCATAGCTCATGTGCCACTTCAATTGGCAGTGCACTAAAGAAGGGAGTACTTCTGGGTCCAATCTGCATCATGAAAGAGTCATATAGTCTCAAAAGTGTCAGGCGGAAATCCCTTTCTGCTTGGAAGAGCCAAAAAATATTGAAAAGCATTTCACCTAATGCCAAGCTAATTCATAAACGGAGGTCAAATGTTTTGCAACATAATTTATACAGAAATTGCTTATACATAGGTAATGTCAATTCTACACATGTTCATATAAAATAAAGTTCATATTCATAACATCACTGAATTTTTAAGTAGATTGCTAGCTTGTATTGTTTGTTGTTTTAGGTATGGTTCTTGATTAATGCCTATTATTATGATGAATTCTCCATACAAAGGCATTTGATATTAAAAAATGGGGTTCACACTCAGAAATATTTTGAGGAGTGAGATTTCAATGTTTTTCAGGACTCATGACCTTGTTTTTAGAGCAAAAATATTATGGACGGCAATAACAACAATTTAATTATTTAAATTTTGGAAGATCTAAAGTCCTAATTTTATACCTCCAAAACAAAATTGTGAAAAGTTTTCAATATCTTTTGTCATGCAGCACGTTGCATGACAAATGTTTCTGAATTCTAAGATCAGATTTATTAAATTTTCTTTGCTAGGATATAATCTGATAAAACATTAGAGAATTCCACTACCTCTTGTGATTTATGATTTCATTTTTGAAGTATTTCTCAATTATTAGCAGGTTAATAAAATAGTCTTTACCTTGCTATAATGCAGGAAGGAAGATGTTTGGGTAGGCCACCTACTGTCAGGATATTCTTTACCTATGGAGCATATTGGTGGAGCATGGAAATAAGCAATGAGGGTGGCAGTTGCAACAACACAAGAAGAATTTCTAGGAGCAGAGGTCCTTGTACATCTTGATATGAAGTAAGCATCACTCTTTTATTTTCCTTATCTATTGTTGATGACCAAGAAACAAGAAAAAACAAATTTAACATAATTTCTCCTAAGAAACTTATAAAAATAATGAAGTTGATTCCATATTTGTTCTTATTGGGTAAATTTGACATATTGAATTCTTAGCAAACTGTTTTAATAGTTGTTTACAGAGTTAGAACATAGTGAAGTCCCTTTCTAAATTTTCATCAATTCTGATATATATATATTGCCCAAGTTGTTTATAAGACCACTAAAAAAAATTCATCAATCTAATGGCAAGCCCTGTTGAAGGTAGTGCCCTCACAAATATGAATTCTGACCCACAATATCTATTGCAATTGGTTGAAGAATTTGGTCAAACACTTTGGTTCCCCTTGACTGTTATTAACTGTCAATTCTCAGATTACCTTAAACTTAATTTCCCTTATTTGACAAATATATTTTGAAAAGTTGAAATTTTAATGGCTATACCGCCAATGCCAATGAAATCACGTTTTTTGCTCATTTGCTGCGAAGAGAAATTGCTCGATCAAGTCAGGAATTTCAGTCATGAGTTGGAAAATTTCACCTCATAGCGCGTGGGGATCGACCTGCATCTCCTTAGGGGTCGATTTCACTGATTTTTCATAAAGGGACTTTCACAGATGAGGTTGTGTTGCATTCTGGTCAGGACGAACGTTTAGGTATTTTCTCAATCTTCTGCAACAATATTTTTTTCGGCTTATTTTCCTTGTAAACTTCACACGTGGTAAATTAATGTTGGTTCCTCCATCCTTTACTCTTGAATTTTGGCATTAGCATATAACTTTAAAATTTGCAGATAAACTTAAACAAATTATAAGTGCAGTAAAAATCACATTCATCACACCAGCACAATGAACACAAGATATTTCACCGGGGAAACCTTCAAAGGATAAAAACCCCAAAAGCATTAGTAGCTCATCTTGTGAATGAGATGAGCTTTGTGAGAATGGCAAGAATGATTTGATCTTCATCCTTCTCAACTTTGCATTGCTTCAACTGATATATCAGGTTCTTGAACTTTGTGAAGAATTCATTCAGTGATTTGAAGCTGGATGGATTAAGAGTGATCAGATCATTTTCTAGCTGATGTATCCTCATCTCATCCTGCTTATCAAATAAGGAGGAAAGCTTGTCCCAAACCTCCTTGGGAGTCTTCAATCCTTGGATGTGGAATTGAAGATCTCTAGATATTGAGGAGAGCAAGTGTCCATGGGCTTCATCAATCCTGTTCAAGTACTTTTCTTTGTCATTATCTAAAGCTGGCACTGCCTCTGTTTCTTCTATGAGTCTGAAGAGCTTCTTGGTGTGGAGCATTACCACCATGTCTTCCTTCCACTGGTGATAGTTGAAGGGAGTGAGAGGGTCTACTGGATGAGCCATTTTGAATGTAGTAAGAAGGACTGAGCTGCTGTAGTGAATGCAGTGAGAAGAAAGGGCTGCTTGAATGCTGTAAGAAAAGATAATAACTTGTCACACAATCAAACATACAAAGTAAGTTCGACAGTCTGCACTTTTGGAATTTCCTTCACACCCAGCATAGTTGATCAAGCAAGCTTGATCAACAATTTCTTAACTTGTGATATTAAGTGGTAAATTCTCTGCTTCTGGTGCAGTACCGGAAGGAGCAATTTGCTAAAAAAAAAATGATCCAGCTGGAGATCTGAGGAGGAGAGGTGTCTTGTCCATCGAGGCTCTGATACCATATTAAATTGAGCACATAGATCTGTGGACAAACACACAACTCACAAAATAGATCACACAATTTACTCAGCAATTGAAGAATGAAACAGTGCAAAAATGGCTTGCAGCTGTGAATTCTTTCATTAATAAAAAAAAGTAATCAGATAATAATTACAATGAAGTACAATGGCTTTAATAGCCACATGAAATTAGAATCCACATGAGGAAATTCGAATTGATAGACTCTACTTGATTGTAGGTAACTAAGACCTTGTCTAAATCACTATCAGAGGACTCAATAGTTAACTGACCTTGTTTAAACCATAACCAGAGTTCATCGGAGTTCTAAAACACAAATCAAGTGTTACATTCAGTGTTAACTAATGCTAACTGACTGTGGTAGGTGAGACATGGGCCCCTCCTGAGTGCAGCCATGTAAACCTAGCTCTAACTGAATGTAGAGGACTAGAACTGAATGTAACTGACTCCTAACTTAGCTTGACTAGTCATCAACTGAACTAAACTGAAATTGGTTGGTTTCAGCACTCCCATTGGCTTCTAAATTGTAGGGATTGGTCTAGGAGGCTCCTAAACTGATGCAATCAAGTGCAATCAGTGGCAGTAGGCCTCAATTAGTGTTCCCCACACTTTAGTAACTGAAACATGTGCCCCAATTAGTCCAAGTGGACCCAATGGTGCTAATGACTAAAAATAGACTTGATGGACTCTCGATTTAGACATGACTCCTGATTTAGAAATATGACCAAATTGGACAAGGGAGGATTAATAATCCTAACACAGGTCTTCCTGAAAAATTATCAGTGTCTGCTCAAAAATTTTATGCCTGCTCGTAGCACACGTGACTGCTGCTCAGCCTGCCTGAGGTAAATTCGTGGCTGCCCAGACTTGGGTCTAGATTAGATCTGGGCCTCGGCTGTCTGATTTGAAGGCTGACAGACAATGAGGGTTACTGCCCGAACCCTCAGGAAGATGCCTGTAGGGCAGCCTGATGTTACCGAAGGCTTAGGGCTTCCTTTCCAAGACCTCTGGGGCTAGCTGTGAATGAGGAAGGCTGTTGGCAGTGAAATGGATCAGCCTGAGAAAATTTGCAGGTAGCTGGTTGACAGAGGTAGCCTACCCATGGAGGATGAAGGAACCTTTCCCTTGAATAGTTAGGGCATGCGTAGCAGAGATCTGGAGGTGACGTGGGGTTTTGCAAAAAACCCTAACTCATAATTGCAGCTACCGTAGATGCTGCTTGGAAGAAGGAGGTCAGCCATGAAGGGAGAATGAGGGAAGGTAAAACCCTTAACTCACAAAACTAAAGAACCTTTGCAGCTGTAGAAACCCTAGAGGTTTAGAAAATAAGTGTGAATTCTCTAGCTAGACTTATCCATGCTAGGGCATCACATCCAACTTCTTCTTCTTCAGTCACCTGTACAATATTTTGTTGGAGTAGTTGTACCTGTGAGAGCAAGTGTGTGATAATGAGAAGACTTGATCTTCTTTTATATCCTTGAATCACCTGTAAGTGAACCAAAATTAGAAAAGATAAAATAATAATATTTTAATCTTTTCCTAATTTCACTTTTACCTTCTTACCAAAAAAGTCTTTTATTTATTTTTTACTTTTACCAAAAGTCCTTATTTATTTTGACTTTCACCTGTGGTCCTTTTCCTAAGATCCAAAAATACTTATGTATTTTTATTTTCACCTGTGGTCCTTTTCAAGTGCCCTTGAGGTCCTTTTCCTGTGGTCAAAAAGTACTTATGTATTTTTGACTTTTGACTTTAGCCTTTTTCCAAGTGCCCCTGTGGTCCTTTTAATTCCAAAAGTACATCATCATAAACCAAGAGAGTTACTAATGCTTTTATCTCACACTCTATGTGACACCAAGATCTTGTACTAGGGTAACTTAACCAAGGGTAGCTAATCCTTGGAGAAGCACACCAAGCCCATAAATCAAGGGTCAGAGTGCCACACATAACAAAACCCAGTCTAGGGCTTACAATGTCTTCATTCTCCAAGAGAATGGCAACTTAGAACAAAGTTGAGTCCAGCAGTCCTAGACTGGTCTACATCATGGTCCTGGACCAGATGTCTACTCAACACAAGGTTGAGTCTACCCACGGCAAAGATGGGTCTATATCATGGTCCCAGACCAGATATATACCCTTCAACAGAATGGTCACTCAAGACTGGGTTAAGTCTTCACCGTGGTCCCATTCTCCTAAGAGAAGGGCTCTCGATGCTGCTCAGAAAAATCAACACTCCCTCTCAGTGAAAGAGGCATTCTCTGCCATACCAAGCTTGTCACAAAAGTGCATGAACTTTGATGCTGTCAGAGGCTTGGTCAAGATATCTGTAATCTGTTCATCTGTATGAATGTACTGCAACTTTAGAGCACCTCTCTGCACTAGGTCTCTGATGAAATGATACCTCGTTTCAATGTGCTTCAATCTAACATGAAACACTGGGTTCTATAAAAGCTTTATGCAACTCTGATTATCGCACTAGATGATCATTGAGTCAAGCTTTACCCTGAACAGATCAAATATCAAAATTCTGATCCTGTTACCACCTAATTGGTAGCATGTCTTTCAAGGCCGTCTAAGACCATTGGTAGTCACTTGTTTGTTAAGATCAGGATGCAATCCAAGGTTTTAGAGTAGGGATTTCTTGGACAAAGAAGACACAAAAGATTGTTCACAAGATGAGTAAAAATATCGTGAAAACGAATAGTAGAAGGAGACATGTATTCAGCAGAGGATAGAAAATTTGTACAGTCAGGTAGTTCTTATTACTTCTGAAAATGCCAGTTTTGAGAAGATTGCAAATAGGAAATTTTTTTCACTTAAATATCAGGCACTCTGTTCAGCTAGTAAAATCCTGTCAATGACAGGATTTAAACTTGTATCGTGTGGATTCCATGGATGTTGTTCAGAAACATAGAGATAGCGGTGTTGATATTTCCATTCCATATATCCCCATAGGTGACAACTGTGAATTTGTTTCTAGTTTGATAAAGATTGATGATAAAGGTCAGGTTCTCCATTTTTGTGAGAAACCATAGGGCAACAAAACTTGTAATGTCTGCAAGCAGGGTAGAAGGTTCAGATCTACTAGTGTCATTGCTAAGAGTTCAGAGTGTTTTCACTGCCAATACTCATCTCTCTCAAAGATAGCAGCAGCTGGCAATGAAATTGAAAAACTCTATAAATGTGCCCAGGACATTGAAAGTGTAAAGATGGTGTTGATTCAAGTAGTATAGAGAAGTGTAGGCCTGAGGATGTGAAGGAAATAGAAAGGGGAGATTGAATAATTCAAACTATCATACGAACAAATTCTCTTTGCCCTTGATGGACTGCATTCTACAGGAATTATTCACAGGGACATCAAACCCCAGAACATTATATTTTTTGAAGAGTCTTGTGCTTTCAAGATAAATGACCTTGTTGCTGCTACAGACTTACAAGTGTGAAACAATTGTGTTCCGAAGGAGTCATTGTTGTATCCAAGGACCAGGCTTCATGGCATCAAAGCATCACCTACATTCACCAGCTATTCCTTTTTTCTAAAAGAAAGAATTCAACTCAAGCCATACAGTAGGCAGAGAAGAAGGAACTTCATGTGATGGATTATATTGTTGATTTCTTTCATTAAGCATTTAGCTATTGATGCATGGTGACCAATGACAAGTTAATATTAAGAAAAAGTTTCACTTTGTTGGTGGGAAGGCATCCAATCTGGAAGTTACACAATCCAAATGTTATTTGTGAAATTAAGATGTCGACCAAATTGATACGAGACCCTTCACTGAAAGTTCGTTTCGAGCTTCACTCTTACATGAAGGCTGCAGAATGTTGAGATTAGATCTTAGTGTAAATTATGGTGGACAAAGAAGATGGAAGTCTGTGTTTTTGGATTGAGCGATCTGTACACTCATCAGCCAAATAAAAGCGTGGCAGATCCACTTTACGTTGGGTGGCTCATCTATGTGTTGGAGCAGTTGGTAAAGTGTAGTTCTGTTAAGATCGTGAAGCTATGGTAACCATCGTTCATTCCCATATCTTATGGAGAAATCCACAGTCTCATCATCAATGCCCACGTATCACTCAAACACCAATGCATACACATCAAATCCTGAAGACAACGCCTGACAGAAATTTCTGTTTGCAGCTCAGCAAAATCAATCGTGGCTACACAGAGTTAGGGAACAGCAAATCGCGCCGTAGCAGGAAGCTAGGTTCAGTTACCAGTGCACGATTTCTAGACCAATGTATCATCCCCATTAGCAGCCAAATTGTGGAGATGGTCTAACCAACATCATGCTCGTACTCCAGTTCATGACAACATGGGGAGACAAATCAGTCCCGGTGACCCAACAAATCTCAGTCGATTGATGAGATTGGCGTTCCAGTTGTTTCTCTTCTTTTCGATGGAAATATCGTGGAACTCCACTATTTTATTGGCGGCTGGGTATATTGGTCCCAACAATCATTCTATTTCAATGCCAATACTTGGCTTTACTGACAGATAACCCATAGAGTTTGTAGAATTCAAATCCTTTGTGGATTAGATCATCATCGGTTGGCTAAGATTTGGGGATTTCGGGCAGTCACGAGTATCTCTTGTTTTCATGACAGCATAGTGTAAAATCTTGGTTAGTTTGAAGATGACGACCAGTTGTTTATTGAGCTGTGAGTCTATTGGAAAGTGTCATGGCGCCTCTGTTTAATGTGGGATGCTTTAAACCTTCAGAATGAGTTCACTTAAAGTCTTTGGCATAGTCGACTGGAAATGTGATAGTCACACTCTAGTTAGGTGGAGTTTCTTTCAAGAAAGTGGTAATTACACATTGCCTTTGTTTGTTCAAGTTAGGGAGAAAAAGGTGGATCTAGATTCATTTTTTAAATTATTTTATCTTTTGTGTTTTTAGATGAGAAGGGCTTTTTGCCTATAAAAGAAGCAAGGCTTCTTCATTGTAAGGATGGAATGTTTTTGGGCTGGGAGGATTTTTCCCCAGAGTTAATAAAGAAAATCATGTGGATTTTTTTGGACATGTTGGGTTTCTTTTTTGGTAATATTGTGTTTTCATGAGTTGTAGACTAAGCCGGCATAGAGGGCTAACAATCTAGCACATTGGGCAAGCATTTGCAGCTGCCAAGTTTCTTGTCACCATTATGTTCTTGGAGGTTTGGGAGTAATGGAAAGTAGTCAGTTATACTTCCATTCTCCTAGCTTCTGATTATGGAATGGACCAGCCTGATCTCCCTTCTGCAAAATGCAAAGACTTTTTGAGTCCCCTTCTGACTCCATTCACCCTTCTGATACTGGAACTAGCCTTTCCCTCGAGGATTGATCCTCCCTTCCCTTCCTTCCCATCAATATGACTTATTTTCCTTTCTGCTACCCGAGTTTCTCTAAGGAAGCCTCTTCAGATCACCCTGCCCTCAGCTGCCTCTGCCTTAGTGATCCTAACTTAGGGAAACCCCCCTAGAGCTAGAGAAGAGCCGGCATGAAGCGAGGAGAGAGAAGGTGTGGTGACATTGGCCTCTCTCTCAAGAGGTTGTCACCGGGCCAGCACGCCTACGGTTTTTGCTTTCAGCACCTGCATGCCAGTTTCGGGCGAAAACAGAGCCAACCTACTTCCTTGCAGGAATCTCTTGCAGAAATATACTCTGCCTCAGCTGTACTCTGAGTTATGGAATACTGCTTCCTGTTGGCCCAAGAGATCATTGCTGATCCCATACTGAAGCAATGACCATAGGTACTTTTCTGGTCAACTGTACTACTAGTCCAATCTGAATCAGTATATCCACTGCTGGAAGTAACCTTGAGCCCATAAGCATTCTCTCTGTCTGGTCTCATATGCACGAGGTGCATCCAGGATCCAAAAGGTTGTCTATATAGAGTAGAGTCCATACTCTATGAACTGGTAGCTGAATCACCCAACTTTGTTAAGTTGATGGTCATGGGTATGCCCATAGACTTGCAATCCTACATCTCAAATATTTGTAAGATGTCTCCTACATACTTTCCTTGTGTCAGGAAGATATTTCCTGGCTTTTTCCAGTCTTCTAAGCCAAGGAATTAAAGCACTAATTCAATATCTTTCATCTTGAATTAAGAGGTAAGCTCCCTCTTACACTATTCTATCAATTCTTCAGTACTTATAGGAAAAAGTCATTTGCAATTATCAAGACAACCTCAAAGTACAAGTTATACTTGGCTGTACTTTTGGAAAACCCCAAGCCATGGAGCAATCCATCCATCCTCGCATACCAACTTCTTGGAGCATACAAGGCTTTCTTCACAAAGCCTTCAGGTTGTTCTACATAAGTTTCCACCTCAACCTTGCCATTGAGGAGAACTGTCTTTACATCTGTCTGATGTAACTTCCATCCAAATAATGCAACAAGTGAAATGATGGTTCCAAAGGTAGTATACCTATCAATAGGAGCAATTTTCATTACTGAATTTCCTGTTGGTCTGAGAACAACTTCCCACACATCATTCTTCATGATTGAACTGTACTCTTCAATCATGGCATCAACCCATACCTGTTGACTTGTTGCTTCTTTGCATGAAGGAGGTTCTGTACTGTCAAGTTGACCCATAAGGCCCGAGTACTTCTGTAGTCTTTCTTTGGAAATCCTAAGAGGAGCTTTATGCTTCTCGCCTTCTTGTACCATTTCTTGATGCCAAGTTGATCTCCTTTTGTATGGAGGAACTTTAAGTAGTTCTTTGGATGGATTTTCAGTGTTCTCAGAAACATCTGGAATTTGATCCTCAAATTTCTCTTCCTCCCTCTGAGTTTCTAAAACTGGAAACTCTAGTGGAGGTACTTCATATTCTTTTGAAAGCTCTTGTTTTTGATGCACAACTTTCTCATGTATGACCACATCTCTGCTGACTATCTTCTGTTAACCTAGAAGTGTTGTGTAGTGAAGGTGTTCAAATATTTTATGCCACAGCTTGCATGGATCCACTGCATGGGTGGGATCCTTGGAAACCTTGTAAAGGCCTCCCTCTTGAACCACAATCTGTATCGCTAAGCTTAGGTCTTCATCCTTTTCCCATAAAAGGACTTTCTTATCCATAAAGAGGACTCTGAGGCCCTTGTCCTCTAAGCTAGCAACAGATAGAAGATTCTTCTTTAAACCAGGAACATATAAGACATTATCGATATGAAGAGTTGTACTTGAGTTAAGTTGAAGTGAAGTTGAGCCAACTCCTTCAATCTTGTAAATGGAGTCATCTCCAAGTTCTACCTTAGTGGTGAAATTCTTCTTTCTATAACTGGTGAGGGTACCATGGTTACCTGTCATGTGCCTGGAGGCACCACTGTCCACCAACCAAGAAGTGGAGCAAGCTGAGAAAGAACCATTTAGAGAAGAAATGAAATAGTACTCTCCTGTAGGATCATTAAATTTATTAGCCTTGGTGTTCTTCTTCTTCTTTGGTTCTTCATCTTCTTCTTCCTCTGCTTCTGCAGCAGATGCTTGAAACCTTCTCTTGGGTTTCTTCTTATTCTGCTTGCAGTCTCTAGCATAATGTCCAAACTTGTGACAAGTATAACATTCAATCTTTGGCATGTCAGAAAACTTACCCTAAGGTTTCTTCCCTTTCTTTTGCTAAGGAAAAGGTTTCTTGAACCTTTTGGTCTTTGCTGCAAGTGTAAGGTTATCTTGCTTTATTACCTTGTCAGTGTTCCTTCCTTCTTCTTGTATGTAATCATGCCAAATCCTTTCAAAGGTTGGCTGATTTTCTCATCCACAGGCAGATGCCATGAAGGTTTCCCAAGACCTTGGGAGACCATCAACCACTATTTGTACAAGATCATCATCGTCAATAGTAACACCAATCTTACCTGTTTGATCTTGGTGAAGAAGGAACCAACACTTTCATCTTTGTTCAACTTCAAATTTCGTAACCTCTTCTTCAAGACTCTCTTTTGACTAGGAGTCTTCTTTTCATAGAGGTTTACTAACGTATCATAACATTCTTTAGTAGTCTTCAAGGATGTGATGTTAGGCATCAATTCTTCTCTGATAGAATCATAAATGACTCTTCTAGCCTTACCTTGCTTCCTCTTGTAGGCAAGCCTACCATCATTTGTAGTTGGCTCTTCCATGACATTAAGAATAATGTCATCCAAGTCATTCTCATCTAGAATGGCTGTCAACCTGGCCTTCTAGGAATTGAAGTTTGTTGAACCATAGAGCTTTCCTTTCAATTTGAACCCATTGATGGCAATCTCTGTCACTTGTCCAAAATGTTAGATTTGCAAATCTTATTCCAAGATCTAGTGAAAAACAACAGCAGTGTCCCTTTACTGTGTTTTCACATGCTAAGCTCTGATACCATGTTGAATTTTGGCATTAGCATATAACTTTAAACTTTGCAGATAAACTTAAACAAATAATAAGTGCAGTAAAAAACACATTCATCACATCAGCACAATGTACACAAGATTTTTCACTGGGGAAACCTTCAAAGGATAAAAACCCCAAAAGCATTAGTAGATCATCTCGTGAATGAGATGACTTTGGAAATTCTTCAAAAAGTTCCTCAAACCCAAATCTGGGTTTTTCCACAGTTACAAAAATTCTTCAGTAAAGTTCAGAGTAAGGGTTTCAAAACCCTAGGTAATCTTTCTCAGATCTGCCCATAATTAGTCAAACACTGTCAACATAAATTATCAGATCTTTTTTGGACAAGTTAGGGCTTGTACAGGAACAAAAGCCAAACTGCCCAAAAAACACACAGGCTGCTCGAAAATCAGCTTTTAACTGCCCAGATTTTATCAGATTTGACCAAGGTGAAATTACGGCTTCCTCAGAATTTATAGAGATTGTCCAAAACAGTCTGTCCCAAAAAAAAAAAAAATCTCAAATCTGCCCACAAACAAAATTAGGGCCTTCCCAAAATACAAAACAGGCTGCTTGAATTTTCCAGTCACTGCCCATGACTGTTCCTCTTCCCCAGGTCTGCCCAAAAAAATTTTGCCTGCCCATAGCCCACGTGACTACTACTCAGCCTGCTCGAGGTAAATCCGTGGTTTCCCAGACTTGGGTTTGGATTAGATCTGGGCCTCGACTGTCTGATCTGAAGGCTGACAGGTAGTGAGGGTTACAGCCCGAACCCTCAGGAAGATGCCCGTAGGGTAGCCTGATGCTGCCGAAGGTTTAAGGATGCCTTTCCAAGCCCTTCGGGGTTGGTTGTGAATGAGGAAGGTTGCCGGCAGTGAAGTGGATCAGCTCGAGAAAATTTGCAGGCAGCTGGTTGACAAAGGTAGCCTACCCGTGGAGGATGAAGAACCCTACCTTTGAACAGTTAGGGCATCAGTAGCAGAGATCTAGAGGTGACGCAGGGTTTTGCAGAAAACCCTAACTCATAATTGTAGTTGCTATAGATGCTTCCTGGAATAAGAAGGAGGTCAGCTGTGAAGGGAGAATGAGGTAAGGTAAAACCCTTAACTCATAAAATTGTAGAACCTTTCCAGTTGTATAAACCCTAGCTTAGCTAGACTTATCCATGCTAGGGCATCACATCCAACTTCTTCTTCTTCAGTCACTTGTACAATCTTTTGTTGGAGTAGTTGTACCTATGAGAGAAAGTGTGTGATAATGAGAAGAAGTTGGGTGATCATTGTATTTTAAAAATCTTTTGTTTTAACTTTTCCACCAACAACTTACATTTGAGAAATTATTAACATTTTTTTGTACAGAAGGAAAGGAGGTTAGATCAAATAGAAGCATCAACTCCATCCATTATAATGAGTGCATTTAGTGCACAATTCAAAGGAAAAGACAAACAAAAAAATGCTAGCAATGTATCAAAGAGAACAAACTCATATGTTATTACTGCAATAAGCCTGGACACTTCAAGAGATATTGCCAAAAAAAACAAATTGACTTGGAACGTGGTCAAATGAAATCAAGGCATGCAAATGTTGCCGAAAGAGGTGAAGAAGAAGCAATGCGTGATTTTGCATTTGTGGCATTACATAATCAATCAACTAAGTCTATAGCTTGGTATTCGACTCAGGTGCATCTCACACTACAAGTGTCACAGAAACTGGTATGTAAATTTCATTGAAGGTAAGAGTAATAGTGAACATATTTCTTTGGGTGATGGATGGACTCACTATGTTAGAGGATGTGAGGCTGTTCATGTCATATTGAACAATACTTTAAGTTATACTTTCAAAAACGTTCGATATGTTTTTAACATGAGAAAATATCACGTCTATTAGTGAGATAACTAGGAACCCTAATCTTTTTGTAAATTTTCAAGGAAGCAAATATATGGTCACTTCTCTCGTGATAACAAGGTGACTGTAGTTTGTATTGGTGAAAAAGGGTTGTATAGACTGGTTGATCTAAAAACAACAAAGGCACATGCACCAGCTGTGGTAGAGAATACAAATGCACTCTGGCATGAAAGGTATGGACACTTAAGTTATCAATATTTATCTGTACTTAATAAGACTAATATGGTGGATGGTCTTCCATCCATTCAGGATTGTTAGAGGTATGTGCAAGATTGTTAGAGATATGTGCAGGATGTCAGTTATGAAAACAACATTGAATTTCATTTCCTACTGACAATAAAACATGGCAAGCCAAAGGAGTTTTGGACCTAGTACATGTTGATTTGCATGGTCCAATGAAACCACCTACAATAGCTGGAGCTAAGTATTTCGTACTACTGGTTGATGACTATTCAAGGAAAATGAGGGTTTGTTTTATGAATAGCAATTCAAATTGTTGTTCAAAGTTTGTAACATGAAAAGCTTTGGTAGAGAAACAAACAAGTAAACAACTCAACGCTTTAAGTTTCTGATAATGGAGGTGAGTTTGTTTCAACTTAGTTCAAATAATTTTGCAAAAGGGAAGGTATACCTAGGCAGTATACCACTCCATACACTCCACCAAAATGGAGTCATGGAAAGGAGTAATAGGATAGTTGTGGAGATGGAAAAGTGCATGGTGCACAACCAGAATGTACCATAGCCATACTGAGAAAAAGTAGTGAATGTTGTGGTTTACATCCTTAACAAAACTCCTTGTAAAATTTTGTAGGATATCACTCCTGAGGATTCATGGTTAGGCATAAAACCCTTTGTAAGAGATTTTCGTATTTGTAGTTGTATTGCTTTGCAAATATTCCCAAGGAAAAACGTTCCTAATGAATAATTGGATATCTCTACAAACAAAATTGTGATTAATAGAGATGTTGTAGATGAGAAAATATCATTCTTCTATGATAATGGTAAATCTATGGATAGTACTAAGTAGTGTATGGGAAATTTTTCCTCGTTCAAGAGAAAGTTTTGGTGGTGAAATCAAACAGGACTCAGAGCCAGAAACATCAGAGGAGTCAAGTTCCAAGGAGGGGTTTGGTGAAGAAGAGGGGGATTCTCAATCTTCACAACAGAGAGGGATTCTTGATCTTCATAGCAAGATCAGGAGGGTCAACAAAGGAAATGGAAGTGGTATTATACCATGATGGAAGGATATTGAGAAGATGAGTTGCCAAAGGCACTAGAAGGACATATTACACGATTGAGGCAACAAATTATGCAAGGTAGTGAGCAGGTAAATTTTTCTCTAACTTCTGTTGTTTTTATGCCAAGTATTTGAACCTAGTAGATTTGAAGAATCCAAAGAAAAACTTGAATCGGAGGCTGCCATGAAAGTGAAATATGATGCACAGATGAAAAACAAGACTTGGTTGTTGTCAACGTTGCCTCTAGGGAAGAAAGAAATTGGTTGTAAATGGATTTTTAAACTCAAATATAAATCACATGGTTCTTTGGACAAATACAAAGCTTGTCTTGTCACCAAAGGATATGCACAAGATGAAGGGGTGGACTGTGAAGAAACCTTTGCCACCGCATCAAAAATGGTAACTTTTCGACTAGTCACTCTCCATTTTTGCTCATTCTAGATGGAAGATATACAGATGGATGTTAAAAGTGCCTTTATGTAACCGCAGGGGTTTTATTTTTTTGGAAAGAAACATCTGGTTTGTTGGTTGGTAAAGTCCTTGTATGGACTCAAGCAGGATCCTCAAGCCTGGTATTTCAAACTTGATCAATACCTTAGAGATTCTAGAATTAGAAAAACCTATTATGAACCCACTTGCTACATCAAAAACAGTGACGATGATATAGTGATCTTATTTTGTCTATGTTGATGGTCTTCCCATCACCAAAAGCAGTGCCACCAAGATTCAACAGGTGAAATTTGATATTTGATCTATTTTTGAAATTACTGATGAAAGCTTGCTTCATTTTGTTTAGGTGTAGAATTTTTACAATCTAAGCATACTATATTTTTATCACAAGTCAAGTATTCCAAAGCACTCTTCAAAAAATTCAGAATGATTGAATGTAATCCTACATCTACACCTATGGAAGTTGGCATAAAACTCTCAGCTTACACAGATTCACCACTAGTCAACGAGTCATTGTATTGGCAATTGGTTGGTAGTTTGATTTATATTACTACCACCCAATTGGATCTATGTTTTGCAGTGCTTTGTCTCTTTCTCAATTCATATCTAATCCTGAAGAGTTACATTGGCAAGTTGCAAAATGAGTGGGTCAATATTCAAAGGGGCCCTTGACTTTGGAATTCTATATCAGAGATCTGTTGACTCCATGCTAGCAGAGCATATTGATTTCAATTGGGCTGGATCAGTTGATACAAGGAAGTCAGAAATGGGTTATGTGTTCACTCTTGGTTTAGGAAGGTAATTTCATGGAAAAGTAAGCTACAACCTACAGTTTCCTTATCCTCCATTGACATAAAATACAAGGAAAAATTTAGTACAGGTTGTGAGGCAATGTGGTTACAAAGATATTAGTCGATCTTCAACTTGACCAAGCAGTGCTAACCTCACTTTTCTGTGACAATCAGATTGCTCTCAAAATGGTGAAAAATTCAGTCTATCATGCCATAACTAAGCATATTGAAGTTCATCACAATTACATCAGATAGTTGGTTGATAATCAAGACATTTTCCTTTATTATTGTCCTACAACCGAGTAAACTATTGACATAATGACAAAACCACTTGGCCCATGATAAGTTCACTCATCGTGCCATGCTGTTAAAAAGAAAGTTAACTCCAGCTAGATTATCATAATGGTGTAATGAACTAACACACATAAGCTTTCGCTCATAGTGCCATGTTAGAAGGAAAGCTAACTCCAGCTAGATTTCCATCATGGTGTAATGTATTTGATGACAATATGGCAGTGTTATATGGAAAACTATCTTATGAAAGCTAACACACATTAGCTTTTACTCATCATGCAATGTTTTAAGAATGAAAGCTAACTCTAGCTAGATTTCCACCATGGTGTATTGTGATTGATGACAATGTGTCTATGCTAGATGGAAAACTACACTATGAAATCTTACACACATTAGATTTCACTCACCGTGCAACGATTTAAGGATGAAAGCTAGCTTTAGCTAGATTTCCAACACAACGCAATGTGATTGATGACAATGTGGTTGTGTTACATGGAAAACTACCTTATGAATGCTAACACACATTAGCTTTCACTTATCATGCCCTGTTGTTAAAATGAAAGCTAAATCCAACTAGATTTCCATCATGGTGTAATGAGGTAACACACATAAGCTTTCCCTTATAGTGCCACGTTGTTAGAAGGAAATCTAACTCTAGCTAGGTTTCCATCATGGTGTAATGTATTTGATGACAATGTGACTGTGTTAACTGGAAAAATACCTTATGAAAGCTAACAGACATTAGCTTTACTCACCTTGCAATGTTTTAAGAATGAAAGCTAAGTCCAGCTAGATTTCCATCATGGTGCATTGTGATTGATGACAATGTGGTTGTGCTAGATGGAGAAATACACTATGAAAGCTTACACACATTATATTTCACTCACTGTGCAACAATTTAAGGATGAAAGATAACTCCAGCTAGATTTCCAACACGGTGCAATGTTCATCATGACAATGTGGTTGTGTTACATGGAAAACTACCTTATGAAAGCTAACTCTAGATAGATTTCCATCATGGTGTAATGTATTTGATGACAATGTAACTGTGTTAGATGGAAAACTACCTTATGAAAGCTAATAAACATTAGCTTTACTCACCGTGCAATGTTTTAAGAATGAAATATAACTCCAGATAGATTTTCATTATGGTGCATTGTGATTGATGACAATTTGGTTGTGCTAGATGAAAAAATACAATATGAAAGCTTACACACATTAGATTTTACTCATCGTGCAATTATTTAAGGATGAAAGCTAATTCCAGCTAGATTTCCAACACGATGCAATGTGCTTGATGAAAATGTGGTTGTGTTACATGGAAAAATACCTTATGAAAGCTAACACACATTAGCTTTCACTCATTGTGCCATGTTGTTAAAAAAAAGCTAACTTCAGCTAGATTTCCATCATGGTGTAATGAGCTAACACACATAAGCTTTTCCTTATAGTGCCATGTTGTTAGAAGGAAAGCTAACTCTAGCTAGATTTCCATCATGGTGTAATGTATTTGATAACAATGTGGTTGTGTTAGATGTAAAACTACCATATGAAAGCTAACCGACTTTAGCTTTACTGATTGTGCAATGTTTTAAGAATGAAAGCTAACTCTAGCTAGATTTCCATCATGGTACATTGTGATTGATGACAATGTGGTTGTGCTAGATGAAAAACTATATTATGAAAGCTAACAAACATTACAATTCATTCATTGTACAATGATTTAAGGATGAAAGCTAACTCTAGCTAGATTTCCATCACGGTGCAATGTGATCAATGACGATGTGGTTGTGTTATATGGAAAACTACCTTATGAAAGATAACACACATTATCTTTTACTCATCATGACATGTTGTTAGATGAAAAGCTAACTCCAGCTATATTTGCATCATGGTGTTATGTATTTGATGATGTGGCTATGTTAGATGGAAAACTACCTTACGAAAGCTAACACGCATTAGCTATTACTCACCGTGCAACGTTTTAAGCACGAAAGCTAATTGTAGTTAGATTTCCAACATGGTGCATTTTGATTGATGACAATGTGGTTGTGTTAAATTAAAAAATACATTATGAAAGCTAGCACACATTAGATTTCACTCATCGTGCAATGATTTAAGGGTTAAAGATAACTCCAGCTAGATTTTTATGATGGTGCGATGTGACAATGTGGTTGTGTTAGACGGAAAACTACCTTATGAAAGCTAACACACATTAGTTTTCACTCATTGTGCCATGTTGTTAAAAAAAAGCTAACTCCAACTAGATTTTCATAATGGTGTAATGAGCTAACACACATAAACTTTCACTCATAGTGCCATGTTAAAAGGAAAGCTAACTCCACTTAGATTTTCATCATGGTGTAATGCATTTGATGACAATGTTGTAGTGTTAGATGAAAAACTACCTTATGAAAGCTAACACACATCTACTTTTACTCACCGTGTAATGTTTTAAGAACGAAAGCTAACTCCAGCTAGATTTCCATCATGGTGCATTGTGGTTGATGGAAATGTGGCTATGCTAGATGGAAAACTACACTATGAAAACTTACACACATTAGATTTTACTCACCATACAACGATTTAAGGATGAAAGCTAACTTTAGCTAGATTTTCCAACACAGCACAATGTGATTGATGACAATGTGGTTGTGTTACATGGAAAACTACCTTATGAAAGCTAACACACATTAGCTTTCACTCATCGTGCCATGTTAAAAGGAAAGCTAACTCCAGCTAGATTTTCATCATGGTGTAATGACCTAACACACATAAGCTTTCCCTTATAGTGCCATGTTGTTAGAAGGAAAGCTAATTCCAACTAGATTTTCATCATGGTGTAATGTATTTGATGACAATGTCGTTGTGTTAGATGGAAAACTACCTTATGAAGACTAACAGACATTAGCTTTACTCACCGTGCAATGTTTTAAGAATGAAAGCTAACTTCAGCTACATTTCCATCATGGTGCATTGTGATTGATGACAATGTGGTTATGCTAGATAGAAAAATACACTATGAAAGTTTACACACATTATATTTCACTCACTGTGCAACAATTTAAGGATGAAAGTTAACTCTAGATATATTTTCAACATGGTGCAATGTGCTTGATGACAATGTGATTGTGTTAAATGGAAAACTACCTTATGAAAGCTAACACACGTTAGCTTTCACTCATCGTGCCATGTTGTTAAAAGGAAAGCTAACTCCTGCTAGATTTTCATCATGGTGTAATGAGCTAACACACATAAGCTTTCCCTTATAGTGCCATTGTTAGAATGAAAGCTAACTCTAGCTAGATTTTCATCATGGTGTAATGTATTTCATAACAATGTGGTTGTGTTATATGGAAAACTACCTTATGAAAGCTAACACACATTAGCTTTCACTCATCGTGCCATGTTGTTAAAATGAAAGCTAACTCCAGCTAGATTTCCATCATGGTCTAAAATGAACTAACACACATAAGCTTTCGCTTATAGTGCCATGTTGTTAGAAGGAAAGCTAACTCTTGCTAGATTTCCATCATGGTGTAATGTATTTGATAACAATGTGGCTGTGTTAGATGGAAAACTACCTTATGAAAGCTAAAAGACATTAGCTTTATTCACCGTGCAATGTTTTAAAAACGAAATCTAACTCTAGGTAGATTTGCATCATGGTGCATTGTGATTGATGACAATGTGGTTTTGCTAGATGAAAAACTACATTATGAAAGCTAACACACATTATATTTCCCTCACCGCAATGATTTAAGGATGAAAGCTAACTCCAACTAGATTTCCATCATGGAGCAATGTGATCGATGATGATGTGGTTGTGTTAGATGAAAAACTACCTTATGAAAGCTAACACACATTATCTTTCACTTATCGTACCATGTTGTTATAAGGAAATTTAACTCCAGCTAGATTTGTATCATGGTGTAATGTATTTGATGACAATGTGGCTATGTTAGATGTAAAACTACCTTACAAAAGCTAACAAACATTAGCTGTTACTCACCGTGCAACGTTTTAAGAACGAAAGCTAACTCTAGTTAGATTTTCAACATTGTGCATTTTGATTGATGACAATGTGGTTGTGCTAAATGGAAAACTACATTATGAAATCTACCACATTAGATTTCATTCACTGTGCAACGATTTAAGGTCAAAATCTAACTCCAACTAGATTTCCATCACGGTGCAATGTGACAATGTGGTTGTGTTAGATAGAAAACTAATTCTAGCCAGATTTTCATCATGGTGTAATGAGCGAATACACATGAGCTTTCACTCATCGTGCCATGTTGTCAGGAGGAAAGCTAACTCCAAGTAGATTTCCATCACGGTGTAATGTATTTGATGACAATGTGGTTGTGTTAGATGGAATACTATCTTATGAAAGCCAACTCCAAGTAGATTTCCATCATGGTGCATTGTGATTGATGACAATGTGGTTGTGTTAGATGAAAATTACATTTTGAAAGCTAACACATTAGATTTCACTCATCGTGTAATGATTTAAGGACGAAAACTAACTTTAGCTAGATTTTCGTCATGGTGTTATGCAAAACTACCTTATGAAAAGTAACACACTTTAGCTTTTACTAACCATGCAATGTTTTAAGAATTAAAAGTAACTCCAGCTAGATTTCCATTGTGGTGCAATGTGATTGATGACAATGTAGTTGTGTTAGATAAAAAACTTTCTTATGAAAGATATCGCACATTAGATTTCACTCACCATGCCATGCTATTAGAAAGAAGCTAACTACACTAGATTTCCATTATGGTGTAATGTATTTGATGATAATGTGGTTGTGTCAGATGGAAAACTACCTTATGAAAACTAACACAGATTAGCTTTTAGTCACCATGCAATGTTTTATGAATGAAAATTAACTCCAGTTAGATTTCCATCGTGGTGTAATGTGGTTCTGTTAGATGGAAAACTACATTATGAAAACTAACACACATTAACTTTGATTCATCGTGTAATGTTTTAAGAACGAAAGCTAACTCTAGCTAGATTTTCAGCACATTCATACACATACATCAATAATATAAGTGCCATGTCCAAAGTCAAATAGGAATCTGGTGGTTTTATCTGAGTTAATATCTGTCATTTTCTAATACTTCTTGGATCTCTTATTGTTATCTCTTCATATATATTTTATGTAATTTATATGTAAATTCCCTTTTGCTAACGTGCACAAGATGTAGGGGAACAATGTTTCTTGGCATACAAAAGGGCTACCCTACTGTTTTGAATCATTGCAAGTATATTAATTTTTTGAACATACACTTCCTATGGTTTAACCTTAATTACAAACTACAATTCAAATGTGTTACAGAAACTGGGAGGAGTTACAATGGAAAATATAATTTTGACAAGAGGGGACTATGTTGACCTCCTAATTAATGGTCAAGTTATTGGACTAGGAAGGGTTGAATCTATAGAGACTACAACTCATTATGGTGGAGAAAGGCTTAATGTAGGATATGTTATGGTTTTGATAATTGATGTGATTGAACCACATCTGTTTGTGGAAGATGTTGATGAAGGGGACTTACATCCATGGAAGATCATATATTTGAGGCATAACAAAGGTAAATCAAAATATTGAAGCACATGTTAAGTGTTTTTTATAGTACATTGCTTGTTTATTTTGAGAAAATACTAAGTTTGTTTAATTTGTTGTATATGTGCAAATGTCTCTTCTGCATTTTCTATTGGAGACAAGGTAGATCTTTTGCAATGTGGAGTGAAGGTGGGTGAAGGCTCCATATTCAATACAAAGATTGGTCATAAGGTGCATGGAAGGATGGTAAATAAATGATCCATATTGGTTAACATTGAGAAGGTGTTAGAACATGATGCTCTTTTTCCACATCCAACAGGATTTGAGAATACACTAGGGGTGCATTGGGATCTTATGAGATTTCGCTAGAATCAGATTTGGAACCTCATTGTCATGATCATCCAGTAAATACTCCCTAAGATATGCTTACATTCACATGTAAAAAGGTTTCTCTTACACATGAATGCATGGGAACAAACATGTGCATTGCCAAAGGGATCATAGTTAATGTCCATGAGGATGACATGGTTGAGGGTGAAATGTTAGGTGAAAATGAATTCATTGTTTTTGTGGAAGGAATAGAAATAAATTGTGAAAGATGTAGGATTGGGGATAGTCTATACATTGTTTGGCTATATGGAAAATAAATGAGTTGATGGACAATGAAGGTGAGATTTTAAGGGTGAATGAAAATTTCAAGGAGGAACCCAAGGAAATGGCGGTATGGGATCTTATAGAGGACACAAGTCCCTTAAACACATGGGATGGCGATATTTATAATGAAAAATATCCAGTCTCAATTGCTATGCACGTAACGAGGCCATATAAAAGGATTAAACGAGTTGTGGCTACAGAAAAAAGTTGGAAACTTTCAAATACAGAGAGATGAAGAGAGAAATCTGACTTTTGGTAGTGGACATGAGGTTTAATGGAGATATTATTTGTAATAAAGCATGGTACATGATACATAATAATCCTCAAATCACCTTCTATACTTACCAACATAATTTCCAACAAGGACATGTCAATGGATTTCATGGTAACACCAACAAATGAAAGCCACGTGCACATACTGTTGCAACCATAGAAATATTGCACAAAATTGTAATGGATAATTCAGATTTTTCACTGAACCAAACACAACAAGTTGAAGAAGATGGAACATCTGCTCCTTTAAGATTGTTGCCATCAATGTACACCCAAAGTTCTTTGTTAAAAGAGATCAATGAGGCTTTTCAAGAGCTCAATTTTCCATCAATATCACAACCAACAATGAGCAATATTGGGAATACTCATTTTCCAGATGTGGCATTCTCAAAGAACACTAACTTCAATAAATGTATCATGTTGAAAGCACAGATGAAGACAATGACTACAAAAGAGCTGGAAGAAAAGGCCCGAGCTAGACTGAAGAAACATAACAAGATTGTTATGTATGGAAGATATTGCTACTATACCCACGAAATTATGTCAGAGTGGTATCCAAAGGAATACTTGAGCATTATCCATGATAAAATGGACAAAACAAAGATTTCAATCCCAAGATTACGTGTCAAATCAAAATCTGTTGCAAGAACAAACTTGGGTTTGTCGTTGATAGGTATGCTAACACATGGGAATAGCACAAGAGGTTTTGGTCATTTCACCCTACCATCTGTACACATGGGATCACAATTTACCATTAAATCTCTTGCAAAGTGCTCGAGGGACCTTGAAGACCCACACCTTGATATGTATGGTGATTTTCTTTATGAGAGTGGAATTTCAAGAAACCCACTTTCAAATGTATTACTTCAAAACTCTATTTACTCAAAATGTAGAGTTTACAAGGATGCTTTCCTATCTTTAAATGGAAGCTCAAAAAATCAAAATCTTGATTTTAAACCTCTTCCTCCACATTTGTTGTTACAATTAGACAATGCAGCTAGTTATAGTAAGAATCATTATGTTTTCATGTTTCTATCACTATTAAGTGCACTTGGTGTCTTCATCACTATTGAGGTTGGGTTCTTGCTTGTGGGGCACACCCATGAAGGCATAGATGGAACCTATGGAAGAATGTCTTCCAACTTGAAAATTAAAGATATATATTCTTTACATGAGATGATGGATACATATCGCACAATAGAAGAAAAACGAACGTTTTCACCTAAACTTATTGACAAAGTGTATGGCTTCAAAAGTTTTCTTAATGGGTACATCAAGGAGGGGAAACTGCACTAGTTGGACATTTTAATGTCCAGTACTTCCAATTTCTTGTACTCAATGATGTTCTAGTTATGAGGTATAAAGAATCCATCAGAGACATTGAGTGGTCATAACCAGTTGAGTTGTGGAATATAGATGATGAAGATTGACCTATATTGCCCACATGGAAGCCATCTTTCTTACGTCCCAAAGACAATGATGTTTATTTAAAAGAACTAAACAAAATAATAACATCATACATAAAAATGTGGAAAGAGACTATTGATAATGAGAATTCACCAATTGTTATAGATGAATGGAAAAAAAAATTAGATTATTGGAAAAGAGTTCTTGATGCAATAGATGGAATCTACAATGACCATACACCCTTGGATGAAACTGATTCTTCTTCTTATGATTTTTGGCCCAAGACGAGGCAAAATGTTAACGTTGATGGTAATGCGCTCCATGCAATATCAAGTATTATGGATGGGGATTTTGATAATGTGACAGATGAACCAGTATATGTTGGACCCAAGTGCAACAAGCGAAAGCCAACATTCGATCCTAGAATTGATGTTGAGAAAGGAAAGATGTTGCTTGTTATATCAAGAAATGAGGATGAAGGAGAGATGATTTGGATGGCAAAATCCACCTCAGATATCTTCCAAGATGATGACAGCGAGACCCTTAATTCATGTTAGACATTATCATCAAATACATTGCATCATAAAGACAATTTAATCCACGCAAGATTTAATGCTAATCGTAATACAACGCATGTAATATAATTATTATGGATGGATATTTTAATAATGTGACAGATGTACTGGTATATGTTAGACCCAAGTGCAACAAGCTAAATCCAAGATTCAATCCTCTGATTAAAGTTGAGAAAGGAAAGATGTTGCTAGTTAGATCATGAACTGAGGATGAAGGAGAGATTATTTGGATGGAAAAAACCACTTCATATATCTTCCAGAATGATGAAAGTGAGACTCTTCATGTAAAGGTTGATTGATGGAAGCTTAGTTCAGGGAAATACAAGGGAAAATTTTAGAACAATATTGGGTACCAAACCTTGATGACACATGACTGGGATCTATTCCAGTTAATACCATAGTTTGGGCATGGATGCAAAAGAAAGAAGATTGCAGGAAGACCACGATAAATAAATGCGGTGTACAAGTTGTAATTGATTTGCTTGACTGAATATAAGGAGGTTAGGTGGAGATGATTCATGAATGTCATTTTCTCTTTGAACGAGTTATTAATATACAAGAAGACACACTTTTCAATGTTTGTTGTATATCAAATATTCTCTTCAAGCCTTTTTTTGAGGAATTTTATATTATTTACTAATATGAAAATTTTGGTTCAACTTCTATGTTAATTCATGTGATGGTACTCTATGTGAATTAGATAACACCATTTAATTTTTAACTTTTCAGTTTGTTTTTTACATAAACTCAACATGTCACTATATCAAATATGCATAATCATATTCAATAATGAACCTTAAAACATTTTCTAAACTTCCTATATGAATAAATGTAAGGCACTTGCAAAAAGGTTTGAAGTGACTTTTCCCTATTATTTATTATTATAATTGATATAAATTTAATTGTTCGACTGTTGCATTCTAATTAATAATATATTTTCTTATGTAGACTTTAAAGTGGTGTAAAATTTGTACTAGTGCAATATCTTATGCTCAACAAAGACAAAGTAGTAACATTTTCAGGGTGTAGGCTTTCACAACTTGTCATCATTGTGAATGATTTTCTGGATTAAGTTGTCAATGATTTTTTCAAACCAACATTTCAAGTGTGCACTCCATGCATGATCATCGGGGAACAATGTAAAAATTATTATGGTTTGAAAAGATTTCACGTAGCTTAATCCCGAAAATTAATAGCCAGGTATTAACATTTAATGTCAATACTACATAAGTTAATAATAGTCAACACAATATTAATATGTTGTTAAATAACTTTATATTATGTATGAAATTTCTTACACACATTATTAATAATTCACTAGTCAAATATTGGTGACTTTTGTTTTAATAAGTAAATATAAATATTAATGATAATCAAAGTATATCATTAAATACATTTAAAGGTAAAAATTGTCACATAAATATGTTATTCAAAAAATCAACTATCATTAACTTAGTTTTTAATACAATAGCCACCAACAATAATAATAATAATAAATTATGTCTCTATTCTAATTCATAATTTATTTTAATCATTACTAAGATAAAACCTATTTTACTCTCAAGTCATAAAAAATATTTTCTCTTCTCCACTATCAAGTAGTGCCAACTTCCTAAAATAAAATATCATACTCAAAAAAGACTTAGACTTACTATGGTAACTCAATCTAGACACATTAGTTAACATAATTTCAATTGAATGAATTCCAAGATAATAATAGCAACAAACATTGATTATTAATGTTATTAAATAACTTTAATAATAATATGTAAAAAAATATTCTACAATCTATTTTTCGTGATATAATCATTAATCAACTTGACTTTTATTATCATTAATCAACTTAAATTTTATTAGAAAATATAAATAAATTATATTTCTATTCTATTGTATAATTGATTTTGATCGTTAAAATAATAAATTTAGCATATTAACACTTAATATATAATAGTTTTTCTTGTCACTTGTAAAATGTTGCCAACCTTCTAATATATTACAACATGATATCAACGCATACAATATTACTTGCTATGTTGAGAATTAAAATGGTTATAGTAACAAACATTTGTATTATGTCATTAAATAGTTTTTAAATGGGTCATTCTAAAATTGTGCCAACCTTCTATTAGTATATGAACTCAACACCAACAATGTACTAGTTACCATATCAAATTATAATTCAATTGCTTAATCATAGTAACATATACAATATTAATGTCATTACATAAACTTAATCAAGTTACCATTTAATACAAACTATAGATAATATTAATAGAAATTATGTAAGGAATCAAAGTCTAAGATTTTCATCATTTTGATTTGTCACAGAGGATTAGAAAGGTATAACCTAGGTGTTAACACATTTTCTCTCTCCTCATGTTGTAAAGGGTGCTAGCTCAATGGAAGAGCACCTGCATTACAAGCAGGACGATGGTGGTTTGATTCCTCCGTGCCCTAACATAAATTAATAGATGATATACAATCTCAATGATAATATAGATATTGTAACATATCTATATTTTCAATATAAATATGTTCTTTTCAATTAAACACATTGTTCAAATACTTAAATAAATAATGAACACTTGAAATAATTAGTTCCATTGGTTTTCCCCCTTTCCTCTTGTATATGAAAAAAATCAAATTGTATTGAACTAATGCTATTCTAGTTCATAATTGATTTTGATTGTTAAAATAATTAATATTAATAAATAAGGGAGGCTTTACTAACATCAATATCATTAAATAAATTTATAGGTAAGAAATTTCTCACGTTAATCTATTATTCATAAAGTAAACATTCATCAACTTAGTTTTCAATACACTACCACTACCAACAACAATAATAACAAATTATGTTGCTATTTTAATTCATAATTTATTTTAATCACTACAAGGGTAAAACTTGACTTTAAAGTCATAAAATATTTTTTCGTTTTGATTATAAGTGATGCCAACATCCAAAAATAAAACAACATACTCAACAAAGAGAAAAATAATTACTATGCGAATATTTATGATTGTTGTAGTAACAAATACAATGTTGGTATTATGTCATAAAATAATTTAATCAACTTAACATTTAATACAAACTATAAAAAATATTAATGGAAATTATGTAAGGATTCAAAGGCTATGACTTTCCTCATTTTGAAAGAACTCAATCTAGCGGAAGTTCTAAATTCTAGATCCACTAAATAATTACAAATTTAATGAAATATGTGTGACTTGTGTTGTATCAAGTCAATGATTCTCATAGACGGTACCCTATGAGAATGGATCTCCAATTATGTAGATGGATTTGTGTTGTATCAATTCATGTGGTTATACTATGTGATATATCGCTACTCATGGTCAATGACTGCTATAAGTCTCATTTAGGGATTAGCTACCCCTAGAATGAATTACTTGAGCATATGACTATATGGCCTAGGGTTATATATATGATCATCAGTATGTATGGAATAATTATTTTGAGTATGATATGATAAGATGGATAAATGATACATATATGGACCATGCATTAATTATTTAATTATAATGAGATAAAGCATAGAAAGAGAACTTGAATTTCCCATGCAAATGTCTGATTGAACTCAAGTTATAAAGCTTCAGTAAAATGTGAATGCATCAATCAATGCCTCAATCAAAGCATCAATTGAACCTATTAATGAATGTAACCAATTAAGTAAAGAATATCTTAATGTTTGTCAATCAACATGCATCAGTTAACTAAAGAGATCCATCCAAAAGTTAATAATAGAAATTGTGCATGGATGGAACTAAGAGTAAAGCATCGATGACATGTAAGTTAGCCTGTTAAATAAGTGACCAGCAGTCAGTTAAAGATTGAGTTCATTTCACATTCAGTTAAAATTTAGTTCAAGTCAGTTATCATTTAGTTAAAGTAAGTTAACATTTAGTTCAATTCATTTAACATTCAGTTCAAGTAAGTTAACATTTAGTTCAAGTCAATTAACATTTAGTTCAATTCAATTAACATTTAGTTCAATTTAGTTAACATTCAATTCAAGATAGTTAACATTCAGTTCAAGTCAATTCACTTTTAGTTGAATACACTGAACATTCAGTTAAAATTAATTGAGGAAAGGAAGTTCACTAATGTTTGTGTTAGCGTTGATTTTTTTATTGGTGAGAAGAGGGGCTTAAACCCTGATAAGGAGATTAAAATTTTGAAGTTTTTCTAATGAGACTCTAGGTTGTAGAATGGAGGTGAAATAGAAAGCATGGTTTTCATTTTTCCCATGAAACCATACGATAAAGTTTAAAAGCGGCTTAAGGAAAAAAAAAGGGTGCATGTGGTTTATGATAAAAACATAGAATGTCTCGATATATTGGGCATATAGATCAATGGTGAGTAAGTATTTTATGTAGGAGCATCAAGTAAAAGTCCTATGTTTTTTGATTGAGTAGGAAATACTTTTTTTTTGCTCCCATGTAATCATTCTAGAAGGATAGGATTAGTTGTCTGTTCTTGTAGTTTGTTTTACAGATAGGATTAGATTGAATGTAATAGTGGCAAGTTTCCCCTAATGTCCTTGAATCTTGCAAGAGGTTTCTCGAGGATTGGTTAGTTGTAGATTTACTTTCTCGGGAGTTCATATCATGTTTGTTCGGATCTAACAGGTTTGATGAAGTTCTATATTAAGTGTCGAATGTAATAATCAATGTATGAGACTGAATGTATGAATGAGAAAGTGTGTGTATGCAAAAGTGGTTGTTGATAGAATGAAGAACAGAGTTTCAAATATCTGCACGTATTGAATATCTGATGTCTTCTTTTCAATAACTCGAAGTATGTTTAATTCCTTGTGTATGAATGAATTGTGTGTCTTTATCAAGAATATTCAGGAGTCACTAAGATGGATATTTATTCATACGAATACAACAGGAATGAATTGATTGTTTCACTGATCATCTCATCTGTAGTAGTATGAGTTACAAAATATGCAATTTTTTTCATATCCGCAATTTGGTAAAGCATTCTAGATCGTATGGTTGAGATCATTTTCGCAAAACATCGACGTTTCTCAGAAGTTGTGGAAAGATTTGTGGGAGAAATATTGTGGAAGTTCATTTTGGGAAAAGTTAAAAGGCATGTCCACAATCCACAATCCATAATCAAATTGTATAAAGAACGTTGTGGTCGCATAATTGTGCAACTTGGTTTTTGGAATTTGAAAAGAAAATAATATCTTTAACCCGCATTGTGGAAAGGTTCTTCCGGAAAGGAAATTGCGGAAGGAGTAAAATTGTGGAAACCTATCAAATTATGCTAAAGAAGAAGATTTTAATAAGTATATTTTCCTGATTAGGAAAATTTAAGCTTTCTATCTCAAACCTGGAATTAGTTTTTGTATCAGAGTGAAAAAAAGAATTATGTGTGAAGATTATCAAAGCTAGTTAAAGATGCCTCCAAGACAAGGACGAGCACATGGAGTTACAGTAGGAGGTGGTTGAGGAAGACAAACTGTAGAGGAATACACATAAAGGGAATTGAGGGAGCTCCAAGCTAGGATGGAGGCTATGGAGAGAAGAAATTCATAAAGTATGGATATCAGCAATGAAGAAGAATCCTCTAAAGAAGAGAAAAAGGATATTGATGACAAAGTAAAAGTATTGAGGATGCTAGTGAAAGCTAGTAATAGGCCTAAAGTTGAAGCTCCCATGTATGAAGGTAACCTGAATATTGAAGAACGCATGTACTAGATCAATGCCCTAGAAACGTACTAAATGATTTCGAAGAAATTCAGGATAAGAAGAAGGTGAAATATGTAGCGAACATACTGAAAGGATATGCAGCCATTTGGTGGGATGAACTCTAGATCCACGAAGAAAGCAGAAGTAAGTCCAGAATCAAAACCTTTGATAAAATGTTAGATAAAATTAAAAGTCAATTTATGCCTAAGGATTATCAGTTGACTCTCATTAGACAATTACAAAATCTTAGACAAAAGGGTATGACTGTTAAATAATATACAAAAGAATTCTTTAGGTTGAATATTAGAGATGGACAGATACAAGGGGACATAGAAAGAGTGGCCAGATATGTAAATGGACTAAGATATGAAATATAATATGATATCAACTTGTTAAATTTGAAGACTATTGAAGATGCTTATCAGGAAGCCTCAAGGGTAGAAGAGAAGCTACTATGAAGAATGAACCAGAGGAATCGAGGAAAAGGTACAACAAGAGGAAAAGGATCTCCAAAAATAAGAGGTAAGTCAAATACCTCTAAGGATGAGGTAGAAGGTTCTAGTATCCAAACACCCCAAATAGAAAGATTCAAGGGAGGTAGGTTTAATGTTAGGGGAAGATACATAAATAAAGAAGTGAAATGCTATACATGTTGAGAAATTGGAAACATGTCATGGGAGTGCCTAAAGAAAAAACCTACAGCTCAAAGGAATGAAAATATTATTGAGGCTTGTGAAGAGTCCAATGAGGAATCATAGATGAATAATCCTCCTAAGGAAGGAGAATCTCTTATGACGAAGAGAGTTTTAAAGAAAACAGAAAAGGAAGTACATGAACCAGCCTAGAAGAAGAGTATGGTCAAGACTAAGTGCAAGTCACAAGGGAAGTGTTGTGATGTGATTATTGACAATGGTAGTACATATAATTTGGTCTCCACTGAGATGGTAGATAAGTTGGGATTGAAGAGGATGAAACATCCCACTCCTTATAAAGTGTCCTGGTTACAAAAAGGACATCATCTGTTGGTGAATGAGAAATGCAATATGGAGTTTCAAATTGGTACTTATAAAGATGTGGTATTATATTATATAATTCCTATAGATATAGTCCATGTACTCTTAAGGAGGCCATGGAAATATGATAGAAAAGTTGTTCATGATTGTTAACACTAAAAAGTGTTCACCTAGATGTCCATGGTCCCATAGTCATACATCATTCCCACCATATTTCCTTCATTTTTTACCTTCACAGTTGTATTTCCACTAAAAATGGTACAAAACATCATTATTCCTTCCCACAATTGAAGGGATGATGAGCATTTATTATGATTTATCCCCACTCTCTCCCAAAAAGGGTAAAAAACACTAAAAAAGAGAATGGGTAAAAAAAACACAGATAAATACCATTGACAATAAAATACCACGGGTCATTACCTTGGGTCAAAAAACCCTTGGACCATACTATAAATACAATGTGAAGGAATTCTCCAAAACACTTTTGGATCATTTTTTGCAATTTTTCCATTAGTCACATCACATACTTTTCCTTCCATATTTTTCCATGACATTTTCCATGGTGTACATTGAGTTCACTCCGTACCCAATTGGATCCATTCCACCCATTTGAAAACCAATTGTGGAAGATATTGGAGACCCAAATCGTGGAGCTGTGGAACCACTTCCAAGGACAACTACAGTGGAACATTTTTAGAAAGGTGTGTTTACTTTTATTTCTTGCATTAGTTAGTTTATATAAATGTGAAAAACCTAAAAATATTTTCTTTTGTTGTATTGTTTCTTTTGTTATTGTTGAAATCTTCTTTATGTTATGGATGAGCTAAGGTTGGTGCTTTTGCACATAGTAGGGGGGAAATCCCCACTACAGTTTTGGTGACTCCACTCAGTCGATCCATACAGATCTTTTTTTTTGCAAGTTTGTTATTAGTTTGTTCTCCTATTATCCCCTTAGTCATCACATATTTGACCCCCTCGCGGTAGATTTGAACTAGTCCTATGTTAGTTCCTGCCCCTCGTCCCTAGACAACTCTCTGTTTTTTTTAAATCTTAATGTTCGAGCCGAGTCGCATATATCTGGTTGAAAGCCATGACCCAATCTCACCTTTCTACCTAATAAGAATGACCTAGGTCATGCATTTATCCTTATTAAGAGTGACCTGGTTTAAAAACCTAGATCGCTCCTGTCTTGGATTCCGAAGCGACCCCAGTTGCTATTGTGACTTGGTTTCGAGTGACCTGTCACGCTTAACCCTTGGTTTTGTGCGACTTGAGTCCTTCGACTACTTTTCTATGCATATCATGATTGTTTCTATGTTCCTTATGACCCAAATCATGCATGTCCCACCGACAAGTGTGATCTGTATATTTTCAGTATGTTTTGTGCTTTAGATCCCTCTTTCAGACCCCCTATCTGTGTCAAACCCTTTTTTGGCCTATTTCTGTCCAAATATTATCCTTTACTGCCCCCTGGCATGTTTTGAGATCTCACTTACTTGGTTTGTGAGCCGTTCTAGTTGAGCTTCATGGTTGAGACCCCATGCATGTTTCCTACATTTGATTAGTTCCTTTTATTGCTCATTTATTTCAAGTACATTTTATTTCTGGAAGAAAAGTTTATTTTGTAGCATATTTATTGTTATTTACTGCTTTTTATCTGCATTATATTTGCATCTTGACAATGATATTGGGACATCTTCGGCGTGGATTATTGGGTTTTGTATACACATCAGTTGCACACATTTCACACCATATAAGTGAAAATCTTGGTTCATGACCCCAATCAAGCCCACATCAAGCCTTAAAAATAACTTTATACAACCAACATTGTAACCTCATTTGAGGACAAAACAATATCATAGCTAAGTTAAGACTTTGGGGATATGCATCCAAACAACACCCCTATGTCACTTTCATTTTGAGACATAGTTGTTGTCCATTAGGGGACCAAAATACTCTTGTAATTGTTGACACAGTCACAACCAGTTTGTCGGGAGGCCCCCTACTCTGCAAGAGTAAGCCACAAATGAAGGGGTTTTAGAAGTCAGGGTGGAATACCGCACTCCATATTTCACCGAAGGCTAACCCTTCACAGTCCTCCTCATATCACCCAGTTGAGGGTTGAGGAACAAAGGGATTGAGCACCAGTAAAACGAATGGATCTGTCATGAACAAGGTAGCCTAGTTTCCATTATTGTAGGGCTCTTTTACCCAGAGGTCCTTCTCGGTATTGGGATTATCTTAGCCTATATTCTTCTTCCATTTCATATTATCTGACTGGGATTTCATCACCCTGTTGAGGATACAATTTGTGAGGGGTTTCCAGCTTGTAGTTATGAGTTTGCTTGCACTCATACCCCATAGGTTAGAGAGTCATTTTTATTTTTAGTGATGCTTGTTGTCTTTTTGGCCACTTTTTTGTAGACTCGCATTGTTGTGACCCACTATCGTAGTTTGGTTTTAGATATTGTTGTTGGCCTGTGAACCTCCATTTCATATGCTCTCCTTCTACACACTTGGTTTTTGTTGGTTTTTTAATCCTGCAATTGATACTCTTGAGTTTTCATTCATTACATAGCACTCCATCGCACGATCATAGCTCCATCATGCTACTCACATAGGCTTAGGGGGCACACCCCCTAGTTTGGTTCCTTGAACAATCATCATCAGATTCATATTTGGCATCGTTAACCACCTTTGGAGCCACACATGGCCTCTGAGTCGAATTCGGATTCATATCAGTCCGAGCCCACCTTGTTCATTGATTCATCTTGCCCCATGGCTGGTCCACATCCTCATCCCTTTCAAGGGGAGATTGTTAGTAGTGGGCTCATGTCCATTCCACCTATCATCACAGGTATCCCTTCCACTGGGCCTATAGGCCCTTGTCCTAGTGAGCCCCTTGTCACTACACACACTATTGTTGGTTCACTACCCACTAGTGGTGGTCCCATTCCATCCACCATGGTCACTACCACTCCACCATTTATACCTAGAGTAAGTGGCCCTTTCACGTCTGTTCGGACTGTTCCTACCATACCAGTGACTTTTCCTATTGTCGAAAGTCAACCTTATCCACCCCCAGTCATGCATGGGAACTACATTCCTGCTTCCACCAGCATCATTGCTGATCCTTCCCGAACCTCTCTCGGCTCTATTATCCCTTTTATGGCTAGTCTCAACCTTCCCGATTTGGCATGATTGACCAATGACCCTATTCGTCATCACCCACAATGGCCTCCTATGCCTACCCCGCTTCCCTTATACATCCCTAAGTTTGAGGTTAAGGCATGTTGATCCTAGATTTGTTATCATTTTTTGCAGTTAAATTATTCATTTAAACACATATTTTATTATCTTTTGTATATTTTATGACACAAATCATTATTTAGCCTCAGGTATGAGTGTATTTAAGGTTTATATGAAATATTTTTATTTATCATTTTTTATAGTTTTATTAATTAAAAATAACATTATTAAAGTGCATTTGATATATTAACTGATTTATATATTTGTTTACAGACTTTATAATATTTTTGGGCTAAATTAATAAACAGAGTGCATTCATCCTGCCTTTCGCACAACATGTCTAGCTCGTCATCAAACTCACTGGTGGTTTGCCAGATGTTGAAATGTGTTGTTGTAGACTGCATCCCTGAAGCACGCCAGCAGATACACACTCCATTCGCCCTAGATTGATGCCCAACGTATCATCTCATGGCCCAGCCTCCCATTCAGCTCTCCATCCAGATAACCCATCAGATTGCGTGCTGCTGAGAATTAATTTCGGGCATTTAAAACATAAAACAACTATAAATGAACTGTTATGCATGCGTTTGGGTGATGAAGCTGTGTTCTAGATGTTTTCCATCCTGCATCCTTCTTTTCTCACCACCGCATCAACCATCCACGCGCTAGATTGATGCATTCAACCCACTCTCTAGAATATTCACCACTGCACTCTCCTATGTTCACCATCAATCACCTTCTACGCTCAAGAAGGAACCTGTGTGGCACCTCTACAGATCATTCACGCTGAAGAGAAGCCTGTGTGCCACCTCTGAAGACCGTTCACGCTGAAGAAGGGAGATGCCTACACGTTGTCTTGTGATCAGTTAAACACATTTAAGATTGAATAAATTTAGAGAGTAGTTGACCACTAAAGGGTTGAATTTCTCCTCCCTGTAAATCATTATATATAGCAGCCTCTGTGAGAGAACTGGAGTTAGCTAGAAAAATCAGTCAGTTAGTAGAGTTAGGAGAAGAGTTCTTGTTGTGATTTACTCTTGAACATTGTATTTATGTTCCACCATCTGAATAAAGAGTCGCATGTGTTCCTGTTGAATATTTCGTTTAAGTAGAAGTTAGCCAGGCATCACCCCTGATTGTTGAGAGGGCCCCTCATCAACCAGAGCTTTCTTTTCTTGTTTATTTCTTTCATTTTTTTGTTGTAGCTAGTTTAATTCACAGTCTATTTTGTTTCGGTAATGCAATTTTATTTCTGAATTAGATAGTTAACTACGCGCATAGTTTGTTTCCAGCTTTGTTTTCAGCCATTTCATTTTCAGTCTATTGTTCAGTTTATTTGCAAGTTAGATAAAATACATTGTTGTTTATCAAATTAAGTAGATTTAATTTTGTCTATTTCATTTCTGTTAATTATCAGTTTATGAAATTTACATTTCAGTTTATTAATATGCAATGGTTTCTTTATGCTTATGTTTATGAATTTGCTTAAGTTTATTTTACTGTTAGATTTGCTTAGTAAGTAGGTTTGTTTATTTCCTTATGTATTAGAATTACATTTGCATGGTTTCAGCTGAAGATTTGTTCATTTAGGTTAGTTTTTACCATTTTAACTGTGCATCTTGTCATTCAGACAACCTCTTCAGTCTGTTATTCAGCCACTCATTTCATACCCACAGTTCAGTTTGTCATTCAACCCTTAGTTCTGTTTTTAGTGTTTTTTATGTATTTTGAGATTGTTTTTAGTTTTGTTTTGTTAATGTCTGAATCATGTTTTGTCTGTCATATTTAGATGTTAGTTTTGTTTAACATTAAATTTAAAGTTTAATTGTTTTAAGCTATTTATTAAAGTTTTATTATTTTCCTTATTTCTTTTTGCTTGAATGTGTGTCAAGTTGTTTTGTTTCTTGAATGTTATTGTTGATTTTGTTCTAATACTATATTATTTTGTGTTTATGCTTTTTAGATTGATTTATTCATTTGCATGTGAGATTGAGTGTTATATGTGTTTCCTTTAGTATGTTTTTAGATTCTCTTTTATGTCGTGTTATTGTTGAAAGAACTTGTAGGACAGAACCTAAAGATATTTCTTTTATTAATTTTTCTACTTGATTCTTTTGTTAATTTTTCTTTATTAAGTTTTCTACTTGCTTCTTTTTTTAATTTTTCTTTATTAAGTTTTCTACTTGCTTCTCTTATTAAGTTTTCTGGTTTCTTATAAGTTAAGTTCTCCTTGTCCCCTAGTTTTCCATTTGAATAGTTAATTGTTGATTATATTTTAGTTTAAAGTTTATTATCAATTATTTAGTTTATTATTCTATCTCAATTTAATTACTTTAATAATTGCATTTTCAGGAGTTTGACTCAGTTTTTCATTTTGAAAGATCTTTTGATATTTTGTTTGTTAAAATATTTACACTACACCCTCTACCTTCGCATATATTTTGTGCCAACTCTAAGCTTACCAACCCTGGTTGATATTTTGTGTTTATGTTTTTTAGATTGATTTATTCATTTGCATGTGAGATTGAGTGTTATATGTGTTTCCTTTAGTATGTTTTTAGGTTCTCTTTTATGTTGTGTTATTGTTGAAAGAACTTGTAGGACAGAACCTAAAGATATTTCTTTTATTAATTTTTCTACTTGATTCTTTTATTAAGTTTTCTACTTGCTTCTTTTTTTAATTTTTCTTTATTAAGTTTTCTACGTGCTTCTCTTATTAAGTTTTCTAGTTGCTTATAAGTTAAGTTCTCCTTGTACCCTAGTTTTCCATTTGAATAGTTAATTGTTGATTGTATTTTAGTTTAAATTTTATTATCAATTATTTAGTTTATTATTCTATCTCAATTTAATTACTTTAATAATTGCATTTTCAGGAGTTTGACTCAGTTTTTCATTTTGAAAGATCTTTCAATATTTTGTTTGTTAAAATATTTACACGACACCCTCTACCTTCGCATATATTTTGTGCCAACTCTAAGCTTACCAACCCCGGTTGATAATTAAAGAATAGGTGGATTAATTTAGACATCAAAATACACCCAACACTTTTGGCGCCGTTGTCGGGGAGTTGTTCTGTAAGGTAGAATAGAATTATTTATGAAGTTTAGTAATAGGTTGGTAGCCGAGGGACAGTAAGATGAGAGGTAATAACCTACGCATATGTTAGAACAGGCGCCCCCAAATCCAGCAAAAGAAGTAGCATAGGTTTTCTTTAGTTTAAACCTTTTTTTTCATGAGTAGAATTAGAGGTCCTCATGGTAGATTTGTTAATACCATAAAACTTATTGAAATCCCTACTAACTACCATAGGGAACCTAATTCTCCAATTACTAAATTACCAGAAAGGTATCAAAAGACACCTATAGGAAGTAGCTCTACCCTGAAACCTAAGGAGTATCTCTTAAAATATCTTACTGGAGAATCCATAGAAGGAGAAGGAACCTTGGCAGAAGTTCCTCAGGACCCCATTCCTGAGGAAGTTCAAGAGGATTAGCCATTAGAAACCCCTAACCCTCCACTAGTTTCAAATACAATTAACATAAATTTCTCACTAGTACACTAGTACAAAATGAGGAATTAGCTACTACGTGACTTAAAATTCTAGTCACCACAGATTTTTCAAGTGATTTACTACTAAATATGAGCAATTTTGATTGACCCAACTATAAACGACTAAAATCAACGACTAATTTGGTCACCAGTTAACAAATATTACTAGATAATAAGTGACACAGTTAAAAATGACTAGGATAAACAACTAATTTAGTCATGACATAAAAATGACTAGCTATAAGAATATGAATTAGTCATTTATGTTAGTCATTTTTAATTGTGTAATGGAGAATTGCAATTTTGACAATGAAGTGTAAATTTTGTAAATTGTCTACCTTCTATTAGTAATATTGGTGCCATGCACCTCGATCTTCAGAGATCCAACAAAGCAATTGGATGAATTTTATCTTAACCATCTTTATCCCTACTGCACCATTGAAGAAAACCCTACTAAGCGTGTGCCAAAGCAAAATTAGGTTCCTTATATTACATCAATTACAAATTAGGTACTAGAACCAATACCATATCAATAGCTAGAAGCATCATAGCTAATTGTTGGTCATATGTGTCATCCACGACCCTTTTCCACTAATCACATCTTTTGGGTCGATGATAGTTATGCCAAAGGTAATTATCAAAAATTGATGACAATGTCAATAATCATTATGATGACGATAATGAAGACAATCATGATGATGCCATGAATGATGATTATGATGATAATGGCAATGATGATGACAACAACAACGATGGTTATGATGGCAATGATGACATTGTTGATCATGTGATTATATGATGAGAGTGAGTGATCACAATTACAAGAGATGATTTTCCTCTTGTAGTGAGCATTCTAGATCTCAGTTGCACATTATAAGTTTTTCTAGGGAAGAGTCACTTCTTTTTGTCTATTGGATCCAAGATGGATCTAGGGTTTGTCTATCTAGTTTGCAGAGAGAATTTGGATAATCTTCATGTGTGTTTTGGTCTAGATCCAAAGGTTTTATCTGAAGGATTATTGTAGTGTTGTTGTAATCAAATCCAGCAACAAGAAGAAGACAAACATTTGTTGTTTTTCCCTAGTTGGGGTTTCTAGGGTAAATCCTTGTGTCTATTTTGTGTGGTTGCATTTTGTTGTTCTGTTGTGCATTTATGGTTTCTTATGTAGTTGTATTCTCAGTCATTAATGTTCAGTAGTTAACTGAAGAACACATTAATAGTTGTTGCTAATCAAGAACTTTATAAGGGTATAAAAGTTAAGATTGAGCATAAATTGAACTCAGGTTTTTATATGAAGAGTTTAACAAACTTTTGTTAGGAAAACATTTCTTCAAACACTTTGCATGCAAGTATGTCATCAAACACTTGGATTGCACTCTCAAATTTATGGACATAAAAAACTGAAGAATTTACCCATTTTGAACACAACATTTAGAAATAGGTCTTAGAGGGTTGATTTCCCTTAAAAAATGTGAACTTCTCTCATCACTGCAAGGGTTTTCTCTCAAAAGAGAATTAGTAGGATCACTCCTACCAATAATCCAAAGATCATATTCACTGTAAAGGCACTTGACGAAAAAGACAAGATCCTCAAAACAACCATCTCTCTTATCTATGGTTAAGCGCCAATACAAAGCACCCATTATTTATGCTCTAACATACTACTAATTAGAAGCATATAAAGCATGATCCATTCAATTAGCCATATTTACTAGGTCAATTCATTTTGGAGTCTTAATCTTACAAGTCTAATTGAGATATTTGGAAAAAGATATCATGAAATTGCCAAAAAAATCATCTTTAACTACACACCCCACTACCATGATTCAAACCTAAAGAACCTTAACACGAAGCCACCTCAATACTCATGTCTTTTTCCAATCCTTCCAATAAATTGATAATTTTTTCTCTTTAAATAGTATTCCTTAAGAATATTTATCTCTAAACAAAACCTAATCTTAAAGGTTTTATTGTCATACCCACACCATTCAATCTTTAAAACTTATAATATATATTAAAAAAAAATAACATTAATATAAATTCCATATATAAAATAATGATATAAAAATGAAATAACACTATTCTAATTCATTTCATTTTATTTTTATATGGTTCAAGAACAATGTGTAAGTACAATTTTTACACCTTTTCAAGGTTTTATTGTCATACCCACACCATTCAATCTTTAAAACTTATATATAAAATAATATATTAAAAAAATAACATTAACCTAAATTTGATATATAAAATAATGATATAAAAATGAAATTACAGTATTCTAATTCATTTCATTTTATTTTTATATGGTTCAAGAACACTGTGTAAGTACAATTTTTACACCTTTTCAAAAGATTCCTCATGCGATTTCCATGTATGTGAAAGCTTTCCAAGATTGTATGAAAAACAAAAAGTAAATTTTGATGAGGCCAAAAGAAATAATAAAGTAGAACCACTTTTTATTCGTCCCTCTGCACAGTGGTATACATGTGAAGAGCGGGAAGGTGTAGGATTTAGATTCATTTATTTGACAGTTCTTCCCAAAAGGCAGGCAAAAACCAAAAAGAGATCAGTTTGGTGTTTGACAAGTTTGTTATTCTATGCATTCATCCCAAAGAGGAACTAGAGGAGGCTTTAGCAGTTTTGAATCCCAAATAAGTCATATCAACCACTCCCAGCTGCAAAGCAACTAGGCTACCCTATATTAGAGATAAAATTAGCAATGCTGGAATTTGGTCAGAAAATGATTTGGGTTTTCAATTCGAGGCTAGGAAATCCTGGTCCCGAGCTGGTTCAATGTCAGGGATCAGTCATGATATGGTCATTCAGTCAACCATGTCTTGTGTTGCAGAAAAGGGAAAGGGTTTATGGTTTTAGAGATATACATCATCTTAGTTTTAAGAGGATCTAAATTCATCTTAATTAAATGACTTTGTAAAGATTTGATCCCGCTTTGTTGATCGCACCTTGTTGAGTCTAAAGAACCCTAATGCAGAGTACATAAGTTACACAGACACAACCCTAGATAACACAAGAAAACAAAGACACCCACAATTGTGCAGGACGTGAAATACTAAAATGCGACAACAAACTGAAGGAGTCCATGACAAATCAAAGGATTCATGAATAATTAATGAGCAGAAGAATAGAAGCTCTCACGAACACCCAATCTCCTAGGTAGCGTGGATGTCTGGTCATCTTTCATTCATATAAAGGTACACCATTTTTTTCTTGTCTCCTATTTGAATTATTATCAAGAAATGGTAGATAGAGCCCTATATTTAACAAATAGAGACAATTTTTAGGAAGAATTTATTCTTTAAAATAAATTTTAAATTTCTATGGAAAGGGGAAAATTATTTTTAATATATTTGGAAACTTTGTAATTTTCATCAGCTTCAGAAATCCTTAACGTAGATAGAGAAAACCATTTATCTATGAACAATCCTCTTTAGGAACTCATGGCAAATATACCTATGTATTTTTAACATGTGTATGATTAGGCTATTCCACCTGTAGTGTATGGATAAGCCACCTAGGCTTCCACTGTATTGTCTTGTAAATCATGTTGTCTCTGCATTAAAACTTTGCTAATCTAAATTTGATTTCCGTGAAACCTGTGGATCAACATTTGGGACAAGAATCTTCTCTCCCTTCTCAACGTCTTGAAAAGAAGTTTGTGGATTTCCTACTTGCTCCTTTTCTACTTGTAGTGTATGGATAAGCCATCTAGGCTTCCACTGTAATGTGTGGTAAAACATGCTCTATCTCTACATTGAAACTTTGCTAATCTAAACTTGATTTCGCTGAAACCTGTGGATCAACATTTGGGACAAGAAGCTTCTCTCCCTTCTCAACATCCCTCCAGGACAAGAATCTTCTCTCCCTTTTTAATTTCCCTTGGAGGCTCTTGAGACATAGAGGCTCTATCCTTCTCAATGAACTTCACATCTTGGCTCACTACAATCTTCAGCTGTGACAAAACATAGACCTTGTACAATTTGGAAGATTCACTGAAACTAACAAAATTACACTAATTATAAGGTTCTAACTTAGTTATTTTCTCCACAACCACATGAATACACATAGTAGTAATGAAAATATGATACCTATGGTTTCTCACCAGTTAAAGATTCTTCAAAGTGTATTGTCCTTCAATATATTGTGAGGACACCTATACATTTTGTATAGGTCTGTAGTGCATCTGTTTCCCCAAAGAAACATAGGCTGATCAATATCATGTATCATAACCTTGTCTATTTTATGGCCAGATCTTTATCATGTATCATAACCTTGTCTCTTTCTATGATGAACCCATTCTTTTCTATAACCTCATTATGCTGTAGGTGTAAGGCATTATTAACTCCCTTTTGATCCTTGTTTCCCTGCAAAATGCATCAAAATCATTGGAGGTGTACTTTCCTTGATTGTTAGATCTCATCTCATTGATCTTCTTACCCATTTGATTCTACACAAAAGCCTTGGACGCTTGAAACTTGCAAGAGACTGTAGTAACTAGGTTATACATGGTGTATTCTTTGAAATATAATTGTTTTATCTGAGATCGTGGGAGAGAAAATAAGATAAAACTAGAGATAACATAATTGTTGATACCCTGGATTCTGCAGGTAGGGTTGTTGTATAATGAGACTTCACTTTATTCAGTATTGGACCTCACAAAGGACTGGACATTAGAAGAAATACAGATGTTAAGGAATAAGGTTGGAGATGTTTTATCAATTAAATGTTATGTTTTTTCTTAATATATCACTTTTTTGAGTTTTTTGATTCAGTGCAGATGTCTGTGTATGACGTATGGGCTTTAAGGTTGTTTGTAATTACGCATTTTACTATTAAAATTATCTAACCTTTTGTCCATGGGGAACTACATGATGGGTGCTAATTATACACAAAAGAGTATTTTCCTGGCTATAGTTTACAGATGCATAGACCATTGTATTTTCTTACAAATCGCCTTTGTTTGTGCTGAAGGAAGAGATTAATGCTATGAAAACACTTGGAATATGATTCTTTCTCTTGGTTGTTATTCTCATATTTGATCAGTTTGTCTAGTTTTAGGTGTACTTGTCATTGGAGGTGTACTTTCCTTGATTGTTAGATCTCATCTCATTGATCTTCTTACCCGTTTGATTCTACACAAAAGCCTTGGACTCTTGAACCTTGCAAGAGGCTGTAGTAACTAGGTTATACATGGTGTATGCTTTGAAATATAATTGTTTTATTTGAGAATGTGGGAGAGAAAATAAGATAAAACTAGAGATAACATAATTGTTGATACCCTGGATTCTCCAGGTAGGGTTGCTGTATAATGAGACCTCACTTTAGTTAGTATTGGACCTCACAAAGGACTGGACATTAGAAGAAATGCAGATGTGAAGGAATAAGGTTGGAGATGTTTTATCAATCAAATGTTATGCTTTTTCGTAATAGATCACTTTTTTTATTTTTTTTATTCAGTGCAGATGTCTGTGTATGATGTATGGGCTTTAAGGTTGTTTGCAATTACACATTTTACTGTTAAAATTATCTAACTTTTTGTCCATGAGGAACTGCATGATGGGTGCTAATTATACACAAAAGAGGATTTTCCTAGCTATAATTTATAGATGCACAGACCATTATATTTTCTTGCAAATCGCCTTTGTTTGTGCTGAAGGAAGAGATTAATGCTATGAAAACACTTGGAATATGATTCTTTCTCTTGGCTGTTATGCTCATATTTGATCAGTTTGTCTAGTTTTAGGTGTACTTGTCATTGGAGGTGTAATTTCCTTGATTGTGAGATCTCATCTCATTGATATTCTTACCCGTTTGATTCTACACAAAAGCCTTGGACTCTTGAAACTTGCAAGAGACTACAGTAACTAGGTTATACATGGTGTATGCTTTGAAATATAATTGTTTTATTTGAGAATGTGGGAGAGAAAATAAGATAAAACTAGATATAACATAATTGTTGATACCCTGGATTCTCCATCTAGGGTTGCTGTATAATGAGACCTCACTTCAATCAGTATTGGACCTCACAAAGGACTGGACATTAGAAGAAATGCAGATGTTAAGGAATAAGGTTGCAGATGTTTTATCAATCAAATGTTATGTTTTTTCTTAATAGATCACTTTTTTGAGTTTTTTGATTCAGTGCAGATGTCTGTGTATGACGTATGGGCTTTAAGGTTGTTTGCAATTACGCATTTTACTGTTAATATTATCTAACTTTTTATCCATGAGGAACTACATGATGGGTGCTAATTATACACAAAAGAGGATTTTCCTAGCTATAATTTACAGATGCACTGACCATTGTATTTTCTTACAAATCGCCTTTGTTTGTGCTGAAGGAAGATATTAATGATATGAAAACACTTGGAATATGATTCTTTCTCTTGGTTGTTATGCTCATATTTGATCAGTTTGTCTAGTTTTAGAAATTGCTTCCAGTTATTTACATTTAAAAGACTTAGACAAGTTTGCTTCTATCACCAAGATTTTTTTTATTGTTTTGAAATGTAACAAAAATGTGAATTTTTGATTAAATTCATCTTATTCCTCTTTATATATGCAATAGGATATTAGCTCCTTGAAGAACAGAAAACACAACATTAGATGAGTTAAATCTATTTTATTCTTATAACTCAATCAATGTTACCATCTCTAACTTGATGAGGCAGAAGAGCCAAGAATTTGACTCGTACAAAAATATGAAAGATTACACATTTTGGGGTTTTATATACTTTGGTGTCCAGTCAACTCAATTCCTGTTATGCTAAAGTCAATAATGTGAGTTCTATGTGATGATAGTTGCAAGTCAAACTTTGTCAACCTGAGTCAAACTTAGTTTGAATCACCACAAGTTGGAAATTCTCTTTTGGTAGAAGTTCCAAGTCATAATCACGAGTCTAAGAGTATAACTCCTCATTCCTGTTACACTTAATACAATTTTATGATTTCAATGTGATAATAGTTTTTTACTATCAAGCAAGTTCTACCTCTCATCTTTCACATAAAGAGATTTATTTGAATTACCCTCACCTTGTTACCGAGGAAGTTGTTCTTCTCTGCACCCAATCTGAATCTAAAAAAAATTGTTTGTTTCAAAGTAAAAAGATTGTTTGTTTGCATATGTGATTCATGCTTTCAATTGTTCAATTTTGAATAATCTCGATCCTTTCTTGTTAATCCAATCGACTATAAGTCAAAATATGCGATTTTGTGGATTGATTGCAAGAGTTGAGCTTGGAAGTAAGCAAGTTCAGTTGGAAAAGGTAAGGTCAATTTATTAATATACTCTTCTAGATGATCGAATACAAACTTATGATGAACACTATTAAAACATTTCCTAAAATCCCCTCTAATAAAAAATCTCACCCCTATCCAATTCTGTATTTTATGGAACAACATATGGGTTTTCATCCCTTCCTAAAACCAAATGAAATGGGGAGAAAGATTGGATCATATATTTGTTCTAGGACCGAGGCCATTGATCTGTGCACTATTCGGCCTATGGGAGAGGGAATAGTAAGTGGTCATTTAGAAGACTTTATTTTATATACAAGAATGTGTTTCATACTTTCGAAGTGGAAGGATCCATCTAACAAAGAATGAGTGATCTCGACCAACCATTGGTGGGATAGGTTAGAGTGAGTATCCCTGGTAGATATTTTAGCTCCTCATACAATACAATTAGATTGGTTTTATCGGAAAATTAGGGCATGAGATTGGTATATTTACCTTCTGAATTAACTGTAAACTTCTCTTGGTACATGAATGGTTTAAATATCAGTAACTATGAATTCCTCTTTGAATTCATTATTGATCTGTGTTATTTATGTGGCTCTGAATTACAACTGTGCAGTACCCAAGATTGTCACTGTAAATAATATGAATTGCCGAAAAATGGTGTAACTCTATTGCCATGTTCCAACGGCATGAAGCCTGATTTTTCGCCTTCAAAACCTTGTTCTCCTGGTCCAGCTACAGAACATACGATAACACTAACAAAGTCTAAGAAGAAGAAAATCATTGTGGACAATGGTTATGCTACTAAAAATCACCATTGTCCACCATTGAAAATCAGTGTGGAAAATTTATTCACCTTTTGAATGGTTAGCTTGAATAGATTTTAAATTTATAGCGAGGAATCAGTAGAAGTCATTATGTTATAATTATTCCTAAAAGTCTGTTTCCAAAATGATGGCTTTGAGAGTGTCCCAATTCTTTGTTGTTACAAGAAGTGACACTCAAGTTGAATTCCATAACTAACACTAGCAAATGCAGGTTTCATATTTAGGCAATTGCAAATTCAAGCAAGTTAGGGAAGAGACTATTCCACTCTTAGTAGAGAACTAATATGCTTGTGTGCAAGCTAAAAGGATAGAAATCTATGTTTATCGACTCTAATTATACCCTAGGTCCCCAAACCTCCATAACATAGATAAGATAATATTATTAATGTCCCTGGAAGAGTAATTGGCACCTGGGACTAAATGAAGTGATCCTAACGTACTGCCAATGGTAATCATGTTTCAGCGCCTGATGAACATTGCTTCTAGAAATGAATGAGAATTGTAGGAACATAAACTAATAGTAACAGGGATGCTGGAGCATCAGGTAATGCTAGAACAACACTCCAATTCCTTCTTAGGCTCAGGAGTGGCAAGCTGGTGAAAAGTTTATGTGTTATAAGGTAAAATGGATTCCCGGAGAATCAAATCCCTTGACTAGTTATTTCATTGATATGCATGCTTTCATGGTAAGGAGAGAGCATATACTGATATTGAATCCATTTATTTTCCTTTATCCTATACCCTAGGAGTCGTGACAAATAGGAAGAAAAAGAAATATTAAAACCGTAATGAGAAGTATAATGAACACCATAAATGATAGGTAAGATGAAATGATAAGCTTAACTTGGAGCTATATAAATCTTCATAATATGTAAGGCAATCAATCACAGTAGTTACGCATAATCAGTAACTAATGACCACTGTGGTTCTAATGAGAAGATAGTAATTAAACAAAAGGTCAAATTAAAGAAGTTGAGCAGAAAGAAGATATTGAAGTTTGGAAGGAAGTGATTGTAATCTAGGAGATTTATTTGCTAGGGTGTTTTGATGTTTATGGTTACATTGATGCTTCTTATTCAAGCAGTTGGGATATCATCAATAGTGGGAAACTTAGAGATTATGAAACTATAGGTTCTCTAGAAGAAATTATCCTTCTGGTATATCATGTATGATTATGGGATTTGTAAATTTCAATATCTTTTGGTTGTAATATTAATTGGGTTATACAATTGTACTGGAAGACCATCTTAGGAGATGATTCTGTTACATTCCTTTACACTTGTAGTGGTCTATACTCTATATTACTAAAATCCTTTATTTTACAACATCGATTAAAAAAATTGAAAGAGGAGAAGACAAGCACAAATATTTTCCCATGAAATCAACTGATAAGTTTAGTCAAAAGGCTCATAATTTGTATAGTAGGATGATTTTCATTTCTTTGATCCAGTTGATCTTTGATGGGCATATTGTGAGTTTTCTTCATTTAAAGTGTGCTTTTTATCATGTGAGTAGTAATTGATATGAATCTCCATAAGTGAGACCTGATTGTAATCATCCTGTGTTGTATGTATCAGGTTTTAGTACATCGATTGTTATTTTATCATTTCATGTCTAGTTAATTGAACATAAATTGAAGGAATTAAAAATCTATATAATTTTTTAGAGGCAAGAAATATGCTTTGAGCAGTTTTATTTTAATGAAGCTCGTACTCATAGATCTTAAGAGGAAGGTGGTATGTTGAGGCCTGGTGGCTAAATTGATACTCAAATATATGAAATGATTACTGATGTTGCATTTGTTTATTTGGTAGGTTGGTGCAACGGTTGAATATCTGTAGAATATCACCATTCCTTCTTCTCTTATGGTGAAACAATTTGATGACAAACTAAAAGTAGCTACCAACAAGGGTGATATGGTTAATATTAATTTATACTGGAGGGAGTCTGTTCCTCACCCAGATGATTAGGTGGAGTATGAGTTGTGGACAAGTAGCAATGATGAATGTGGGGCAAAGTGTGATACCCAACTGGAATTTGGAAATAATTTTAAAGGAGCTACTCAAATTCTTGTATCTTCCATGATTAATGCATTGAGCCTTGCATTGCTTACTTACAGTAAATGCTTGGGGATAGTACTGGAGAAATTCAAGAAGGAATTTCTGTATTTTGGGCACAGTTTTCAAGATGGAGAAATTTTATCAAAGCTTGAGATAAGTCGATTTTTTATGCTAAGTTTAATTCTGTTGATGTACTATCAATGACTTTTGAAGAAGAAATAATAAAAGCACTCTCTCTCTCATAGGTTTTCCCCTTAGAAGGTTTTTCCTAAATCAATCTGAGTCTGAAACTTTAAAATGTGTGATTTATTTTTTAATTGTGCTCTTAGTAATTTGGTCAATTTCTCATGTGCTTCTTATTCAAAACTGTTTATGATATAAATTTAATTTGCAGCTATTAATTGTTGAATGAGATTGTGTATTAAAAAATGATAATATGAGTTTAACTTGAATCCTATTTGAGAAGTGAAATTCTACGTCTCTTTCCTTTTGTAAATTGAGTTTTGGTTTGTGGCTGATTAATCCATGATTCTTAGTTACTAACTCAGATTTTGGTTTGCAAGTTGAAGGAACCAAGGGCTTCAAGTGAGCCTTAGCTTGTGGAGGAAGTTTTCCAAATAAACTTTCAAACCCAATTGCTAAAGAGAATGCGGTGACTTCATCCACTCTTCAAGAACACAAGTAAGTGTCCAAAACACTCTCTATTTCATTGCTTCTCCACTAGTTACTCTTTTTAGTGCTGCTTTCAATTGTTTGTGTTTGCATGCATGCAAATTTTGTAGCTTCTTAAAGGCTGTAAGTTGTTTGCTTTTCATAGTTTTCTTTGTCATTAAAAATATTTTTTTAAACACTCCAAAATCACCTTATGATAGGCACTAGAACCTCTAATTGTCAAACTTAGCCACTTGGGGGTTATTAAAAACCCATGAAAGTGTTGTTTTCTTGCTGGTTGGTTTAGTTTCAGATCTGATTTTTATACAAGTAAATAGTTTAGTGCTAGAGTGCCTTTAAACTCAGTCTGACTTCCAAATATTATTAATAAACTTCATATCTAAGTTTAATAACAATAAATCTCTCCCAAATTCACTCATTAGGAGCTAGTATCCTTTTCTTGGTACTTAATTAACAAGACACTTATTTCTTTTAAACCCCTACACTTCATTATGAAATTGTCCCATTTCTCTGCATTGTTTAACTTTCAGGGAAGCCATCAATAACTGATTCTAGTTATTATTGGGTGCCTTGTTCTTACCCGAGTAACCTGTGCATCCATTTCCATTTTCCATTGTTGCTTGTGTAACATTTGGAGTCTTTATGTCCATTAATTAAATCATAAGTCATACCTTGAAGCAAACCCCCCTAGGGTACCCAATTTTCCAACTTGTTAAGCTTCAAGGTGCCCTATACCTCTAGAAATCAGTCTTACTAGTACTATGAGAAAGCTAGTTCCACTAACAAGTATCTGGAAAAGTTTGATAGGGTACACCTCCCATGGTTAGTCTGGTTCTGCTTTCAGTAGATCTAGAAAACCTAAAGAGATGGTTTCACCAGTTTGGCTACTGTTCGTCTCTACCAATGCTGAGGCCGCTACATTGTGTGATGAGAGAACTATTTTCACCATATTCCATTTTTTCTAGCATTGTAGTACTACAATATATGCATGAACAGATTGCCAATAAAATGGTCAGTTAATTGAGTAGGATATTGCCTATTTAGAAAGATAACTAATTGTACCTTTAGCTTATAATGTCCACTAGAAATTTGATCTTCATGGAACGCTATCAATAATCAGCCACAATTCAAATGTTTAGAAAATAGGAGAGACTCTGTAATTGTAAAATGATAGTAAGGTATTCTAATTTCTGGATTCTGTGTCTAAAATACTCTACCTGAAAGGTTTTGGTTTGTATAAATCACATAAAGGTCTATATCATTGTGCTTTACAAGTTTAGCTTTTATATGAAATTGTGTAGATTTAAACATTGAACAATTATGGTAATTGCAAAAATCCAGTCTGCAGGAGCTCAAGTTTGGCTTAAACATGGTAACAATTTTGTGTGTGTTGTAACGTCTCTTCAAAATGACAAGACGTATTCTTTGTCACCATCAATATATAGATCTGAAGGCATTGAGTAATCAGTATATGGAAAAAACAAGAAATCTAAAGTACCAAGTACAGATCTGTCGTGTAACATTTAGGCACCCTTCCTAGGGATTTCAAAATTTTGACAATATTTTGAATTAAATAGATAGGCATCCTAATAGATATAATATGAATCACTTACCAAGCCTATGGAATTTCCCCTTGGATACTTCAGACTCTCATTCCTAAGATAGAATTTAGTTTCAAAAAGATGAAAATAAAAGAATATACCCTATCAATATAGAAATATACCCATGTTTTCCAAATTTTAGATCACAAAAGCGTTTCTTGGCATGATGCACCCTCTCCCCTAGGACAAAAGTGAATGAAATGGACCTCCAAGTGCAAGAACAAAATCCCTACTTCAAATGAGGGAATGGTCTAGCATCTTCATGAGAATACCATTTTGGAAATACACCTGGTAGCAGAAATGTAGTCATCACCCACTTAAGGTTTTTAAACAAGACTGTTATGAGTGAAAAAGAGTAGCTAGACTACAATGATTGAAATATCATAATTAGATGGTGTGGGCTTCCAAGTCATGGTGAGAGTTTGGGCACCTAGAGTTTCACCCGCTTAAAATCAAAATCAAATCATTTACTATTCTCATAGGTTTTGCAGGGGAGATTACAATAAGTGCAGATGTAATTGCTAGCTTCCTGCAATGTTAGCAGAGATAAATTCATTATGTTCATCTTCCACGTCATGCATCATAAACATTGCATCAACCATAAAATTCTTGTTAGGAACATTTACTGCTTCTTTCATCTTTTTTTGTGTCTCTAGCTTTGAACTGTTCCCTACGACAAAAGCATACACCTTGTTATTGATCTCAACCCAACTGCATGCCATGGGGGTACACCTCCCATGGTTAGTCTAGGTCTACTTTCAGTGGATCTAGAAAACCTAAAGAGATGGTTTCACTAGTTTGGATACCGTTCGTCTCTACCAATGCTGAGGCCGCTGCATTGTGTGACGAGAGAACTATTTTAACCATGATGAACAATTCAAAGGCTTCAAGGATATTCCACTTTTTCTAGCATTGTAGTACTACAATATATGCATGAACAGATTGCCAATAAAAATGGTCAATTAATTGAGTAGGATATTGCCTATTCAGAAAGCTAACTAATTGTACCTTTAGCTTATAATGTCCACTAAAAATTTGATCTTCATGGAATGCTATAAATAATCATCCACAATTCAAAAGTTCAGAAAATAGGAGAGACTCTATAATTGTAAAATGATAGTAAGGTATTCTAATTTCTGGATTCCCTGTCAAAAATACTCTACTTGAAAGGTTTTGATTTGTATAAATCACATAAAGTTCTATATCATTGTGCTTTACAAGTTTAGCTTTTATATGAAATTGTGTAGATTTGAACATTGAACAATTATGGTAATTGCAAAAATCCAATCTGCGGGAGCTCAAGTTTGGCTTAAACATGGTAAAAATTGTGTGTGTGTTGTAACGTCTCTTCAAAATGACAAGACATATTGTTTCTCACCATCAAAAGACAGTTCTGAAGGCACTGACTAATCAATATATGGAGAAAACGAGAAATCTAAAGTACCAAGTAGAGATCTATCGTGTAACATTTAGGCACCCTTCCTTGGGATTTCAAAATTTCGACAGTATTTTGAATTAAATAGATAGACATCCTAATAGATATAATATGAATCGCTTACCAAGCCTATGGAATTTCCCCTTGGATACTTTAGAGTCTCGTTCCTAAGATAGAAGTTAGTTTTGAAAAGATGAAAATAAAAGAATATAACCTATCAATATAGTAATATACCCGTGTTTTCCAAATTTTAGATCACAAAAGCGTTTCTTGACATGATGCACCCTCTCCCCTGGGCCAAAAGTGAATGAAATGGACCTCCAAGTGCAAGAACAAAATCCCTACTTCAAATGAGGGAATGGTCTAGCATCTTCATGAGAATACCATTTTGGAAATACACCTGGTGGTAGAAATGTAGTCACCACCCACTTAAGGTTTAAACAAGACTGTTATGAATGAAAAAGAGCAGCTATACTGCAATTATTGAAATATCATAATCAGATGGTGTGGGATTCCAAGTCACGGTGAGAGTTTGGGAACCTATAGTTTCACCTGCTTAAAATCAAAATCAAATCAGTGACCATTCTCATAGGGTTTGTAGGGGAGATTACAATAAGTGCAGATGTAATTGCTAGCTTCCTGCCATGTTAGCAGAGATAAATTCATTATTTTCATCTTCCACATCATGCAGCATAAACATTGAATCAACCATAAAATTCTTGTTAGGAACATTCACTGCTTCTTTTATCTTCTTTTTTTGTGTTTCTGGCTTTGAATTGCCCCCTACCGCAAAAGCATACACCTTGTTAATGATCTCAACCCAACTGCATCCTAGGCGTCTTTTTATTCTCTTCTCTTTCATCATTTTTCTCACCTTTTCTACATCAGACCACCTACCAGCTGCAGCATATATATTTGACAGAGCCACATAATGTGAATCATTTTTAGGTTCTAACTTGAGAACGTGGTCTGCAACACATTCTCCCAATTCTATATTCATATGTGTTATACAGGAACCGATCAAAGATCCCCACACTGTAGAATTAGGTTTGAATGGAATTTTGTGGATAAACTTTTCTGCCTACTAGGATGCATATGTCTATCTTCTCGACGACCCTTTTAGTGTTGTTGATGCTCATACATGAGCTCATCTCTTTAAATTACTGCTCTCAATCTCCAATTAGAAGGATTGAATGCATTTGTAGAGTAGATTGTCAAAGTACACTTTTATTTGAATGCATAGTCCAATGCCTCATTAGTTCACCAAATAATGTAATAAGAGTTCCTTCTTAGAGTTCTGGGATCGAAGACAGTGGTATATGTCAAACATCAAGTAGAATTTTTATCTGCATCTGACCTTATACTGGTGAGCCCACTTTCTACACTTGCAAATGTGTAACCTTTATGTACAATACAATTTACTCTTTGAATAGGAAATTGATAGTGTCAAGTCATGAAAACGTTTTAGGGATCTTTTGGGAAAATTTGCAGGTTATGCAAGATGGAGATATAGTTCAAGTTGGGAGGAGTGAAGATATTATAGGTGGTGCAGATTTATTAAAGCTAGTTGGTGCACACCAAAATACTTTGAATGCAATAAATGTAGCACAGATTTCATCTAGGAGGATAACGCCACAAATAGGCAATAACAAAAGTAGATTCTACAACACCAAGGACTCTGAATCCGATAAACCATTTCAAAATGAGGATGCAGAGGACCGAGAAACGAGAATCAATGAAAATAGATCTGGATAGATTGTAAAGGAAGAATAAAGAGAAACTGGGAAGGTCAAAATGCAAGTCTACTCTTCTTTTATAACTACATCATATAAGGGTGCCTTGGTTCCTATCATATTGGGAGCACACATACTGTTCCAGGTGTAGAAAATTAGTAGCAATTACTGGATGGCTTGGGATTCGCGAGGATTGGACTCCATGATCTAAGGTCTAAATTAAGAATTATTCCACAGGACCTAATACTATTTGAAGGAACTGTATGGAGTAATATGGACCCACTTGAAGAACATTCTGTCAATGAAATTTGGGAGGTAAGTCCTCTTAAAAGGAATCAATTTTAATTTCCATGCCATGTTGGAGGCTCTTTGGATTATAACTCATTATTTTGCAAGACTAAGAAACACTCCCTCTTATATGATATTAGTTCTAAATAAGTCAGTCACTAGGGGTGATTGGGGCTCTGTTATAGCTACCACCAGGTTCTATTCTTCTTATATGATGTGGTCTTTTGCTGAAGGTCGGGTTGGTGAGAGTGGGGTTCTTTTATATCTTCTACCAAGTTTGATTCCTCTTACATGATTTTTCTCCAAGGATGTTGGCATACTAACCTCTGTAAGAGAGCCATTGTTTTTTCTGTGGTTGGACCATGAAGGCAGTTGTTTCAGGTCATTGTTTGATCCTTGGTTGGGCATCAAGGCCTTTAAATCATAGTGTAAATAACATTCTCTTTTATTAGGTGGTTCATCTTGTTATTTTTTGTTTATTGTACTTAACAACAAAATAATTAATGTTGTATAGGATGGAACCACATCATTAGATTTAAGATCTGATGGATGTATATCTCAGTCTATATAACATTTATTACACTGTTGAGTAGTGCATATGTTTTGTCAAAAGGTATGAAGGGTTCACACACCCTGTAAGGGGGAATTCTATGTTCTGTGGCTGGCACATTATGGACATTAAATCGGGTCACTGCTTATTTCATAGTTTATCCATCAAAGTCATTAAGTTGGGTTAGTTGATATATCCACACAGAGTAAATGGTATCCTGTCACAACATGTGATTCATTTCTTAAAGAGGGAATCATTGTTTTTTCCAAGGTTGGCCTCTCTAGGTGGTTAAATTGGGTCATTGTTTGTTCAACAGTTGAGTCATCAAGGTTGTTAAGTTGAGGCAAATGGTATATACACAGGGTAAACAACACTCCACCTCTTAATAGGAGGTGTATGCTCATCACTTCAGTAAAATTTTGAATAATCTTCAATGCTTCTTAACTAAGTGAGCTATAAAAATAGAAAGGATGCAAATTGTACTCCTATTGACTTGTTGGAGTCTTTCCTATTAGAATATAGATGGAATTTGGAAGACCGTGAAGTGTTAAAGTCTCATCCTAACTAGTTTTATCTCAATTTTCCTTTTCCATTTCAGAGAGTTCAATGACCTCTCCACTATTTGTTTTTACCTCACTAAAATGATTCTGATTGGTGGAACCTCTGTTTGTCTTATCACTTGTTGCATTTGATAGGTAGTGTTAATTTTAATAGCTGTTGTTTCTGGTGCCACATAAATACAATAATCTATTTCTATTTTTATATGTTGTGAAATTTTTGCTTTCATGTCATTGAAAAAGGCACCAATGTGTAGTTGCAAAAGTTTAGAAATTTTAAATAATGAACCTTTCTCTAATTGTTTTTAAATCATGAGGATCCAGTTCTTATCTAATGTTAAAAAGTGCAATTTTAATTTTAAAACTTTCATTTTAACTGGAAACGGGAAGCTAGAGCTAAGAGGGTGGATTCAACTGTGGCAGTACAAGCAAGACCTGTTCTACCAGAATTTGCTTATGTCAGTAATGATGACAGGCCACCGTCAAGTGTTGATTTTGAAGGTAATTTTGAGTTCCATTCTAAAAGAGAACAATTTTGAAGTATATTTGATGTTAAGTGGTACGAGAAATTGATTTGAATGTTGATGATAACATATGTGATACCTTTGGTAAAAATTCTTACTTTTGAATGATTGATTATTGACCACAAATTGGCATTTTATTGATTGAGTAATGTGTCTTTCATGGAAAACCGAAAAAGAAGCATTAGGGGAACCAAAAACTGCATCTGGGAGTTCTCCAGTATTGAATGAGAGGAAGCTGTTTTCACATGTCACACGGCTTGGACTTGCTGTTGGGTATGATTCTCCAGCTCTTAAAGAAGGCCTATCTGGAGAGTTGTCCCTAGGTTCAATGTCTTCTGCTTCAAATAGCATTAATACAGAAAGAGCCAGTGTTTCTGCAGATACTGGTATGTGAGCGAAACTATTTTACGTATTTTATGTGTCTCAAAATCAGTCAATGTCATACTACTATTTGTCATCGAGTAGTTTTCCAATTAATTTTTGATGTTATTAGCATCCTTGATATCTTTTCCTTTCCTCTTAACACTGCATAACATTTTTTTATGTAGTTGTGCCATGCATTGGATATATCTTGTGTTGATTACTTTGTAGTTGTCTTAACAATTTCAACTAGGGGGGAGCACAAGGAAACATACAAAATGTGATTGTTGTTGGGAATGATCACAGTCTAGAAGGATGTAGGGCTACATGAATTTCTTCTAAGATCCCTCTATATTTGATTTCTTATGTTAATCTAGTCTAAAATCCTTGTTCACTTGCTATTTTTAGGCTGGACAAATTAAAGAATTTATTTATTTATTAAACTTGCGTAACTGTGATGACATGCAATTGTAGGAATTTTGTTGATTTCCAGCATCATTTGCTGGTCAAAGTAAAGAAGTTTGCAAGCATTATTTTAACAGTGCACATTATTAGAACTTCTAATGGTTTAGTGTTGCAGACTTGTGACCAATTGTGAAAATTACTTTTCCTCACCACATACAAACATTTCTTTGGTATAATTTCATAGAGACTGCTAGAAACAAATCATAAACAACCAAATGCCGATGATTGAAGATCGTTAGTGGTTGGTGTGGACCTCTTGAACTTGGTTCATGCAGGCCCAAATTCTCGATGCTAGACAGATGATTAGCCCAATATATGATAAACTTTGAATCTCCATAACCTTGAAATTGTTTAATACCTCCATTCTCAGCTATTTTCCAAAGTCTAAATGTAGACTTCTGCCCTGCTTGCCCCTTTACTAGCCTCATAGTTTAGCAACAAATGAAAAGAAGAGTTGTTAGTACAAGTCTTTTCTGAATCAGATAGGAGAGTGACTTTTCTAACTTCTTGTTTGGTTTAGGTACCCTTTTGTAACAACAAAGTATATTTAGAAAACTTGTCTTCCATTGAGTTGAAATCTTGGTAAATGTGTCGAAAAAGGATTATTATTATGGTTTCAAAACATTTTTTGACCTCTTGAACTTGGTTCATGCATGCCTAGATTCTCGATGCTAGACAAATGATTAGCCCAATCTATGATAAACTTTGAATCTCCATAACCTTGAAATTGTTTAATTCCTCCATTCTTAGTTGTTTTCCACAGTTTGAATGTAGACTTCTGCCCTAATTGCCCCTTTACTAGCCTCATAGTGTAGCAACAAATGAAAAGAAGAGTTGAAAAACACAAAGCACCAGTTCCATAAATACATGATACTCCTTTTCATGCTCTCTTGAAAAGACCTAGGATTTTCTTTATCAATATAATGCATTAGTGAACAGCTAGAATGTTTTTCTTTTAGAATCCTTTTTCCAGTCCATTACCTCTCTAATCTTGTGTGCTACCTGGGAAAATGTGAAGACCTGTTCCAGGAAGATAACCAAATTTATTGACATCCATATATCATATATAATAAAAACATGGGAGCCTGAAAAGTTGCTACAGTTTTGTCACCAATGCAGTCCTAGACAATCTACCAAGCTATGCCTATATATATCATCTTGGTCTGTCCCCTGTAACTTGTGACACATCAAGTCATACAGATCTAGAGAAGGTGCATAAGACGAACACGTTATCCACAGACTCAGCATTGTATTTGCATATGATACATCACCCTTGTCTACACCAATCTCTCATTTTCCCACTGGTAGTACCGTATTAGCCAGTACCAACCACATTAGTGTTTTTGTTTCTAAAGGGATGAATAGCTTCCAAACAACTATCCTCCATGATGCTCTCTCTTGTGTGAGTTCCTCCACTTTGGTAGCATAGCCTATTTTGACCCATGGAGCGCATTTCCTTGTTCCCTTGATCCTTGAACACTTTAAATTCTCAGATCCTTGATGATTGGGCAAGTCAATGTAATTGTTTCATTACTCTGGCTCACCTTGTAAACATAAGACTGTCTGCCATCAGCCATCCTCAAGACTAGGAATTTCTTGCCAATTAAGAGTCTGCCTCTCTATGACAGTATAGACCACTCAACATGTAAACTATCTAGCAGAGCCTCTGAAATTTGAAATTTCCTTCAATCCTGACCCATGGGTCCTTTCCAATTTTGACTTTTCCTCAGTTCCCTCATTTATTTACCCACCAAGGGGAAAAATTTACCAAAGGCTTTCCTTGTAATGGAAGCATCCTGTGAGTGTTTTTTTTTAAGCCAATATTCCATGGATGCATCTCTTAAGTGTTTGGATTTCATAACTTGACCTCATTGTGCATCATTATAAAGCAATCTATAAAGGCATTTAGTTGCAAATTTTGATTTGAAGTGCTTTATGTGTTTTAAACCCCATTCCTAGCTTACTTGGAATTGGCTACCCTGTTCCATTTATAACTAGTGGAATTTCTTGGCCCTCCCTCCTATGTGAAGGATGCTCAAACACTTCTTTCTGATTTGGTTAAGATTCCTTTTGGTCATTGTGCTATAGACATATAATGCTCTTGTATGCTCTAGAATATATTAATGAAGGTTAATATACGAACCACAAGACAGTTACGGCCAAAATTTAAATGTCAATCATATGGTTTCAAGATGAAACCCAGGTATTTGACTTCTTGAAATAATTAATGGGAAATATGATTTTGGTCTGGTATTTAAGTTACTCTGCCAATCCAATTTACATTTCTGAAGACTTATTCATATTTATTACCATTCCTGTAGTCTTGTAATAGAGGTCCAAAAGCCCCTTAAGCTTTTCCAGCTCCCTAACAGAACTATTGACTGAAAATCAATGTGTCGTCTACCAAAAGTAAATGGGTGATATGAACGAGTTTGTTGATTTAATCCCCTATAATTATGTTCTAGCATTTAATTAATTTATAAAATTTTCTTTATTGGGATAAATTGTTTTAAAAAATATTTCACATTTAGCTTTTATTATTTTTGATTTTCTATGTCCTATTTTTCTATCAGCAAAACTCAGAATTTCTATGATGTTACAAATCCTTCACAGCAACACTAGGGACTTTGTTTACCTCCACCAGTGGCAAAGGTTTCCTTGCTTGGATCATCTTCTTTAAGTAAATTGAGCAAATCACTGGCTCCTGTAAGTGACTTTAGGATTTTAGTATATTGTACTTTCGTCCAATTATATTTAGCATTTGTTATTGATATCTATGCAGACAGCTTTTTCTATGCTTCCATATTAGATTATTTAATAGCTTTTGATTCAGTCTTAAATAATCATTAGTATAGAAGCTAATGTGTATTTTCTTTAGACAGCTTATGTTTTACTTCAGTGATTGTCTTCTAGATTCTTTATACATGGCTTCATTTTTATTTCCTAATAATATATACCTGTTCATATTTCCATGTGAAACTAGAACATAGGAGGTAATGTTGAGACTTCCCTTTCCAGTGGAGCTGCTGGAATATCAGTTGTATTGCTAGCTAGTGCATCTTGGTATGAAATCTATTTCTTGTCATGGAATATTTTTTTTTTCCAGCACCCCCCTGGATTGGTGCAGAGTAACATTACACATTAAGTTTAGTGAACATAAGCTTCCATATGATTTAGGAGTTTGTGGTGGAATATTACATATCTTATTGAATATTGAGACATTAATGGTTGTTGCAGGGGCTCCCATGCTACACAGGAAAAATCCTTTAGTATGAGGATCCCAGTTATTCAGGGCTCCTCTAATCCTAAAACAAGTTCATCTCATTCACTTTCAGTGTCTCCAACATTAAATCTCCCTACCTTAGTGGTGGGAGCTGCGGCATCAGGGTTGAGTTCTGATAATGGCAAGCTTTTGGTCAATAAGGGTGGGCAGTCATCAACATTTATATCTAAATAACATATTGATGCCAAACCTAATGCAATGAGTGGAACAGATATAAAATTAAATTCACATGTAAATACGGATGGGGAATCTTTCCATGGAAAGAATGCCAGTTTAGTTTTGTAATAGTAATAATTATGTAGTTTGTAGATTGATATCTATCATAAATTTGTTTGAATATCATCATTGTCAAGAAATAACAAATTTTTAAAGGGTTCTAGCTCAATGGTAGAGCACTTTCCTAATTATAGGCATGAGGTTGGTGGTTTGATTCCTCCGTGCCCTATCATAAATTTGTGACTACAAAAATGACTAAATTCGCATATATACGACTATTAGTAGCTAATTTACCGTATCTTAGTCGTATTTAGCTTAATCGTTAATATGTTAACATCTAGTAGTTTATTTAGTCGTATATTTGTTCATTAATGGTTGCAATCAATGACTAAATCAGTGACTAAATCAATGACTAAATCAATGACTAACTCAGTGACTAAATCAATGACTAAATCCATGACTAAATCAATGACTAAATCATTAACTATCAATGACTAAAGCAATGACTAAATCATTGAATATCAATTACTAAAGCATTGTCTATCAATGACTAAATCATTGTCTATCAATGACTACTATGTCAAGCTATTAATGACTAGTGAAATACGACTAGCTATAAGATAGTGGAAATTTGCTACTATTAGTCACCGACTCAAAAATAGTCGTTTATAGCATGATTTTAGTCATTTTTTTAGTCATTAATTTCTCATTTTCTACTAGTGGTAGGAGATCCAAATTTCATTGAATTTGTTGATCCTAATCAAGTAAAATCTCTCTTTGGAACCTCAGTAGATCCAATTATCTCGCAAATTGAAAATTCTACTATAGAACCTACTATCCCTTTAGGATTCAATAAAAACATAGTTGATCAGAGGAAGATATCTCCCAAAAAAGAACGTTGGGATGCCCCATTATCAACTCGAAAGGATCCTCCTAAATATATTTACATTAAGAATCCAGCTTATATGGAGAGACGGGGAGAAAATGAAGACCATGATGAAGTTAGAAATGAAGAAGGAGAAGGGGAAAATCGAAATAAGGCTACCTTTGGGTTCCCTATCTTAGATACAATGCATGATGTAACTATGAAAAACATCCCTCCTTCCTCCTTATTACCTACTTTTTATGGAAAAAGAAATGAGGAGCCAGACACATTCCTATTCGAGTTCAATATCCTTTGTAGGAGTTACAATTATCTACAAGATGCTCACAAAATAAAACTCTTTTCTGCTACACTAAAGGATTCCTCCTTGAGATGGTTCATGGGATTAGGAGAATCTACTATCAGGACTTGGGATGATATGAAAACCTCATTCTTGCAAAAAAATCAAGGATACTACAAACCTAAGGACTCTCAACATGATATATTCAAGATACAACAACTTGAAGATGAGATCCTAGAGGATTATCTCGAAAGGTTCATTTATACATTACATAAGTCTAAATATAATGACCTCTAAGAAAAATTAGTACGTACACTTTTCCTTAAGGGGATCTCCGAGGACTTGTTAGAAACCCTTAATCTCATGGCAGCTGGCGATATTTCTCATAAAAAAAATTTACATATCAGTGAGATGTGTAAAAATTATTCTAGGAGTAGGGTGAAAGTGACGAAAAATTTCTGAGAGCCTTTTAGTAGAAATATAAGAGGAAATATTCCTAGTTCAAGAGGAATTACAAGAGTAGAGATAGGAAACCTATTGGAGAATTTGAAGAATGATATATTAGGAGAAATGGGTTCTCAACTAGATGCTTTACAAGCCAAGAAGAGGCAGGATGAAGAATGAGCAACAATGAGTATCTTTTGTCCAAGATTTAGAACTAAACATCCCCAAAGGGAATGTCCATTAAACAACATCTATGTATGTCACATCTATACAGAAGAGAATCAAACAGATAATTTCCCATCCTTGCCTGGATTGCAAGCCATCTATAAGAGTGGGGATGTAGCTAAAACATCTAGGAGGCCTCCTTGGCAACCTAGAGACCAACTAGCGTATCCAAACTTTCCACCTCAACAATGGAACAATTCTAGCTAGAAGAATTGGCCACCTCAGTATCCTCCTCCTTAATTTCCACAACAAAAATATTGGTCACAAGGATAGAGAGGAAAACCATATCCTCATCCACAACCTATCCCTGCACCTAATCATCTTTATCCTCAAAATCAAACAAATTTCCAGAAAATGTCACTTGGATTTGTACCTCCAGTTCCTTTTATCACACAACAACCTCATCACTTTCAGAATTCAAATCTTCCTCGACTGAAATTATTACCTGCACAGGAAATACCTAACCCTAATAATAAACCAACTCAATCTCTTAACAGAAATGAGTTGCAAGCTCTTCCATCATGCCTTATTTCGACTATACATGTACATGAAATTCAATTATGATCAGGAAGAGTTGTGAATATAAATAAACCCAAGTCATCAGTCATCATTCAAGAACCAAATGAAGATGAAGAAGATTCAAGTGAACCCATGAATGATGCTATTTTGGAGGATGTGAACATTCCAAAGGTTCCAATACACACCCATCCTCCACAAGAAACTATTCAGGAGCAAAGAATTCCTCCATTTCTAGAGAGACTCGTAATAGAAAAACCTGTAGTTCATCCGAAGTATAACATTTTGAATGAATTAAAGAACATCTGTATTAAAATCCCTCTATTACAAGCTATCAAAGATATACCAATCTATAGTAAGGTAATAAAGGAGCTATGTATTAAACGCCTAGGAAAGAAGCAAAAGGACCCTCTTACAATTCATGTTATAGGAGAAATGTCTAAATGTATGATAGGTCAGTTCCGGATTGCAAAATATACAAATCTAGGAGCCCCAGTAGTGACTATAATTATAAACAACACCTCCATTGAAAATACATTAATCGATTTAGGATTTGCTATCAACGTGATGACCACTGCAATTTTAGAAGTTTTACAGTTAGGACAATTTCTTCGACCTACTCCTTCCATCCTAGAACTAGCCAATCACACTACGGTAAAACCCGTTGGAGTCCTAGATGACATTGTTGTATCAGTAGATTCATGGGAATACCCTATTGAGTTTATGGTTTTAGAATCAAAGGATCCTTCTAAAGGACATCCTATTATCTTAGGAAGACTATGGTTAGCTACCACAAATTCTTTTATAGGGTGTAGGGATGGAGAGATGACTATTTCCAATGGGTTGTCCACACAAAGACTTATTTTATAAACCCCAACACAACCAATAACTGAAATTTCATGGTAGTTAAATTGTTCTTTTGGGTATGAAGACTTTAATGATCTCTCCCTTCCTAGTGATTTTTCTTTAGCACTTCAGGAGCAGACCATTGAGAATGTATTAAACCAATTTGTTTCTTCGACAACTTGTACATATTTCCCTCAATCCTTTGCTCAATTCGATCAGATTTTTGGAGATTAGTTTCAAGAGAATATGGATCTCTCAATGTTTACAGAAACACCTTGTGTCTTCACAATTGAAGAGCATACATGACAATATACCATACCTTGTGAGGTTGGCCCTGAAAAATTCTTACATATAAACACAGGATTAAGTGAAAACCAACAAGCACAACTACTTAAAGTTCTTAAGAAACAAGCTGGAGAATTTGCATGGGAATACACCAATATGAAGGGTATACACCCTAATACCTGTATTCACCATATTTATATGGATCCAAGCATGTCACCTGTAAGGCAGCCACAAAGGAGGATGAATCCTTCTCTAAAGGATATAGTAAAAGAAGAATTACACAAACTCCTCACTTTTGGTTTCATATAACCTATTTCCAATAGTAAATGAGTATCTCCTTTAGTAGTAGTTCCAAATAAAGTCACACGGAAATGGAATATTTGTGTTGATTTTAGAGAGCTAAACAAAACTACACTTAAATACTACATTCCTTTACCTTTTATCGATCAAGTATTAGATACTCTATCAGGTAAACAGTATTTTTCCTTTCTTGATGGGTATAGTGGTTACAACCAGATTTTAATAGCACTGGAAGATCAAGACAAAACCACTTTTACATGCCCTTGAGGAACATATGCTTATTGAGTTTTTCCATTTGTCTTATGTAATGCACCTGCCACTTTCCAGCGAGCAGTATTAGGAATATTTTCCAATCTTAAACATGACTGTGTGGAGGTATACATGGATGACTTTACAGCTAGTATGGTAATACTTTTCAAGAAGCCCATGACAATCTCGAGAAGGTCTTGATCTGATGTTAAGAAATGAATTTATCTCTCAGTCACAAAAAATGTAGAATGTTACTAACAAAAGGTATAGTTTTGGGACACCATGTTTCTTCCCAAGGAATTAAGGTAGACCCTTCAAAGATCGAAGTAATTGTTGGCCTTCCCTCTCCCAAAACTCAGAAAGAGGTAAGAAGCTTCCTTGGCCATGCAGGCTATTACCACCGCTTTATTAAAAAAATCACTAAAATAGTTGCACCAATGTTTTAGTTACTTACAAAGGACTCAAAATTCCAGTGGACAGAATCTTGTCAAAATTCTTTTGAAATCCTAAAAGCTAAACTATCGGTGGCACCAATACTTACAGGTACTGATTGGTCCCTCCCTTTTTATATATCTACCGATGTCTCTGATGCGGCCATAGGAGGAGTCCTCAGCCCAAAACAAGGACAAGAACCTTATGCCATTTATTTTATTAACAAAAATGTGACCCCTATCAAATTAAATTATATTGGTACTGAAAAAAGAATTTTTGGAAGTAGTTTATTCTATTAAATAAATTTTGTCATTATATCATAGGTTATGAATTTTTTGTGCATACTGATCACTCCGCCATTAGATTTCTAATAAATAAACCAATTACCAATGGTAAAGTGACCCAGCGACTTCTTTTATTACAAGAATTTAACATTACCGTCATTGACCGACCTGGTAAAGAAAATATCATAGCAGATTTCCTTTCTTGTATTCAACATGAAGACGGTACTAAACCAGTTGACGACACTTTTCCTAATGAACATCTATTTGTTGTATCTGTTCAAACCCCTTGGTTTGCAGATATTGCCAATTATCTAGCAACTGGGAAAATACCAAACCATTTGTCTCCACATGAGAAGCATTGTATTATAGTTCAGAGTTATAATTATTCTTGGGTTGACAACGATATCTTTCGCACTTGTCCCGATCTTATTATTCAACGATGTGTGTGGGAGGATGAAATGGCAAACATCCTCCATGCATGCCATGATGGAGCATGTGGAGGACATTTTTCTGATAAGAGGACGGAATATAAAGTCTTACATTCTGGTTATTATTGGCCAAGAATTTTTAAGGATGCTGCCAAATATGTTAAAGGATGCGATAGTTTCCAAAGAATGGGTATACCTACGTCATCTGATCAAATGCCTTTACAACCCCAAGTTATGATTGAACCTTTCGAGAAATGGGCTCTTGATTTTGTAGGACCAATTTCTCCCATGTCTCGTAAAATAAATATATTTTAGTTTGTATGGACTATGTCACCAAGTGGGTAGAAGCTCAAGCTTTATTTAGAACCATAGAAAAATTGGCGGTAGAATTTATATATGAAGAAATATTCACCTGATTTGGTGTACCTAGAGAAATTGTCACAGATCAAGGTACTCAATTTACTTCTAAATTAATGAAATAAATTACTACGAAATATGGCATCTGCAAATCTTCACCTTATCACCCTCAGGATAATGGTTAGGTAGAATCAACTAATAAAGTATTAGAAGCCATTTTAACTAAGACCATTCACTTACATCATAATAATTGGGTAGATAGACTCCTAGAGGCTTTATGGTCCTATAGGATAACATGGAGAAACACTACTAGACATACCCCCTATGAGTTAGTGTGTGACAAACAAGTCCTTTTACCTATTGAATTTCAAGTTAAAACTTTTCGTATGGAAGCACAATTAGGTATGAATTTGGATGAAGCACAAAAACAATGAATATTACATATTAATGAGTTAGATGAAATTAGACAAGATGCACTTCAAAGAACGATGTTAATACAGAATCAACGAAAAACATGGCATGATAAATTTATTAAGCAAAAGTATTTTAATACTAGAGATCGGGCACTACTATTCGATTCATGGTTTAAAAATTTTAAAGGGAAATTAACTACCTATTGGATGGGTCCACATGAAGTAGTTGCAGCTTTTGACAATGGATCAATAAAAATAAAAACAATTGATGGCTCAAAAATTTCCTTTGTAGTAAATGGACATAGAATTAGGCTCTATCACCAACCGACATCTAAACAGGATTTTATACAAAATGTTTTGCAGCAAAATGAAATGGAATTAGTTGAAGAGGAAGCTATTCCTCCTCCTCCCGATCCTTGAAAAGTGTTTTGGTTTATTATCACTTGTATATATGTAAATATGTGCTTGTTTCTTTAAATAAATAAGTGTCACTCCTAATAGGTTGTTTATACAAGACTCTTTCGCTTTTTTATGAATAAATTGAATCATCTAACAAGTGGTTTTACAGTTTGATTACAACTATATTATCTCTATGAGTAGTTAACGGAATATTACTTGGACAAGGAAAGTATGCTAAATACTCATCAGGTATTTTTCTTTTTGGGGTACTTTCAAAATTTGCAGCTTCTACAGATAAATTTTGTATATCAATCCTTTGTATATCATACTTAACCAATTCTATTATGATTCATATAGTTTTTGTTATTTTGATTCAGACATGTATATTTCTGATTTATTCTTTTAAACAGTTGCTCGATAAGACCCACTTTCATTATCATATTTTTCACATCCTTATTTTTTATCTATGGATTACTAGTTCATCCTATACTTGTTATAAAAACTTGTCTCTTGAGTATTTTGGTGATAACTCGAAAGTAAGTGGAATTTTTATCTGTGGGGAACATTACTTTATAAAGAAGAAGGACTATTAGGTTAAAGAACAACTTTCAATTATTCTCTTTTGACATGTTTTATGAGTTTGGACATTATGAAATTACTTATAACTTTATTTTGAAAACAATTGAATTATGTGTTTAGCAATATTTAACATTCTCTAGTACCAATCGGCTTCCATATATTTAATATCATTATACAAGGTAAACCCGCCAGGGGTACTGTGATTTTTTTTCTTGGAGAGAGCTAGGGTCTTGCTGGTGCGCTGGGCTCTGTCGTCCCTCTCGTGGGTGCTCTATGGTTGGGCGAGCTGCTGCGATCTGATGTGGGTGGTCTGGTGCCACGCATTTGGCCCTCATGGGCATCATCCTTGGTGCCCCCCCTAAGCAGTGGCCATGAGAATTCCGGCCAAAGTTTAGGGGCCCCTTTTGGGCCCCAGTGCTGAGCTTCTTGCCTTCAGAGCATTAATCGCAGGAATAACCAAGTATCTGCCCCCGTCTGTGATCCCCAAATTTGTAAAAAGGCTTGATGAGGTTCCTACCATTGATCTACCCCTATTGCACCCCATGCATGTTTTCATATCCCTTGTAGATTGGGCTTTAGTGGGCTAGTTCACAGGTCTTTGGCCATCTCCCAAGACCACAAAAAACTATATTCAAAAAACTGGGACCCCTTATCTTGAATAGCGTCACATGCTATGCAGTCGGAAGGGGATTTTTTCTCTTTGAATTCATTTCTAAAGAAGATCGAGATCTTATTTTTTGAAGCGAACCATACTTCATGGACCCTCAGAGTTTATACTTGAACAGATGGAACCCCGACTTTGATCCAACCATCGAAGTCCCTAAAGCAGTCCTGGTCTAGGTTCATCTTCCTGATCTCCTGATCCATTGTTGGACTACCTCCTCCATGCAAGCCATCAGAAACAATCTTGGTAAGTACATCGGAAAATATCACCATAAAGATAATTATTCTTGTGCATGTATCTGTGTAGAAGTAGATCTGGAAGTAGGGATTCCTGAAGCAATTAAATTGGTCATCAGGGAATAACATCACTATAAAAAACTGAACTATGAACAATTGTCGTTCAAATGTTTCCACTGTCATGAATACAGCCACTTTCAAAAAATATTTCCTAAGAAACCCATAGACACTGAAAAAGATCAAGAAGAAGGATGGGTCCAGGAAAAACAAACTAAACCCAATCCAAAGCAGCCTCCTAAAATAGCCAAGAAATCCTCTGGACCCGTTAAGACTTCGGCTGCACCCTCCATCCCTTCCCATAACCCTTTTCCTATTGCAGATGTTGCCTCTCCGCTCTCTGAGGAAGCCCCAGAGCTAGAAGATGGGGACCCCTTAAGTCTGACCTAGGACCCTGCCAGCCCTTCACATCTTGGAAATAATCAGGAAGGGAATAATCTTCCAGCTTCTCAAATCCAATCCTCTAAGGAAGACATCTCAGAAGATGAAGAAGGAGAAATTCACCTCCAACCCTCTCCCTAAAAAAAGAAAGGCAAGTAAGGAAGGAAAACAGACAAGGAACGAAGAGAAGAAGCTACTTACAAGGACAAGCTGCTGGGATCACAAGTCACTCTCGAAACCATGCTTAGCACCAGAAATACGAGACAGAAAGGGCAGCCCAAAGGGGCTACCAAAACCCCAAAAGGTAAGTAATGAAGATCGTCTCCTAGAATTGCAAAGGATTAGGAAGCAAAAAAAATATGGACTCTATGAAAGATCTAATCCGTATTGCTAGTCCAAACATCCTTCTGATCTAGGAGAAAAAAATAGAGGAAGACTGCTTCCTCTAGTCAGCCCCTTTTTTTTGGAAATCTAGTGAGGGCCTTGCGGCCAACGCTAGAGGCACCTCTGGGGGACTTGGCACCCTCTGGAGAAAATATTCCATTGATATCATTCAAACTGTGTCTAACACCCACTGGATTCTATCCATTCTCCTCCACAAAGATTCTGGTATTCAGCTGAGTCTCTATAATGTCTACATCCCTATTCTGTACATGGAAAAAAAATCTTACTGACAGAGTATTCAAGATAGTCTCTCCTCCCAAAACTTGGACAACATCATTCTCATCAGGGATTTGAATATCACGCTGAATGCCAAAGAAAAAAATGAGGGTCAATTGTCCGAGATCCTCTTCGTGAAACTGTGGAGGATATCATGAGTAACTAGGATCTTGAGGACATCAAGCATCCTTAGGGAAACTTCACCTGGTCTAATCGCAGGACAGGACCAGGACACATTGCTGCCAGGCTGGATCATTCCCTCATACACCACTCCTTCACTGCCTTTGGTTTCAGATCTGATTCCAAGATCCTCCCGTTTAGTATGTCGGATCACAAACCGATCCTGCTAGATCTCATAGAAGAAAGAAACCTTGGCCCCATTCCTTTTAGGTTTAGTCATTACTGGATCTCTACAGCAGGTTTAATGGACCTAGTAGCCTCAAGTTGGGTTGTCCCTGTTTCAGGTTCTCCCTTCTTTGTCTAGGAAGAAAAACTGAGAAGGCTTAAAAAAGCTCTCAAACTTTGGACCAAGTCCCTTCCATCCCTCTTTGCAATTAGTGTTGGAGACATTTACCACCATACACACTCTTTTTGGTCAAATTGGCCTAGTTAAACCACTATCCTAAGTATTATTAACATTAATTAACATTATTGGAGCATTAAATGTCATCATCCAGTCATAGCCATGCCTACCTTCAGTCAAGGAGGCTAACTTATCCTTCTCCTACATTCGGGGAGGCTAACTGGAGCACTTCGAGGGTGATCTGAGTGATATTAATGCACCTAATTGCTAACTGGTGGTTATAATCAGTTAAACAGGTTAGTAAAGGCACCTCCTTTCATTTAATTGATTATTTAATGATTAGTTAATGAACTCGAGTCAACAAGGGCACCTCCACTAACTTCTAATGTTCAGTTCAACTTCATTTAACCTCATCAGGGTTCATTGAAGTCATTGAAGCATTATCACTTGATGGTTGGCTTGTTATGACATGTGTCTGATCTCTTTCAGTTGAGACTCAGTCATTTATTGCACTCCGGCTTCAGTTAGGATTCAGTTGATTCAATTAGGGTTTTGATCAGTGGTTAGTTGAGTGTGGACAATGGCTTATAGTCAGTTAAGCTAGACTCACTCATTCAATTCGAATGACCTCCTTGAGGATTTGAATTTCCCATTCATTCATGCTTGTAGCATGACATTGTAATTGTAATCATTCATTCTTTATCTGAATACAGAGCGGCTTCTATTCCTGTAGACCGATTACACCATTTCATGAGCTATTTGTTGATTAATATTTGATGAGATTGATGCTTTGTTCCTAGATCAATATACAAGATTAATATGGTATCAGAGCTTACGGCAAGACGAAGCTCTATCTCTCAAAAACAAGCTTTTTGACAGATTTATGCATGAAATTTGAGCAATAGCTCAAAAATCCAACACTGCACAAGAATCCAAGGCTTACCACTTAATACCCCAAGTAAAGAACTTGTTGATCAAGCTTGCTTGATTGACTATGCTGGGTGTGATGAAATCCTAAAATGTGCAGGCTATCCAACCTTACATTTCCCTTTCTGTTTTGATTTTTAGGTTTCTACAGGTGAAGCATTCACTCCAGCAGATCCAGATGGAATTCTTAGTAGATCTCTTGACTCCATACAATTTCCACTCATGGAAAGGTGATATGGATATTCAGCTGTGCTCCATAGGACTCTTTAGAGTCACCATGGACACTGAATATGAGCCCGGTTCATCCATAGAAAAATCAAGATTCTTGAACAAGAAGGATGAAGCCTTCGGTTTCTTGTGCCTCTCTATTTCCCAAGATCTTCTTTTCCATCTTGCAGGATTGAAGACTCCAAAATAAATATGGGACAAATTGGAAACTCTATATGGAAATAATGATGACTTGAGGGTTTACCAGCTCGAAAATGAACGCATGTCTCTCCAGCCCTCCAATTTCGAGACGTTGAATGATTTCTTCACAAAGTTTAGGCATATTGTTTTACTCTTGAAGCAATGCAAAGTGGAGAAGGAGGATGATCAGCTCATCCTTGCCATACTCTCCAAAATTGGGGATAATTATTTAGTTTTTGTTTCTACATTCCATTCAGGGAAGCTCACAACCCCTGGATGGAAGATGCCTACACTCAATGCCTTCATTGAGTCCCTAACATGTGAACATGACAAGCTTGTCCAGATGGGGATCATCAAATCCTCCCGTGATCAATCCCTTCATGTCTCAAGGCCCAAATATCTGAAGGGTAAAGGAAAGCAGCATAAAAATCCAAAAACTAAATTTGATGCTCCTAAACCTAGAGCTGAAAATCAGCAGCATGATGAGTCTTCCGGCTCAAGGAAGAACAAAGGAATAGGGAAACATGGCAAGGAAAAATTCAAGTGTTCTTATTGCGAGAAGGGCTTCCACCCTGAACATTCCTGCATGAAGAAGAATCTTAATGAATCAACCTCTCTCCTTGAGATAAATCACATCATTCTTTCAGAGAGCTTTCGGAGGAGAGATCAGCAAGATCGGGAACCACAGCATGAAAAAGGTCATGCCCTCATGGAAAGCACTTCGAAGTCCAAAGCACTGTTGATTGATTCTGAAGCTTTGAACCACATGATGGCTGAAAAATACTCCTTTTCATCCTTAGAGACCGGCAAATCCATCCCCATCCACATGGGAGATGACTCCACCGTCATTTCATAAGGACAAGGTACTGTTGATCTTGAAAATGGTTTTTTTTCAAATGTTTCGTATGTACCGTCTCTGGCATCAAATCTCCTTAGTGTCTATTATATGACACATACAGGAGTGCCTAAGAGAGTTTCTTTCAGCCCAAATGATGTTGAGATAACAGAAATTGCATCCAGGAAACTCATTGTTAAAGGCCTTGCAAACCATCATGCAAAATCCTATGAGTTCTCTCACTTTGTTGCGGATGCAAAGCCCACCACTCTGCTAACTCATGGGAATGAGGTTAGTAGGATATGGCATGAGAGGTTTGGCCAACTTAATTTCAAATATTTGCAGCAATTACAGAAAAAATCCATGGTTGAAGGCCTCCCGGTCATCAAGGCAACCACGGGAATTTGCAAGGGCTGTGTGATTGGAAAACACCCTGAGCACAAGTTCGATCAGGGGAAGGCAAACCGAGCTACATGCATATTGGGGCTGATACATTCTGATATCAGTGGTCCAATTCCTGTCACATCCATGAATGGATCAAGATATCTTCTTACTTTTATTGATGATTTTTCAAGGTACACATGGGTCTTCTTTCTCAAAAAGAAGTCTGAAGTATGTGAAAATTTTTCTAAATTGAAGGCCTTGATCGAAAATGCCTCTGGGCTTAAGATCAAGATCTTGAGATTTGATAATAGAGGGGAGTATGTCAGTAATTAGTTGCTGCACATATTCTCCCAAAGTGGTATTCAGGTCCAACATTCAATTCCCTACACTCCCCAGCAGAACGGAGTAGCGGAAAGGAAGAATCGGTCTCTCAAGGAGATGACCACCTGTATGTTGGAATCCAAGAAGCTTGCTGCAAATTTGTGGGCTGAGGCCATGCATTCTACAACATACATTCAAAACAGGTTTCCACACTCATCTATGAAATGGAATATCCCTTTTTAAGCATACTTTGGACACAAGCCGAATGTGTCGAACCTACAGGTGTTTGGGTCCATTGCATGGGCCCGGATTCCGCTTGATAAAAGAAGGGCTTTGCAACCGCAAAGCATAGAATGTCTATTTATTGGGTATCCTGATAAGGTTTCAAGCTTCTGGATATCAATACCAAACAGATCATCATCGAGATAAGTGTCAAGTTTGATGAGCCTCTTCAAGAGGTGGAACTAGTGAAGGAGAAAGCTGTTGAATTTCCTTTCTATTCTACTGAATATTTGGATGATGAAATTGGGGGTGATGACCCTGATTTAGATCCTCTGATTTCTGATATCAGTGTGAATAAATCATCATATTCTGAATCAGAACCTAAAGTGCAAAATCATCTTCCTACATGGGCCTGACAGACACTCTCCTCCACGGGAGACAACATTGGAAATCCGGATGATCCAAAAAGAACCCGGCCTGATTTCCAAAGAGAAGGTATTGCACTCTCTTGTTCTGATAATTATCTGTCTGAAAATTTCTATTTGATGATTAGTTCAGATCCAAAATCCTACTACCATGCTCAAAAGGATCCGAGATGGCAAGTTTCCATGGATGAAGAGATGAATTCTCTTCAGAAAAACACTACTTGGGAGCTAGTTTCTCTTCCTCGGGGAAGGAAATTGGTTCAATGCAAGTGGGTGTTTCAGACCAAGGTTGCTGATGATGGAAGCACCTACAAATATAAGGCAAGTCTGGTGGAAAAATTCTTCCTTCAGGTCCAAGGTGTGGACTACCACGAGACCTTTGCACCGGTTGCAAAAATGGACTCCATTCGCCTTGTTTTGGCAATTTCAGCATCCAAGCACTGAGAAGTGCGTCACATGGATGTTAAGTCAGAATTTATGCATGGAGATATTCATGAGGAGATATACATGAATCATCCTGAGGGATACATCACTGATCCACATTTGGTTTGCAAAAGAAGTCACTATACGGGTTAAAACAGGCCCCAAGAGAGTGGTATTCCAAGATGGATGCCTTCCTTCTCTCCCAAAACTTTCAAAGGTGTAGATCAGATCCAAATGTGTATTTACAGAAGTATGATGGTAATATAATTATCATTGTTTTAAATTTTTATGAATTACTGATCACAGGTAGCACAGTTGCCTCCATTTCAGCCATCAAAACTGCTCTCCACAATGCCTTTGAAATGAGTGATTTGGGGCTTCTAAAACAATTTTTGGGGCTCGAAATTGAGAAAAATTCTGATGGGATTATGGTCACTCAGTAAAAATGAATTTCAGACCTTTTATTAAAGTTTAACATGACTTATTGTAGGCCTGCACGTGGCCTGCACCATTTCCTTTCCTTTCAGAGATCAACCTTGAAGAAGGAAAAAGCACACCTCCCATGAACTGCACTATCTATCGACAACTGATTGGTAGCTTGTTGTACTTGACACATTCTCGGAATGATATTTGTTATGCCATGAATACTATAGAAATATACATGCAGCAGCCTCATGATATTCATTGGAAGGCATACAAGAGGATCCTCCAGTATATTCAGGGAACCAGGACCTACGGCATTCACTATGCTGCAAACTCTGAGCTAGAGATGGTTGGATACACATATTTCGATTGGGCTGGTGACTTTATTGATCGGAAGTATACTTCTGGATATGTATTTCATGTTTGGTGGTGGCCCCATTTTCTAGTCAAGAAAAAAGAAGGCTGTCATAGCACTATCCTCAGTAGAGGCAGAGTATCGAGGAGCGATGAATGCTTGCATCCAAGCAGTTTGGATGCAAGGCATTCTTTCAGAGTTTGATCTTGATAGTACTTTGTCCACTATCCTCTTTTGTGACAATCAAAGTGCTATTAAGATATCCATGGATCCAGTTACCAAGCAGAGGACCAAGCATGTAGAGATCCACATGCACTATATCAGGGAGCTAGTGCATGACAAGACCATCATTCTGCAATACTGCCTGATTGATGAGAAAATTGCAGACATCTTCACCAAGAGCTTTTCAAAAAATAAGTTCACTTACCTTCGTTCACTATTGGGGGTGAGTTCATCAGGGTGATTCAGACTACTTTCAGTGTTCAGCTTGAGGGGGGGGGTTTTCCTACTGGGTTTTCCCTCTTTTCCTCACTTAGTTTGTTTTGAGCATTGTTTCAGTTTCAGCATTGTACAGGGTGACCTATGGCCTTAGTTATGAGGGCCCTATAATTTTTATGCATTTGTGTTTTCTAACTCCTCCTGAGTATAGCTTAAAGGGGGGTGTTGGAGACATTTACCACCATACACACTCTTTTTGGTCAAACTGGCCTAGTTAAACCACTATCCTAATTATTATTGACATTAATTGACATTAGTGGAGCATTAAATGTCATCATCCAGTCACACCCATGCCTACCTTCAGTCAAGGAGGATAACTTAGCCTTCTCCTACATTCAAAGAGGCTAACTGGAGCACTTCGGGGGTGATCTGAGTGATATTAATGCACCTAATTGATAACTGGTGGTTACAATTAGTTAAACAAGTCAGTGAATGTGCCTCCTTTCATTTAATTGATTATTTAATGATTAATTAATGAACTAGAGTCAACAAGGGCGCCTCCACCAACTTCTGATGTTCAGTTCAACTTCAATTAACCTCATCGGGGTTCATTGAAGTCATTGAAGAACTAGCACTTGATGGTTGGCTTGCTATGATATGTGTCTGATCTCTTTCAGTTGAGACTCAGTCATTTATTGCACTCTAGCTTCAGTTAGGGTTCAATTGAGTCAATTAGGGTTTTGAATAGTGGTTAACTGAGTGTGGACAATGGGTTATAGTTAGTTAAGCTAGACTCACTCATTCAATTCGAATGACCTCCTTGAGGATTTGAATTTCTCATTCATTCATGCTTGTAGCATGACATTGTAATTGTAATTGTTCATTCTTTATGTGAATACAGACTGGCTATTATTCCTGTATACCTATTACACCATGTCATGAGTTATTTGGTGATTAATCTTTGATGAGATTGATGCTTTGTTCCTAGATCAATATACAAGATTAATAGTTAGGCTGGAAGCCCAAATCAACCGAGAAAATCATCAACTCTCTTAGGAAGAACATCCTCCAGATATCCCCAATCTGGAAAAAGAAGCTACCCTTCATCACTCCCTTCACGCGGCATGTAGGTTGGAAGAAGAAAATATTAGACAGAAGTCTAGGTGCCTATGGCTAAAAGCTGGAGACCAGAACTCAAGATTTTTCCACAAGCATCCATAGGGGAGAAAATTTTTTAAATCGGCCAAATAAATTCAGTTCCAAGGCTAGAATTCCAAGGACTTTGAAGAGATTAAATGGGCAGCCCATGACCACTTCCAACAAGTCTACTCTGAAGAAGGTCCTTTCATGAGCTCCCCTATTTTGGATGATGTTCCCTCTCTACTCTACCACTCCAAAAATTGCAAGCTGTCTGCCCCCATCTCAAACAAAGAAGTAAAAAGGGCACTAGTGTCCATGGAGCCTAACAAAGCACTGGGCCCGGATGGTTTCACTGCTAGATTCCTCAAAACCTGTTGGAAGATCGTCAAAAAGGACCTGGTCAAAATGGTCCGCAAATCTCAGAACTGCGACAAGATTGGAGGGAGCACTAACTCAGTTTTCCTAGCGCTCATCCCCAAAGAGAAAGGGGCCACCTCCTTTGGCATATTCTGGCCCATCTCTCTATGCAATATCAGCTACAAATTCATCACCAAGGTCATCACCAACAGGATTAAAGAAGTGTTGCCTTCCATCATCCCTAAAAACCAAGGAGGCTTTGTTCAAGGAAGGCAGATTGCAGACAACATTATTCTGTTCCAAGAAGTGATCCATTCTAGCATCAGCCACCGGGAAAAAGGTATGGTCGTCAAACTAGATCTAGCAAATTCCTTTGATAGAGTAAACTATGACTTTCTTTTTCAGGTCATGCTCCGGTTCAAATTTGATCCTGGGTTTGTTCGATGGATCCAAGCCTGTATCAAATCTCTGTGGATAACCCCGTTGGTAAATGGGTGTGCAGCTAATTTTTTTCAAGCCTCTCGTGGTCTTCACCAAGGTTTCCCCCTATCTCCCATGCTCTATGTTATCCAATCCTCTATTCTCAGCTTCCAGCTTGACCTCTACCAACAAAATAATGAGCTCCTTGGACTTCACATATCCCATGGGGTTAAGAATGTAAATCACACCCAGTTTGATGATGACACAATCCTCCTTGGAGGTGCTAGCATGATCTCTACTAGGTTATTCAAAAGAGAGCTTGACAAATACCAAGAATCCTCAGGCAGTCTCATTAACTACAACAAAATCCAAATCCTCTCTTGGAACTGTAATCCTAGAGACCTCGCTGACATCAGCAGAATCCTTGGAATCAAAGGGAGCTCCCAATGGGTCGATTTCAAATTCCTTGGGGTCCCCATCTTTAAAGTCGCCCCGAAAGTATCCTCCTGGCTTCCCCTCATTAATAAGATTAAGAATATGATTAATACCTGGGGAGATACCTAGTTGAACCCAGCCGATAAATTCATCCTTATCAAGATTCCAACATTCTGAACTATCAAAGCTCCATCCTTCTAGCTCCCAAAGGCATCCTAAACCGCATTGAGTCCCTTCGCAAAAAATTCCTTTGGAAAGGAGGAAAGCACAACAAAAAGAAGCTCCACTTGGTCAACTGGGAGACAGTTACCAAACCTTGGCTTAATGGGGGCCTGCAGATCCAAAACCTAGCCATCCAAAATGTCACTTTGGGGCACTAAACAGCTTTGGAACATCATCTATGGCAAATCCTCGTGGTGCAAAGCAGCCCTCTGGAAAAAATACTTTTCTAACAGTCGTCTTCGATGCCTCGATCACCCTCCTACCACCAGAAAAGGCTCTGCCATCCTCCCCATTCTCCTTAAATCCCTCCCCTTATTCTTGTCCCAGTTAACTTGGATCCCTGGGAATGGAAAACAAATCAAGATTTGGGGGGACTCGATCATGGGAGGTCCCCCATTGGATCAATCCTGTGACTTGGAAGACCTAAAATCCCATTTGATCAGTTGTAACATCACTACCATTTGGGATATCTCGGTTTGGAATTATGATGGCTCCTGGAAGGATTGGAACATCCCATGCCCTCCTCAACTGACCGGCGCTAAGAGGCAACTCCTTCAAATGTTAAAAGAGAAATCCCCTAAAGCCAGATCTGTCAAAGACTCCAAAGGGTGGGGCAATAGATTGGGTATCTATTCTACTTCAGCTGGCTATCATCTCTTTGCAGGCACTGCGAACCCTGAGAATTATGCTCTTTGGAAGAGTATCTAGGCGGTCAAAATTATCCCTAAAATTGATTTCTTCACTTGGACTGCTCTCCACAAAAAAATTCTCACCAATGCTAATCTTTAGAAAAAGGGGTGGGAGGGACCCACGAGATGCCCCTTTTGCCTATCCCATGAAGAAAACATAGAGCACATTCTTATCTCCTATGAATATGCCAAAATTGTTTGGAAAGCATCCCTCCCATGGTAGGCTGACCTCCCTTCAGGAAATCCCCGAACCCTCTTTCTTCGCTGGGCTGCCAAAGCTCCCTTCAGTCTCAAGTCAAAAAGTGCCAAAGCAAGTTGGATGGTGCTCCCCAAGATTGTTATATGGAAAATTTGGTTGGAAAGAAACTCTCGTATTTTCAGAGAGAGAAATGAAAGGGCTGATCAGGTGGCAGCCAAAATCCTTGGTTTTCTGGGAGAATGTATCTCACATATTTGGAGCGAGCCTTGCACCAAGCCTGTCTCTAATGCTTGGCTCAGTAGGCTTGCCCCCAAGCCTACCCCAGTCCCCCCAGTTCCAAAAAAAAAACCTTGGGAAATAAGGTTGGATCATTATAAACTCAAATCGTGGCTCCGCTCTGTTAATAGGAGATATATGTTTGCCGACGGTGCTTCCAAAGGAAATCTCGGGGTGGCAGGGGTGGGCGGAGGAGTTTTTTTCACTCTGGGAAGATCAATGGAGTTTAAGTTCGCTTGGGGGTTAGGCATCAATACCAACAACATGGATGAATCCTTGGCTCTATGGCAAGGGTTGAGGATAGCCAAGGCATTGGGAATCTCCAAGCTAATCGTCATTGGAGATTCCAGAATTATCATACGCGCTCTTGCTGAAAAACTCATGCCAACTCATATGGATCTGAGGAATCTTATCCACAAGATCATGAAACAAGCCTCCCTCTTCAAAAAAATTGAATTTTTCCATGTGTCGAGGGAAAACAACTCCATTGCTGATCTAGAGGCCAACAAAGGCGCCTCCCTATCTCTCAGGAAGCTTATTCTTAATGAGCAGGGTTCCTTCTTCCCTCCCCCATAGGCTCGAGGACTTATCATGGGCACCCTCTCCATGGGCCCCCCCTCTCCCTTGTTCCTTCATGTGTTGGCAGGCCGCATCGATGTGTCGTGCATGGTTTTCACGTGGCCATACGTGGTTTTTCTAAAATATTATTCCCGGACTATCCCTTCATCCGCTGCGAAGACACTTAAACCCTCAGAGCTCTGTCCCGCGTCTTAATGTCTATAGGATAGGTGACCTCATGAATTACCATTGTTCGTCATTGAGGGGATTCGCTGGTTTAATGGCGATCATGGAACTGGGGCTCTCACATGAGGTGAATTTAGCAGAAGTCATGTCGAAGGAGGTTGTAGCAAATGTTTTAATGGGTCCAATTACCATTCGAGCATACAAAACTCTGATGATCTATAGTATGAGGGTCGCGTCAAATCTAGATCACTCAAGCATTTTCTTGATTTTCTGTGCACTGGATTATGAGGTGACACCAAGCTCCCCCAAGCTTATGGATATAAAGGAGTAGAAGGCAGAGGGCCGAAGCAAGTAGGTTTTTGTGCTTATTATTTGAGAGATTTGTCATCTGGCCACTTGGAGACCGCTATTACACAGGATGGAAGCAGGTTCCTCTTCCGCGGTTGCGTCTGTGCCAAAGTTGGTGGAGACAAAGATAAGGGAAGTGAATCATGAGCTAAAATCGATGCAAACTCAAGTGAATGTAATTGACTATGAGAGAGGAAGGAGACTGGAACATATGAACAAGGATTTGATCTTCCTTTGAAATAAAATCAAATGGAAGGTAAAGTGCACTGAAAACTCACTCACCAGGAAGATTGTTGAGCTAAAAATCAAGGTGGACAAGCTCGCTCTCAAACTTGTCAAACATGAAGCATATGGTAATGGTATGTCCTCCAGCTTGGATGGATAGAATTTGTCTTGCACTCGGGTTCACCATCTTGCATGCACTCGACTCTCTACCTTCCTGCACAGTTTTAGTCTCTCTATTTATCAGTATTTAGGTAGTTTGTTAAATATGTTTCTCAGTTATAAACCCTATTAAGGTTTCAGACTATTTTATTGCCGCTTCCTCAAGGGCATTTTTGATGGCTTAAATTCCTTTGTCGCTTCCTCAAGGGCATCTATGGCTACTCTGGTTTCTTTGTGTATTGGTTTTCAAATGCCGCTACTATGAGGGATTTTTTTAATCAGGAACCTTTGGGTGGTTACACCACCTCCCATTATAATATAACCGCTTTTGTCTTAAAAAAAAACTCGTCGGGGTACTGAACAAGCCTGCTGGCAGTGGGTCAATGCTAAGTAAAAACATTACAACAGGAAGCTCAATAAATTCAAGTAAACCCATCGGGGTACTGAACAGGCTCACTGGCAGCGGGGCTATGCTTGCATGGTACCAAGATAAACCCTCCGGGGTACTGAACAGGCCTACTGGAAGTGGGGCCATATCTGGTAAATGAGATATGGTTAATACAACACTATGCACATAGTTCGTAAAATAGTAACAATATACGAAAAATTCTTCAAAACAATTATGTCATGGACAATTGTTTATAATGTCATTTGAGAATGGCTCTAAGTTGACTTTTCCCCTACTGTCTCATTTCGCATATATCTAAGATGTCATTATCTTAGAAATGGGACCCATAGCTGTAAATCTCACACACTTTGGGGTACACTTAAAATACTTGATGATGACAGGATATCTTTATAATGAGGCATGGATGGCTATTTTTTCCTATGGTATTCTTTTGATTATAATATTCTCATTTACATGGTATTTCTAAGCACTGTTTTATTTTTCATGAATATACATTTCTGAACCATTTCCATTTACTTGTTATTTTTAAAAAAAATAATCATTAATAGCATGCTCGCACTCTTTCTATTTTTCTGGAACAATCAATTCTTCTCTCTGTATGGCTTGAGGACATGCCATCTCTTTGGTTTGGGGGAAGATGGATTTGACTTGTAAAAAATTAGATTATTATTATTTATGACAAATCTATTTATCTCTAACAAATGATAAGTATTTTCAGGAATGTAAACAGTGGAATTTGGTTATAGCTTGAAGCATATTTCTAGAAAAATTCAATATGGTCTTACCATATGAAGAATCGAATGAAGGAAAATGAAATATCAAATAGCGATATGGTAAAAATGGTGATATTATAGCACTTATGATTAAATTTTCTAACTAAATTTTGTTTTTTGGGAAAATAGTTTTTACTTCCATTTCACTGTTAATAATTATATTCTCTTACCCAGCCAGGCTTAAAAATGATCAATCTTTTTGTTATTTAAAATGCAATCTATGATTTTGTGTTATATGTTCAACCTGCCCAATGTTTTACTTTGGACATGAATGAATTAATTTTAAACCTTATAAATGATAAAATTATTTTGAACCTGAGAACTGTTGAAAACCCAATAAAGTCATTTTTATTTTTCATATAATGTGTGACATGAACGATATGTTATTTTATAGGTTAAAAGAATGAAGTTTAAATTACCTTCTTTATCTGCCAAGTTGAAGGCAGCTGCTAGCTCACCTTCTTCCTAAATTGTTTTTCTTTCCTTTTGCTCAGTGGGACTTGGCATTTCTCCGGTTTGGGGGAATGTTGATCCTAGATTTGTTATCATTTTTTTAGTTAAATTATTCATTTAAACACATATTTTATTATCTTTTGTATATTTTATAACACACAGATCATTATTCAGCCTCAGGTATGAGTGTATTTAAGGTTTATATGAAATCTTTTATTTATCATTTTTTTATGGTTTTATGAATTAAAAATAAGATTATTAAAGTGCATTTGATATATTAACTGATTTATATATTTGTTTGGAAACTTTATAATCTTTTTGGGCTAAATTAATCAACAAAACGCATTCAGCTTGCCTTTCGCACAACATGTCCAGCTCGTCATCCAGCCCGTTGCGTGAAACTCACTGGCGATTTGCCAAATGTTGAAATGTGTTGTTGTAGACTGCAGCCCTGAAGCACACCAGTAGACAGACACTCCATTCTCCCTAGATCGATTCCCAACATATCCAACTCACATCCCAACCTCCCTATCAGTTCTCCGTCCAGATCGCCCATCAGACTGCGCACTACTAAGAATTAATTTCAGGCATTTAAAACATGAAACAACTGCAAACAAACTGTTACCCACGTGTCTGGGTGATGAAGCTATGTTCTAGATGTTTTCCATCCTACATCCTCCTTTGCCCGCCACCACATCAACCATCCACACACTTGATTGATGCATTTAACCCATGCTCTAGAAGATTCACCACTGCACTCTCCTCTATTCACCATCAATCACTTGTTGCGCTTAGGAAGGAACATGTGTGCCACCTCTACAGATCGTTCATGCTGAAGAGAAGCCTGTGCATCACCTCTGAAGACCGTTCGCACTGAAGAAGGGAGATTCTGCACGTTGTCCTGTGATCAGTTAAATTCCTTTAAGATCGACTAAATTTCTAGAGCGGTCGACCACTAAAGGGTTGACTTGCTCATCCATGTAAATAATTATATATAGAAGCCTCTATGAGAGAGCTGGAGTTAGCTAGAAAAATAAGTCAGTTAGCAGAGTTAGAAGAAGAGTTCCTGCTGTGATTTACTCTTGAACATTGTATTTTTGTTCCACCATCTGAATAAAGAGTTGTATGTGTTGTTGTTGAAGATTGCATTTAAGTAGAAGTTAGCCAGGAATCACCCCTGATTGCTAAGAGGACCCATCATCAACCAGAGGTTTCTTTTCTTGTTTATTTCTTTCATTTTTTGTTTTAGCTAGTTTAATTCACAGTCTGTTTTATTTCTGTAATGCAATTTAATTTCCAAATTAGATAGTTAACTGTGCGCATAGCTTTTTTCCATCTTTGCTTTCAGTCATTTCATTTTGAGTCTATTATTTGGTTTATTTGCAAGTTAGATAAAATAGATTGGTGTTTATCAAATTAAGTAGATTTAATTCTTTCTACTTCATTTCTGTTAATTATCAGTTTATGCAATTTACATTTCAGTTTATTAATATGCAATGTTTTCTTTATGCTTATGTTTATGAATTTGCTTAAGTTTATTTTACAGTAAGATTTGCTTAGTAAGTAGGTTTGTTTATTACCTTATGCATTAGAATTACATTTTCATGGATTCAGCTGAAGATTAGTTCATTTAGGTTAGTTTTTACCATTTTAACTGTGCAGCCTATCATTTGGACAACCTGTTTAGTCTGTTATTCAACCACCCCTTTCAGACCCATAGTTTAGTCTGTCATTCAGCCCTTAGTTTTGTTTTTAGTATTTTTTATGTATTTTGAAATTGTTTTTAGTTTTGTTTTGTTAATGTCTGAATCATGTTTTGACTATCGTATTTAGATATTAGTTTTGTTTAACATTAAAGTTAAAGTTTAATTGTTTTAAGTTATTTTTTAAATTTTTATTATTTTCCTTATTTCTTTTTGCTTGAATGTGTGTCAAGTTGTTTTTGTTTCTTGAATGTTATTGTTGATTTTGTTCTAATACTGTATTATTTTTTGTTTATGCTTTTTAGATTGATTTATTCGTTTGCATGTGAGATTGAGTGTTATATGTGTTTCCTTTAGTATGTTTTTAGGTTGCCTCTTTTATGTTGTGTTATTGTTGAAATAACTTGTAGGACATAACCTAAAGATATTTCTTTTATTAAGTTTTCTAGTTGCTTATAAGTTAAGTTCTCCTTGTACCCTAGTTTTCCATTAGAATAGTTAATTGTTGATTGTATTTTAGTTTAAAGTTTATTATCAATTATTAAGTTTATTATTTTGTCTCGGTTTAATTACTTTAATAATTGCATTTTCAAGAGTTTGACTCAATTTTTCATTTTGAAAGATCTTTCGATCTTTTGTTTGTTAAAATATTTACACGACACCCTCTACCTTCGCATATATTTTGTGTCAACTTTAAGCTTACCAACCCCAGTTGATAATTAAAGAATAGGTGGATTAATTTAGACATCATAATACACCCAACAAAGAGGGAGAGGATCCTAAAAATCGCATTATGTCATTCCACCTATGGTATTCATCTAATAGCATAGTGGATGATTCCATCCGGTGGAGGTTGTTCCAGCGCACACTCACTAGTGCTACGACCAAGTGGTACATCAAACTACCTCATGATACCTACCCTGAATTCTTCTTGTTAGATTCAATGTTCCTTCAATACTTCCAGTTACTCATCCATTATGACGAGGGAGTGGATATCTTATTATCCTACCGACATAACACAACTACCCATATCACAGATCACATCCATGAATGGTGCCTTCATCGTAGGGTGTGTAAGATCCAGTTAGAAGATATGATCTTCCTAGATTGGTTCTTCAAAACCTTACTCCCCCCCCATATCCAAGGACATCGCATATGAGCACCCACAAACTGAAGAATAATCCATCCTTAAGGCTCAACAGTTCAATCATATATACACCCAATCTAGTTACCTGTATACCATTACACTCGATTCTCCTTGTACCAAAACCTCATGTCGAGATACACCTGGGGAATCCCATGTTGTTGATGGAGTCATCGGCTCTATTACCCAGCATCCTTAGTATTATCCAGTCTCTCCCATGATGACATCCCATCCTGGTAAAACCCGTAGTTTTTCCAAACCAGGTTATGCCCCTAATTACCCATGCATAATGGCTAAGTCCAGTGCTACTCCATCCTATGCGCCCCCCGGTTATGCCCCTGATTATTCACACATAACAGCTCAGTCTAGAGCCCTTCCTACATGCCTTCTACACCAAATCCTCACGTTCATGGACCGAATTGTTTGACAGACTCATATATTGGCCAAGTGTTAGGATTATTAATCCTCCCTTGACCATATTGTCTATTAGATTATTTATCCTAAATTAGGAACCTTAATTAATTAATTGGGTCCACTAGTACCATTGGGTCTAGTTGGCCTAATGGGGCCACATGTACCAGTTACTATAGTGTGGGGAATACTGCTAGAGGCTAAATGCCACTTACTGCATGTGCATGCATCAGTTTGGGTGCCTCCTGGATCAATCCCTACATTTTAGGAGCCACTGGGAGTCCCAACACCAACCTTAATCAGTTAGTTGGATTTGGAACTAGTTAGTCTTAGTTAGTTTCCAATTACTTTTAGTTAGATCACAATTAGTTAGCTAGCGCTAGTTATGCATGGCTAATGCATGGCTACATGTGGAGTATGCACCTTTTCCCACATACCACCTCAGTTGCACTGAGTTAACTAGTTATTATTGATTGTATGAGTTGGTTGGACATATGGGAGTTGATCTATTGGACTTCGATATTGATTGAGACACCATGAGTTAGCTAGTTAGTTAGGTACAATCAAGTCCAGTTGGTAGATTCTAATTTCTCCCTAATGCATCTGAATTCTTCCTTTATGTAAACTATTGTAACATCAAATTTAATTAATGACAATGATACTGTAAATTCCTGATAAATACTCATCTATTTCCCGTGTGGTTTGTTTTGTTTAGTTTGTATCTTCATTCTCCTTTACTACAATCATAATTCAGAACTATATGCTTGAATATCTATATGGTACTTCAATTCAAATATGGTATCAGAGCCTTCTCAGGCATGTTTCATGCTTGTTTCTTCCCATTGAACATCAAAAGCAGACGGGTTTCCACAGAAGTCCCCTATGATGATTTTCTAGCTCTGAATTTATTTAGAGCAGCAGAGAGGGCATGAAGTACCCTGAAAAAATGTTCATATCGAGAGGAAAAGCATGATTCTAACAGTTCAAATGTTTCAGTTTGTTTTGCAGTGAAAATATACAGTTTCTATGTAGCTTGTGTGAATTTTTGTGATCTCTCAGCCAGAAGAATTATGGATTCTCAATATCCTAGTCCTCAGATCCTCACATCTTCCAATTACCTTGATTAGATGATTGATATGCAGCTGGCCTTGTGCAAGCATGGCTACCATAGGATAGTACTTGGAAGGGAGGTTGAGCCCCATAATTCTATTGAAAGAAACAAGTTTTTGAACCATTGTGATGAAGCTTTCAGTTATCTATGCACTCGTATATCCAGAGATCTCCTCTTCCACCTAGAAGGCTTGGGTGAATCCCACGGAATCCTGGAAGAACCTTGAAGACTTGTTTGGAAAACAAGATGAGCTTCAAGGATACCTCCTAGAGAATCATCTAGTAGCCTTAAATCCCAGCAATTTCAAGACTATTGAGCAATTCTTTACTAAATTCAAGTCTCTTGCACTTCAGTGCAGACAGTGCATAATAGAAAGGAAGGATGAGAAAAATTTCCTCTCCATACTCGGTAAAATCATTTCTAAGTATTATTTATTTGTTTCTATATTTCATTCCAAGCAGGATGGCTTCCCTGGTTGGAAAATCACTTTACTTTATTCCTTTTTCGAGTCCTTAATCAAGGATCAAGAAAAGTTGATTCGAGTGGGAGTCATCAAGACCTCCAAAGATCAGGCTCTCCTAGTTACTGACTTTAGCAAAGCACAAGCCAAAGGGAAATCAAAGAATAAGGAGCCCAAAGAATTTGATTCAAATCCTGAATAGAATAAGCAGACTTCTGAAGAAGCCTCCAGCTCTAAGAAAAAAGAAGAAGTTCAAGTGTCCCTATTGTATGAGGGGTTTTCATCCAGAAGACTCGTGCATGAAGAAGACCCTCGACTAGATGAAATATCTATGTGTACAGAACAATATTTCCTTTCCACAAGGTGTCGATATGTCTAATGATGTAGAGTAGACTAAATAAGATGAGATATTCTTGCATGCAAGTCTCTCTCCGTCGAAGGCTTATTTAACATATTCTGGAGCATCCAACCACATGGTTGCCTCCAGGAAATCCTTCATCACTTTACCTCTATCAGGAGGACCTAGCAGTCATATGGGAGATGACTCTAAAATATAAGATGTTAAGATAGGTTCAGATAAAATCCAGCATGATGAGTTTATTCCCTCTCCTACAGAAAAGAAAATTGTTGAAGATGAAGAAGAAGCAGAATTTTCCCTACAGTCAATTCGAATTGAAGAAAGTATCCTTGGAGTGACTCCTTCTCCTGCTGATCCAAAAGTGTATGAGATATCTGATATCTCATCTCCTCACATGGATGATCCATAAGAAGACATTCGAATCTCTGTTTTTGAAGAAAAACACTCCTTCTATTCTTTGCAAAAATTCTCCAGTGATTCTTTAAATTTTGTGCATAGTTTACCGATGATTGTTTTAGAAAAGGTAGAGGAATTTGATTTCTCTATATATAATAATGTTGTTGGTGTGAATATAAGTAATACCATGGAAATTATGGAAATACTATCAGATTATAGGAGTGATACATTCACTCTTATTAATCTAGAGCTTCCAGTAAATTCCTACAGGATTGCATGCACCAAAAATCGGAATTTTGAAGAAGGAGAAAATTGTGCATCTATCATCTTGGTGGAGCACAGTTTTGGATATAATATGAAACTTTTGGATATAATTTATTTTCTTATCTTATAATATGTGGTTCAGGTTTTAATATTCAATATATTTTAGTATTTCTTGTAACTTGTTTCATCAATTTTGGTGTGAGAAATCAAGCACCGCAAGTCTCCTTAAATTTTGTTGTTGAGGATTCGATGTTAGTTCTATATTATGAGTTTGTTGATATTATATTTTGTGAATTATTGGTTATTTATGAAGAAATATCATATTATGGAGCTCAATCATTCGCTCTCCACGGTCCTAGGGATTCTCTACCTTTGGTCACATGCTCATCCCCTCACAGAACTAGTAAAGACGAAGACATTTTGCATCCACCTAGACACTTGATCCTAACACTTGGGGCTGATTTTACCACTCATGGTTTTATGTTCAAGGCTAACATATATCAGATTCTTTGGTTTTCCTCACATGGTTCAAATTATCAAGAACTTTTTCTCTCTCTTCAGTTGATTTCAGCTGCTCTACATGGGTCTAGTTTTCACCGTGCAGCTGTTTATATTTATGATTCAGTTGAGTACATTATTCTTCTTCCAAAGAGGAATATTCCTCTAGACATAAGCATTTTTTTGGATTCAGAGGTTCATCTCCACATAAGAACCAAGATATTTCATTTGTTGTTTCATAGTGCTGCAAATGGCAACAAAAATTTTCACAAGTTTTTATTCAAAATTTGTATTCCTGCTTATTTTGAGGGGGGGGTTTCCAAAGAGGTTTTCCCCTGCTTCCCTGGTTGTATTAAGCAACATTTTTTTACTATCTTTTAGATTGTATTTGGGTGACCTATGGTCTTGTTACCAGGGCCCACAGTTTTCCAACTTAGGATTTAGGGGGGCTGTTAGGATTATTAATCCTTACTTGACCATATTGTCTATTAGATTATTTAGCCTAACTTATGAGCCTTAATTAATTAATTGGGTCCAATAGTACCATTGGGTCCACTTGGCCTAATGGGGCCACATGTACCAGTTACTAGAGGGTGGGGAATACTGCTAGAGTTTAACTTCCACTTACAGCATGTGCATGCATCAGTTTGGGCACCTCCTAGACCAATACCTACATTTTAGGAGCCATTAGGAGTCTCGACACCAACCTCCATCAGTTAGTTGTAGTTGGAACTAGTTAGTCTTAGTTAGCTTCCATTTAGTTTCGTTTAGATCACAATCAGTTAGCTAGCACTAGTTATGCATGGCTAATGCATGGTTTCCTATGGAGTAGGCGCCTTTTCCCAACTACCACCTTAGTTGCACTGAGTTAACTAGTTATTTCTAATTGCATGAGTTGGTTGGACATCTGGGAGTTGATCTATTGGACTCCGATATTGATGGAGACACCATGAGATAGCTAGTAAATTAGGTACAGTCAAATCCAGTTGGTAGATTCAAATTTCTCCCTAATGCATTCGAATTCTTCCTTTATGTAATCTAGTGTAACACCAAATTTAATTAATGATAATGATACTATAAATTCCTAATCAATACACATTTGTTTCCTATGTGGTTTGTTGTGTTCAGTTTGTATCTTCATTCTCCTTTACTACAATCATAATTCAGAACTATCTTCTTGAATATCTAAATGGCACTTCAATTCTAATACCAAATGATCGGCTTTGCAACCCCACCCTCTACTCTGGTCTATTATGCACCAAATGTGCAACCCACTTTGAATCTGGCCCTCACTCCTCATGTTTCTATGGGGTAGGTCTACTCACAGTAGAACCTCCCTAACCAACCTAACCCCCATAACCAACAAGGGAAGAGAAACAACGAGAGAGGTAGGAATCGATGCAACAACCAGCCCCAAGGAGGTAGCTAGTAGGACAACCTTCTAAAAAATAATGTCGTTGAACCCCCTGCATAGAATCCCTAGCGTCTCGCTCGACATAGGAAGAACCCACATTTGTGGACTAACCATTCATGTGTTATCCATAACACTTACGGTCATTACACACATCATTGTCCTCACTTGACCCATGTGCAACAACTAATCCAAAACGATAGACAACATGGTTGCTCCAGCTCCTCCAAACAAAGCACCACTAGGTCCTCCACCTATGGTTCTTTAAAAACCCCTACCACAACAAGGAATGGTTGCAACCTAGCCCTTGGCCCCACAAGCTCCTACAACCATTGTTGCAATCCAACATGATGGTGCTAGTGTCCATCACCTCATGACGTTATTGTCTGATGTCAACCAGAACACTCAACATAACCAATATGGTTCCACCATGGAAACCATTGACTCATCAGTGACTTCTATCTCCACCACTCCAAACATGTCTTTACATCTGCAAAGATCCCCTATGGACAGGACTACCAATGTTTCATGGTTCCATATGCACCGCATCACAAACAATGCCACTTTAAGATTTGTGCTCAACTACATTATTGTTGATGACTTGGATCAGTCCCCCACTTCCATGTCCACTCAAGAATTTCTCAAAACTTCTCCTTCACAGTGTAAAGCATTGTATTCTATGTTGGGTGCCATATATCCCTCTGATTCTAGGTTGATCACTTTCAACTTGGATCAAGGAGAAACCAGGATTCCATCATTCGTCACCTTCCAAGTTTCGATCACAATCCATAATTTGGTGATCCATCAATGCATCATTGATGAGGGGGCTTCCACCTTTGCTATGTTGACCTTTTTTGGCATAAAATCAAATCCTCCACCCTTCAACCTTCCACCACCGCTCTTTGTGCCTATGATGGTTGCTATGCTCAGCCCCAGGGTTTTTTCATGTATGTCCTTGTTGAGTTATGTGGAGAAACAGTATTTATTGACATTGAAGTTGTTAACTCCCAACTCGATTACAACCTCCTCCTAGGACGTAGTTACATGTATGCAATGCGATCCATTTCCTCTACTGTATTTTGAATCTTGATGTTCCCTATTGATGGGAAGATAATGACCATCGACCAACTAACGTACTATGATCCAAAGGGGTTGGCCACACTGGAAAACATCCTTCCCACTATCGACACTACCATCAACAACGTGTCCATTTCATCCATTTCTGTCATTGGCTCGGGCTTCTTTTCCAACGCTCCCATGACGGACACATTTTTTTCCTTACCACATCCACCTTCATCAACTAATATATCGGATTTGTGCACTATCACTTTTGGTAACATTTCAACCTCCTTACAACCTCAGTCGCAACCCTAACCACAATCCTCCAGGAATTATTGGGGTTCATTCCTGGTCCACATGATTCCCTTCCTTTTCCACCATCTAGAATTGTGAGCAATCCTGACATGTCTACTCTCAACTTGCCTAATTTCACTTTAGGAATTCCTATTTGGTACCTCAAGCCACCTACTCCACTCCTGACCCCCCAGGTCATGTTGACTCCCATCCATCCTATTAAGAGGATTTCACACCCACCTCCCACTCCTCCAAATACTACTATTATCTCTACTCCTGCCCCTCCTCCTCTAAAGAAGGCTGGGGGGAAGGCGACCAAAGCTACAATAGAACTGCGTCTGGCTCCCACTTGTGCTTTTTGTGATGTCCAAGGCCATGGAACACAAAATTTTCCATATTTTCCTCTCCTTCTCACCCATTTGGACACTATATATGAGACCTATGACACCCCTATAGTCACCATCCCAAATCCACCAGTGGTAAAAAACAAGTCATTTTGAACCAACCATCCTTGTGCAATTTGCGGCCTATATGGTCACTATTCTCACCATTGTGCATACTTTCCTAAGTATTGGTCACTCCTTCACGACCTTCAAAAACACTCCCATGAGTCTATCATTACTATCCTCAAGGAGATCCACCCTCCGGTTTCTTCCTCGGAAACAACCAACACCATATACACGATCTCCAATTCTGGTAGTCCTTCCATCTTCGTAGCCATAGAAGATCCATGTAGTCTGTCTGTGCATTGTTTTCACATCCTTGAAGTTCTTTCAACTCCTGAGTATCCTTGGGATGATATGCATCATCGCTCCTATTTCCCTGATGAACCTCCTTCATCGTCATACCAATACTCGGTGAAAGCGAAAGACTTCATCCATGGAAAGGTAGACTGGTTCAAGAACCCCATTCTGGTACCTGATGCCTTTGAAGAGGGAAAAATGGATAACATTTTTCCAACCATCAAGGTCAATATATCAACCACACCTGGGGTAGTTCAAGATATTACACTTGTAGCATCTTTCTCCCCTGAATAAGTCACTTCATACAAAGCACTTTTTTAGTCGTTTTGTGATATTTTCGCTTGGTCATTAACTGAGATGCATGGGCTTGATCCTTCTATCGTCGAACACCATATCAAAACATGGCCTGATGTTGCAACCGCATGCCAAAAGCAGAGACCCACTCACCCATCAAAGGCTCCTACCATCAAAGTCAAGATCAAAAAAATGCGTAAAGTAGGTTTCATATAACCCATTGTGTGTACCACTTAAGTTTCTAATCATGTTCCTGTCAACAAAATAACAAGGTACCATTCTCATCTGTACTAAATTCTGTGACTTGAATTTTCCATGTCTCAAAGAAAAATTCTACACTCTGTTCATTGACCAAATAATTGATGCATATGTCAGCCACGAAGTCTTTTTTTTCATGGATTGTTTTTCTGGTTATAACCAAATTAAAATACTAAAAGAGGATCAGTATAAAACCATTTTTTTTACCCCCTGAGGCACATTTGTGTATCTTGTTATGCCATTTTTCCTTAAAAATGATGGAGCCACTTTTCAGAGGTCCATGACGTGATGCTTCCATGATCGCATCCACATTATTTTGGTCTACCTAGACGACCTCATGGATCGATCTCAAAAGTGTTCCCAGCATTTAAAGAACTTACGTCAAGTCTTCTTGCAATGTCACAAATATAATGTCTGCTTGAACCCTCTCAAGTGTGTGTATTTTGTCCATGTTGGGCATTTAATCGCATTTACCATATCCCACAAAGGGGTTGTGGTGGATCCACTGAAGGTTCAATCCATTTTGAATCTTTCCCCCCCACGTATTCTATGCCAATTGCAGATTCTCCAAGGCAAGGCCAATTTCCTTTGCTGGAGGTTCTATGTCTGAAGTCACCCACCATGAGTACACTCGTGTCATAGTTTTTTTTTTTTACATCGTTCTTTTAATGAGTCTCATAGTTTGTTTCCTTGGTTGTTCCAGATGGATCCTACCTCACCTACATTTTTTTTGTTGACAGAGCAAGTAGATGGTATCCTAATATCGCCTCAGTTGCATGGGTCATTTATTCCTCGTCACATGATTTGATCCATATCGATGGAATGTGTGTTGGTATTGCTACCAACAACCAGGCTGAGTACGACGGTGTCACTGGTTTCCTAACTGCTGCCCTTCACTTGGGTATTTGTCACCTTGATGTCTTCCTAGACTCCCAGTTGCTTGTCTCCCAGTTGAATAATTGCTATAGGGTACATGATCCTTGTCTCTTTAGAAATTTCCTACACACTAGACACTTGGTTAGACATTTTGAATCCATTTCATTCATACATGTTCCCAAAAGTCTCAATAGTGTAGAATACCAAATGGCTAATGACGCTCTAGAGTGGCACATTAATCATCGCATATAGGAAATAAAATACATCATGCATCATCATATAGTCATGCATACATATGTCATATACATCATATAGGAATCATCATCATCATAAAAAGAGACTCATAAAAACTACATCCACGTGCATATATATACATGTCATAATGTTCAGTACAAAATGAGAAGCTCCATAAGCTTTCCCGTATGATCATACATATAGTACTAAAATACCCATGCACCACTGCATTGGGGGGCAACATCACTAGCTACTAGTCATATTCCTCCTCCTCATACTCTATCTCCTCCTTAGTGCCATCCTCCTCCTCCTCCATAGGCACATCACACTGTGTCTCCGCTTTGACATACTCAGCAGCAACTGCGATCCTCCTCATCAAGGGAATCTACTCTGGAGGATCCTTGTAACACATGGAGATCAAATTTTCATCGAGATGCTACCACCCATCGTCGGTGACCCCCTCCCATAAGCACTCAACATTTATTCATAGTGATTCTAGTGCACTCCAGTGCCTCCTATGCTCGTGAGCAGGTGGATCCAAACCCTCCACTCTGCCCCTACGCCTCTGATACCCTGTTGAAGAGCGTGGAACGATGTATTCACATGCACACAGTATGTCATAAGTATCTATCACACACATAAAATGGCTACCACTAAGCTAGTAAACTCTATATAAATGCAACCAAAAAAAGCATCATGTATACATACCATTGGGTCCCCAGGCCTAGTCGGGCGGTCGAGGCATCTTCGGGTCTCCCTGGTAATCCATCCTAGCATACGGATAGTCCTCTATAAGTACTGGTAGCTACCACCACTATGAAAAGCGCTCTCAGGTGAAAAAATGGCCCACCAAGCTGTGTCCCTCCCTAATCATCATCTCACTCCACCTCCTCATGCGAGGCTCGTGAGGTCCTCCCTCATGTACCACCAGATGCGTTCATAGTGTAGGAAGTCACTCAAAGAAGAATGAGCATAAGAACAAGGGGAAACAGAAATCCCCTCCCAACAAACTAGCATGGTTCATCCCACACTGAACCTGAGTTAAGAACATTTGGGCCCACCCAAAGTAGGTGCCCCTCATTACATGCTCCTCCATCTGGAGTTGGCCGCTTGAGATACTGTGTGGTCTCAATGATCCTAGTATATGTAGCACCATCAATGTTATAGCTCAAGTCTAAAGACTCTCAATTTTGCACACCAATATGTACAACAAGTGCACTGATGCTGAGGCATAGCAATGTTGATCACAAAGGTCGTCTAATGACTCCCCATGTGTGAGCTTCCACATAGTGTCGTCGATTGCCTAACAATGGGAGTCCAGTAAAAAAGTACACATAGGAGAGTGTGATCTATATCCTCTACCACTAGATGATCCCAGTCCCAAAATTTCACCATATTGTCTATAAATAGCTTTGTTGAAAGCATAACTGAGATATGGAATAACTTCCATAAACCACACCGTGCAAGAAAAACCTACACCGCTGGGTCATTCTGCACCTCCCCTCGGAGGTTCCCATTGTCTCACTCCCACCACGCCACCCAAGGCATATTACATATACACACAGTCCCTTTCAGGTCCAGTCATGCACAAAAAATCATTATGGGTTAAATCGCTCTTGTTCGGCCCTTTTGCACGACCCAAGTCACTCAAAAAACATGAACAGGAGCAAATGGGTTGCTTTTATCCTCTGAACAGGTGCAACTTGAGTCGTGCCTGTCTCTTCAACAGGTGCAACCAGGTCATGCTTTTCAGCTCGATAAGAGAGACTTGGGTTGTGCATTTTACCTTGAAAAGTATGACCCGACCCTGATAACCCTTTGGGCTTAGCTAAGGCCCGAGAGTGATAAAAAACACAAAGTCATCCAGTAAAAAAGATGAGTTTGATGAGAGCTCTTACCTGCAAGTCACAGCTCGAAAAACCGTCGTTCCAAACAAAAGAAAACAATAGTTTTGTTCTGGAGTCCTCCACTCCAACTTAGCACTGAATAGTAACAATGACACATGTCATGTGTTCTCCCCCTATTTATAGGCCTCCATTTGGTCTAGTTCTTCTTCTATGCACCACAGAGTCATCCAATGTCCATTTGAGATGTTGTTTGCACCATCGGGTTTGGTTTTTTGTCATGTATATTTTTACGAGACCCATGTCTCGATCTCTCCCATGTACATTTTATGCCATTTCCTGGAATTCACCTCAATTTGTGTGTCATCATGTGAATCAACCCATGCACGTACTAGCATGTTCACAAGCCATCTTCTCCATCCATACTGCACAATTGGTCGTATTCCACTGCCATCCATCATCCTGTAAGGAGGCCCCATCAATGTTATTTAGTTATTTGTATCAGCCATTTTCATGACATAACCTCTTTCCAGACATTGAACACTTCCTTCTTGCTCGATTGACCATTACAAAGTTTCTATTTAGCTCTTTTCTAACTCATAAAAGAATGAAAATATTTTCAAGCACACTTGCATCCTTTCATGATCATTAAACTATTTGAAAGGGCATCTATGAAGCCTCGTTTATATCCTTTTTTCGGACTATGTAGACTATCAAAATAAAAGGACCACCCTAGCATATTCCAGCTAGGAACGTTTCCCTCTGTATTATTTTATGCTTTTTTGGACATTGGGAACATAACTTACGAAAAATATCATTATGGATTGTCTTTAATTTATTTTCCATCCCTCTCATCAAGAAAATATCACCCAGCAATCTTGGTTTCTTTCATGCTCGTAAAAGTATTTGAATGACCTTCTAGTGAGTATAAGTTTAACCTTTTTCAGTCTGGTTGGACTACCTATAGTAAAGAAGTCTCCCTTCCCCCAAAGTTGGGAGAGATCTTCTTTGTACACTTTTATCCTTTTTTGGGCTTAGGAGACTATATATGAAAAATATACCACATTATAGTCTTCTTCTTGTTTTCAGACTCTCTAAAAATGAAAAAACCATTGAGCATTTACTTTCTTGGGATTGCTAAAAATCCACGATATCATATCATATCGAGCTTACTTCTACCCATTCTTCGTGCTCCTTAAACTATGAAGAAGGCCCAAATGGTGTCTCTGGGCGCCACCACATATGATATCATAGTATGGTAGCTTCCCCCCATTGGGTAGCCTTCGTTTAGAGTATTATGCGATGAGTATTCCTTGGATCCCCTAGATACCACTGGTCCTGTTACCTCCCATAATATTTCCCATTGCAGTTATCTTCCCAGTATTATAGCTATGATCCCTCTCCCATGAGTCAATTTCATTTGCTGTCAGGTCAGTCCTGTCATCATACTCTGAACAAAGGATTTTTTATTCCTGTGTACTCCTCTACCCCTATTCCCCCCTTTAGTGTGTCAGTCTCCTAATTATTCCACATCTTTGGTTATCCCCCTCGTGCTTCTATTAAAGGAAACATCATTACCTTGATTAGTTGTAGGTATCCCTTTGTGGACGTTAGCACATCTATTCCATAGGATATACCCAGAGGTCCCTGTATCCTGGTTTCATCCACCTAATTGGTGAGTTCCTTGGAGCACTTGAAAGGAGTCATTAGTTCCTTTCGGGTTGGTTGTGTCTCACGTGCTCAACTTCAGCTACATAATTTCACTGTTGATATTCTTACAGGGCATTGGTCCGTTCATTATTTGGTCAAAGACCACAGTTGTCACTTGAATCTATGACATTGGTGAGTCTATATATGGGAATCATATAGTCGCATGTCCCTTATTAGTCTTGGGCTGCGTTGGCGACAGTGTTTGGAAGCTCCCAGTGTTATGCTTCCATGTATCTCCAGTACTTGATGCTATATATTGTACCACAGAGATTCTGACTCTCAGTCATTGAGTCCCTCCAGTTATGTACACTTCCATATCCAGTAGAGCATCAGTTGTGATGATATTACATTCCATGATAATTCCATTTTTCCAATGTATCAGTTCTTCATATCAGCATTGTATTCATCCTCCCATTGAGGCTACCATTATCTATCATCATTTGTATATCTATTGATCGGCTCCCATGTTTTAAGCCTTAATACAATTATTTATTATTTTGACATTGTTATGAGCATGGGTATGCCTACCTCGTCCACATGCATGTCACACATTATATGTATCTCATCCATTTTTGAGAACCAATAAAAAACCAAAATCCATCATAGTTCGAACAAGGAAGCTCCACTCCTTAGTGGTCCTCTCCAGTCTCTCCACTATTGTCACCATTATCCCCATGATCCTATGATGGCTACCAACCACACGAATAGCTCCTGCCCTCACACATCAGGGGGGATTTTTTTTAACGCTAAACATTGTTCATCTATCTCTCCATGGTCTAAACTATAGTCATACATCATATTCCCACCATATTTTCTTCATATTTGACCTTCACAATTGTATTTCCACTAAAAATGGCCCAAAAAATCATTATTCCTTCCCACAAATGAACAAATGATGAGCATTTATTATGATTTATCCCACTCTCTCCCAAAAAGGGTGAAAACCTCTAAAAAAGAGAATGGGTCAAAAAACCACAGATAAATACCATGGACAATAAAATACCATGGGTCAAAAAACCCTAGGACCATACTATAAATACATTGTGAAGGAGTTCTCCAAAACACTTTTGGATCACTTTTTGCCATTTTGTCATCAGTCACATCACATAATTTTCCTTCCATATCTTTCCACGACAATTCCCACGATGTATGTTGAGTTCAATCCCTACCCACTTGGATCCATTCCCCCCATTTGACAACCAGTTGTGGAAGATATTGGAGACCCAAACCATGGATTTGCGGAACCACTTCCAAGGAAGACTAGAGTGGCCCATTTTCAGAAAGGTGTGTTTACTTTTATTTCTTGCATTAGTTAGTATATATATATATGTGTGTGTGTGTGTGTGTGTGTGTGTGTGTGTGTGTGTGTGTGTGAAAACCCTAAAATTATTTTCTTTTGTTGTATCTTTTCTTTTGTTATCTTTTAACTCTCCCTTATGCTCTAGATGAGCTCACCTAGGAAACACTAAAAAGTGATGGAATAAGTCCCCACTACAATGATGGAAGGAAAAACACTTATTCTCTGGAAAAGGATGGAAAGAAGCATACACTATCATATTTCAAAGATGAAGCAGTCCAAGAAGGTTCAAGACCCAGTATTTTGTTGATGACTGGGAAGGAACTATTACAAGAAATCAAGAAAGAAGAAGAACTGCATTTTTCCCTTATTGGAAAACCAAAGGTAATTTTAACGTATACAAATTTAGATGATTTGCATGTTGAATTTAAAATCTTGCTTGATGATTGTGCTTATATTATTGTCAATGAGATACCAAATGCTTTACCTCCAATGAGAAGTATTAGTCATCATATTGACTTAATACCTGGAGCAAGTTTCCCTAATAAAGCATCCTACAGGCTAACTCCTCAAGAAAATGAAGAGACCAAACAGCAGGTATAGGAGCTATTGGATAAAGGATCAGTGAAAGAAAGTTTGAGTCCTTTTGAAGTACCCAATGTGCTTAGCCCAAATAAGGATGGTGGATGGCGTATGCGCAGTGACTCTCGAGAAATAAATAAGATCACTGTCAGGTACATATTTACCTTACCCCACATTGATGATTTTATGGATTGTCTCAATGGTTCAAAGTATTTTTCAAAGATATATTTGAAAAGTGGTTATCATCAAATAAGAATAAGAGAAGGGGATGAATGGAAGACTACATTCAAGACTAACAATGGACTGTATGAGTGGTTAGTAATGCCATTTTGTCTTACTAATACACCTAGAACTTTTATGAGATTGATGAATGAGGTATTGAAGGAATACACTAGAAAACTTGTGATAGTGTATATGGATAACATTATGATTTTCAGTCAGAATAAATAAGAACATTTTAGACATATTAAATTGGTGTTGGAATCCCTGTAAAAAGAGAAGATGTTTATAAATCTGAAAAAATGTAGTTTCCTTAAGAAATAATTGATTTTTTGGGAGTCATGGTTTCAGAAGAAGGGTTAAAATGGATATAGAGAAGGTGCAAGTGATTCTGAATGGGCCAACTCCAAGGAATGCGTATGAGGTAAGAATTTTTCATGGTCTTGAAAGTTTTTATAGAAAATTCATCAAGAATTTTAGTCAATTTATTTGTGCACCCATAATAGACACCTTTAGGGGAAGTAGAGAACATTTCAAATGGATAGAAGCAACTGACATAAACTTCAATTGTTGAAGAAGAATATCACTGAGAATCCTAATTTGGATTTACCAAGTTTTGACAAGGTTTTCCAAGTAGAGATAGATGCTAGTGGGACAGCGATAGGGGTTGTTGTGAGTCAAGAATAGAGACTAGTAGCATACTTCAGTGAGAAGTTAAATGAGGAAAATATAAGTATTCCTCATATGACAAAGAGTTATATGTTGTTGTGAAATCTCTCAAGAATGGAGGCATTACTTGACGCCCAAAGAGTTTGTGTTATATTTAGATAATCATGCTTTGCAATTTATAAATAGTCGACCTAAATTGAATAAAAAACATGCTAAGTGGGTGGAATTTTTGCAGAAATTTACCTTTGTGATCAAGAATACAAGTGGAAAATCCAATAAAGTTGTTGATGCCTAAAGAAGAGTAAATTTGATCTTGCAGGAGATTAAGGTCAATACTTTGGGATTTGAAAATTTTGTTAATATGTATAAGGAAGATGTGGATTTTAAGGATGTATATGCCACCTATGAGAATCCAATTGTACACAATAGAATTCAATGGTTGGACTATATGATACAAGAATTATTGATGTTCAAGAATAGTAAATTGTGCATTCCTAATTGTTCTATGAGATAAAATATGATACAGGAGAAACACATTGGAGGCTTGTCAGGTCATTTTGGACAGGACAAAACATTTTCTTAGGTGAGTGCTTTTTATGTTTGGCCAAGGATGTAGCATGATGTAAAGAATTTTGTTGAAAAATTAAGGATATGTCAACATTCCAAAGGGAGGAGACAAAATATTGTACTGTATCAACCCCTACCTATTCCAACTAGGCCTTGGGATTCCATCAATATGGATTTTGTTCTAGGATTTCCTAGAACTCAGAGGCAAATGATTATATTTTTGTGGTAGTAGATAGGTTTTAAAAAATGGATCATTTTATTGCTTGTCATAAGACCAATGATGCAACAAATATTGTTAATTTGTTCTTTTCATAAATTGTAAACTTACATGGTCTTCCTTTGAGCATTGTGTTTGACAAAGAGACTAAATTTATTGATCATTTTTGGAGAACTTTGTGGAACAAATTGGGTACCAATATTAGTTTTATCTATGATTACCATCCTCATATGGATGGTCACACTAAGGTGGTAAATAGGATCTTAGTAAATATATTGAGAATCCTTGTTCATGAGAATCTAAAACAATGGGATTTAGCTCTTGCTGAATCTGAGTTTGCTTACAATGATTTACCTAATAGGACTACATGTATGACTCCTTTTCATATTTTATATGGGATGCACCCAAGAGGACTGTATGAACTCGGAATATTGGGAGGGAAGGAAAGGATAAGTGCATATGGTGAAGATTTTGCATCCAGTATGCATGAGCTACATGAAAATGTTAAAAGGAAATTGCAGGAGAGTGCTGGACAATATAAACGGAGAGCATATTTGAAAAGAAGGGAAGTTAATTTTCAGGTTGGATTTTTAGTAATGGAATATCTTAAAAAAAGAGAGGTTTCCTAAGGGGACTTACAATAAACTGAAACTCAAGAAAATTGGGACTTGTAAAATTTTGAGGAAGTTTTTTGCAAATGCATATGAAATAGAACTTCCTTCTGATCTTCAAATTTCTCCAATTTTTAATGTTTCAAATTTATATCATTTTAAAGATTCAGGTGTTCAAACAGAAGAAATTTTCTTAGGTGAATATGGTCCATTAGTATATTGGGAAGGATAGTTACCACAAAAATAACATCCATAGATTGAAGCTATACTTAACAAAATAATTTCAAAGAGGACCAGGAACAAAGATTATTTTTTAGTATTTAGTCAAGTGGAAAGATCAGTCATCTGAATTGTTAGATTTTAACATTCAAGCTAACATTATATTAGGATCTTTCACTAAGAGAATAACAAGCACAACAATCAAACACAAGAGACAATGAACACAGTGTTTTTCCTTGGGGAAACCATAAATGGAGAAAACTCCGCAACTTCCATAGAGATAGAATCAGCACCAAAAGTAAAAACCCAAAACATTAAGATGATCTCCCGACAACAATATCCTCTTTCTTTCTAGCCCCAACAACTTCTTCTCCCTCAGTTATGCGCTACAACTGAGTGTGAGTGTGTGTGTGATAAATAGATAGACTCATCTCTATTTATACTAATTCCTGACTTGACAATGACTCACTATGGCTAACTTCACTAGGTGAGTCTAAAAACCCTAAGGCCCCAGAATTGTGGGGACTTTAACCCTTGAACAATAGGAGGGTTACCCACAATGACTTGACATGACTTCTTTACATTATAGAAACTCCCAATCGGAACATCAGGGCATGACATGACTCAATTAAATTACAAACACTTCCTGAAATAAACATCGGGGTACAATACATAAGAAATAAAAGTGAATACATTCGAAAGTTACAATTACATCAACACTCCCTCTTAACTAGGAAGGTATTCTCTCGACACAATTTATCAACATAAGTCTTCTTCTCTGTATCATCTGGACCATCATCGAGTCCTTGTCATCTTCAATTCATCTTCATCTTCAAGTCATATTCATCTAGATCTAGATCATCACTCGATCTAGATCATCATCACGGGTGCCATCTCTTGATTCTTCTCATCATAGGAAGTTCTACAGATCCATCCCTTTTTCATGCTGGTTGTAGGCCTAGCCTCCATGTAGGTATTTTCCAGCACTTATATCTGACCCTAATTTAGAATGGCCTGCCCAACACTTATATATTATCATGTAGGAACCAATCCTATAATCACATAAAAAAGGCATGCTCAGCACTCACATCTGACCATGTGGGAACACATCCCACAACCCTGTTAGAAAGGCCCAACACTCACATCTGACAACCGATGTTAGAAAGGCCCAGCACTTACATTCGACCATGCGAGGAACCAATCCTCCATGTCGAAAGGGATATACACTTACATCTTATCATTGTAGGAACCAATCCTACAATCGCCTTAGAATGGCTCTGCACTTACATCTGATCATTATAGGAACCAATCCTACAATCACCTTAGAATGGCACTGCACTCACATCTGATCTTGTAGGAACCAATCCTATAGTCACATCAGAATGGCCCTCAGTCCCAAACTGAGCTTTCCTGGTAACTAACTAGGTGCCTCCATTCCAAGAATGGCATTCAGCGCTTATATCTGATCATGTAGGAACCAATCCTACAGTCACATCAAAATGGCTCAGCACTGACATTTGACATGGAAGGAACCGAATCCTCTCACCATGATAGAATGGCTCAGCCCTTACATCTAACCATGGAAGGAACCAATCCTATCACCATGTCATAAAGGCTCATGGACTCATCACTTCCCTTTGGACAGAACCTCAATCTGGAGAACACCAAGCTTCTCCCTGAAGTACTCAAACTTCACTCTGGCTAATGGATTTGTCAACACATCAACTATCTGTTCATTTGTCGCAACATACAGGAGCTTCGCTTCTCCCCTCTACACCATATCCCTAATATAGTGATACTTGATATCGATATGCTTCAACTTGTCATGGAACACCAGGTTCTTTGACAACTTCACAAAACTTAGGTTGTCACAATGTATACAATTAGCATCCAACTGGAGATCAAATAAATCAGATAGCAGCTTCCTCATCCATACTTCCTCACAACTAGCTAAACAAGTTGTGACACACTTTTCTTCAGCTGTACTCAGTGCCACACAAGATTGTTTCCTTCTAAACCAAGAGATCATACCTGATCCCATACTGAAGCAACACCCTGAAGTGCTCTTCCTATCGATGGCACTACCTGCCCAATCTGAATCAACATAACCCTCCAATTTAATCTTCTAATTCACCTCATACTTGAGCCCTAAATCAACTGTACCCCTCAAGTACCTTAGAATATGCTTTGTAGCAATCAAGTGAACATGTCTCAGATCTATCAGGAATTGGCTCAAGGTGTTCACAGAAAATAAATATCTGGTCTCATGTTCGTCAGGTACATTAAAGAACCTAATCATCTAACGATACATCATAGCATCAACCGCTTCTGATGAAGCATCACCCAATAGCTTCAAGTTCAATTCCATAGGTGTGGTCATGGCCTTGGAGTCCATCATCCCAAACCTCTTTAGGATCTCTACTGCATACTTCCCTTGTCTGAGGGAGATTCCATCCGCATTCTTCCACACCTCCATGCCTAGAAAATAGTGCATTGTACCCAAGTCCTTCATTTCAAACTCAGCAGCAAGCTTCCTCTTCATATCAGCAATCAACCCATCCATACCAATTACAAATAGATCTTCTACATATAGTAGGAGTATCACTGGGTTACCATATTCAACCTTGTAGTAAAGGTTGGAATCTGCTTTACTTTTGGTAAATCCCAAACTGGATAGAAAGCCATCAATTATGTCGTACCATTTCATGGGTGCCTATTTCAAACTGTACAGGGTTTTCTTCAATATACACACATGAGACTCCCTGTTATGTGTCTCAAAACCGAGTGGCTGCTCTACATACACTTCCTCTTCCACTACACCATTCAAGAAAGTAGTCTTGACATCCATTTGGTGTATCTTCCATTTCATTGCTGCAGCCAGAGCAAGTACTAATTTGATGGAAGTGTATCTGGCTACAGGTGCAAACATTTCTTCATAATCTATTCCTTCTTTTTGTGAGAAGCCACGAGCCATGAATATTGCTTTATATTTCTCTATGCTGCCATCTGCAACATGCTTGATCTTGTAGATCCATTTGGAAGTTACAACAGACTTCCCTTTTGGTCTTGGGACAACATCTCAAACATCATTCTTCATGATCAATTGCTACTCTTCGATCATAGCATCCTTCGATTCTTTCCTTTCTACAGCTTCTTCATAGTTGGAAGGTTCTTTATTGATAAAGTCACCTAGTAAAGCTACATACCTGGAGCAGGACCTGGTCCTCTTTCTTTCTCTGTGATTCTCTTCTAGAGCCCCATATCTTTCCATACCTTAGATAGCTTCTCGTACCCAAGCAGGTTTCCTCTTGTGAGGATTCTTCTCTTGAGGTGGATCTACAGGTTCTTCAAATTCTTGATCTTCTTCTTGAGTTTCTTCGTTCATGGTTGTGTCATGAATTCTGGGTGCTTTTGATTCTTCAGGATCTTCAGCAGGTCTCTCTCTAGATTTTTTGTAATCTGAGTCTTCGTCAAATGTTACGTCCTTGCTAATGTCAATCTTCTTAAATCTTGGGAAGTATATTCTGTAAGCCTTCGAGATTTTAGAGTATCCCACAAATATACCCTTCTTTCCTAAAGGATCTAACTGTGTCCTCTTTTCTTTTGGAATGTGTATGTATAATGGATAGCCAAATAATCTGAGATGGTTGACTTCTAGTTTCTTGCTGGAAAAGACTTATTCAGGTGTCTTATTCTCAAGTACTCTATGTGGAGTACGGTTCTGTACATACACTGCTATTCTGGCAGCTTCTGCCCATAGATGTATGGGAAGATCTTGATCATGAAGCATTGCTCTTGCATCTTCCATGATCATTCTATTCTTCCTTTTTGCAACCCAATTTTGTTGTGGATTATATGGAGTGGATAGCTCCCTCCTAATCCCCGAATATTTGCATAACTCTTTGAATTCATTTGATGTGAATTCTTCGCCATTATCTGATCGAAAGGTATTGATCTTCTTTTCTATGTGGTTCTCGATCAAGGCTTTGAATTCCTTGAACTTGATGAAAAATTCATCTTTGTTATTCATAAAGTATATCCATGTCTTTCTATAAAAATCATCAATAAAAGAAATATAGTATACATACCCGCTGAAAGAACTGGATGACATTGGATCACATACATCGGAGTGGAATATTTCCAAGATTCCTTTTGCTTTTCTTTCACTATTTGGAAATGTCTTATTTGTGTTCTTTCCTTTCATGCACCCTTTGTAGACTCCTTCATGTTTTGCTTGAATTTATGGAAGACCTTCAACAGCTTTGCTTGCAAGTGGTACTGCTATGTAGTGCACATGTGCAAGCCTTCTATGCCAAAGTTCATTTGGCTCTACTATGTCATGGACCAAAGCTTGTTCTAGATGGACCTTCAATTTTTATAATCCTCCTTCTTGTTCTTCAATTACTATTGCATCGTCAATAGTCTTTCCTCTTGGCCACATGAGGACTTGGCCATCTACAAATGCAACCCTCATGCTTTTTGCATCCAATGCCAATATGGAGAGAAGATTCTTCTTTAGTCCTGGTACAAACAAGACATCCTTCATTTTCATAGACTTTCTAGAGTCTAGCTTGTAGGAGAATTCACCACTACCTTTTATGGGATATTGGTAGTCATCCCCAAGTTTCACCTTATGGGGTGAATTATGTTCGGATAGTTTCTCAAAATATTCCTTGAATCCTGTCATGTGTTTGGAAGCCCCACTGTCAATAAGCCAATCTTTGCTTCCATGAGTGATAGTTCCCATGAGAGCGAAGATCAGAACATATTCTTCATCACTTGAAGAGTCTTCACTTTCTTGTTTTACTTTCTTCCTAGGAGGATCATCATCCTCAACAGTGTGAGGATGATGTATTCTTTTGGATTTCTTCTTCTTCTTGGATCCACTCTTATTCATGGCACAATTTCTAGCAAAGTGTCATCTTTCATCACATGTATAACATCTGAGTTTGGATGGATCCCTTTTTTCAAAATTATCTTTCTGATGAGGATGCTTACCTTGGTGGTGATGATTTTCCCTTCTGTCTTTATTGGAGTGTACTGTGAGAGCTTGATCTTCACTACCCATCTTTTCTTTTCGAGCTGCTATTCGAGCTTCTTCTTGTGAACATTCTTCCCACAGTCTACTGAACTTGATTAGCTTCTTCCTAGCATAGATTCCTTGGATGAAAGAATCCCATGACCTAGGGAGACCATTCAAGGTTGTCATCACAATTTCTGAATTATCCACTTATTCATCTATTGCTTCAAGTTTTTCTTTGATCTAGGAGACCCTTTTGAATTATGACTGGATGGTCTCCTCATTCTGGATATTTACATTCTTCAACTGGTTCCTTAGAGTCATCTTCCGGTTTATGTTATTCCTTTCAAACAGTTTGGTTAGGGCATCAAAGATAGCTTTAGGTGTCTTGAGGGAGGACACCTGTGGTATGAGGTGATCATTGATTCAATCAGCAATAATCCTCTTTTCCATAACCAACTTCTTCTTATGTAAGGCCTTAGCCTCATCTTCCTCTAGAACTAGAACCTCCTCATTGATGCAGGATTCTAACTTATTTTCTTCCAGGACCAGGGAGATCCTATACTTCTAGGCTTGGAAGTTATCAGCTCCCTCAAGATTTTCATCGAGCTTGGTATGATGAGACATATTAAATGAGAACCTCAAATGGAAATACAAAATATTTAGATCTTACCAGGTCAAGATGTCAGATATGAATTTGGAGCTGAATTTCTGTAGTGCTAGTTCAGGTGCAGATTAGGGTTTGATTTTCTTGGAGTTCTGTCCAACCAAATGCTTTAATCTTGATCTCTAAACTTCGATTTTGAGGAGGAGATCAATCCAGGCCTGAGCTCACTTAAAAAGTACACTTCTATGGAAATTCCTAATTTTTGGCAACAGTGTCGAGTCCAAAACTGAAAAATATCATAATCAGATTCATTTTCAATAGAAATATGTGCTCTAGGAAGGAGAGTTAGCCGAACCTTCTTTTGCTGAAAATTTGTGGAGAGAGATCCAAAAAGTAGGAATCCCTAGTTTCCGCAGCTGCACAATGTCTTGTTCTCAGGTTAGCTCTGATACCATGTTATATTTTAAGATTTAATCTAGCATTATATTAGGATCTTTAACTAAGAGAATAACAAGCACAACAATCAAACACAAGAGACAATGAACACAGTGTTTTTCCTCAGGGAAACCATAAATGGAGAAAACGCTACAACTTCCTCAGAGATAGAATCAACACCAAAATTAAAACCCCAAAATAGTAAGATGATCTCCCGACAGTAGTAGCCTCTTTCTTTTTAGCCCCAACAACTTCTTCTCCCTCAGCTATGCACTACAACTGGGTGTGAGTGAGTGCATGATAAATAGAGAGACTCACTCTCTATTTATACTAATTCCTGACTTGACAATGACTCACTAGGGCCGACTTCACTAGGTGAGCCTAACAACCCTAGGGATCCGAAACTGCGGGGAATTTAACCCTTGAACAATAGGAGGGTTACCCACAATGACTTGACATGAATTCTTTACATTATAGAAACTCTCAATCGGAACATTGGAGCATGACATGACTCAATTACATTACAAACACTTCCTAGAATAAACATCGAGGTACAATACATAAGAAATACAAGTGAATACATTCTGAAGTTACAATTACATCAACATGAATATGCAACATGGATGTCTGAACTAGATATTTCCAAGCATGTTGTAAACCCTGAAGAACTATTGAATAATTCTTTTCAACCCCTCGAGTATGATGCAGGATCATTGAGTCAAAGTCCTATGTTTTCTAATTGAGAAGGAAGTACTATTTTTTTGCTCCCATGTAATCATTATAGAAGGATAGGATTAGTTGTCGGTTCTTGTAGATTTTTTTTTAGATAGGATTAGATTGAATGTAATAATGGAAATTTTCCACTGATGTCATTGAATCTTGGAATAGGTTGCTCAAGGATAGGTTAGTTGTATATTTACTTTCTTAGGAGTTCATATCCTGCTTGTTCGAATCTGGCAGGTTTGATGAAGTTCTATATTAAGTGTCGAATGTAATAATCAATGTATGAGAGTGAATGTATGAATGAGAAAGTGTGTAAGTATGTGTATGCATGAGTGGTTGTTGATGGAATGAAGAATAGAGTTTCAAATCTCTACACGTATTGAATATTCAATGTCTTCTTTTTAATAACCCGAAGTATGTTTAATTCCTTGTGTATGAATGAATTGCATGACTTTGTCAAGAATATTAAGGAGTCACTAAGATGGATATTTATTCATACGAATACAACAGGAATGAATTGATTGTTTCACTGATCAATCCGTCTATAACAGTATGCATTTTAAAATATACAATTTTTGGCATATCCGCAATTTGGTGAAGCGATTCTAGATTGTACGGTTGAGATAAGTTATGCAAAAGATCAACGGTTCTCAAAAATTACGAACAAGAGATTTTTGGGAGAAATATTGTGGAAGTTCATTTTGGGAAAAGTTGAAAGGCACGTTTGCAATCCCCAATCTGCAACCAGAATGCGGAAAGAACCTTGCGGTGGCATAATTGCGGAAGACGGTTTTTGGAATTTGAAAATAAAATCATATCTACAACCCGCAACCCACATTGTGGAAAGGTTCTTGCAGAAAGGCAATTGTAGAAGGAGTAAAATTGCGGAAACCTATCAAAGTATGCTAAAGAAGAAGATTTTAATCAACACATTTTGTAGATTAGGAAAATTTAGGCTTGCTAACTCAAACCTAACATCAAGATTCCACTATCAGAAGATGCATGGTGAAATATTGGGTTGATGATAGATAGAGTGATTAGAGAGAAGGTTAACGATCAGGTTTGATTAATGGTGGGAGTAAAAGATAGGGGAAATCTACAATGGATATGGAATCTGCTGGGAAACTTTGTGCATCAAAAGGAAGGACAGACGATCAACAGAAATAAAAGGTAAAGGTTAAAAGGAGTATATAATAAATGGATCGCAATGAAGATACAAGCATATCAATGACAGTTAAGGGCCTGCTAGAGGAAGTTGCATGTCATGAGAAAAGGTCAATGAGTAGCAAAATATGAAAAGTTAGAGGTTAAATGGGGTACATGACTAAAGGTCTAAGATGAGTGGTGGATTAGATCTATGACATAGATGAGTTCTGCTCCCACAACATGCATGGGAAATGAAGGAATCTTAGCCCATCATAATTTTTACGGCCTTCCATGTGGCGGGTGGAGGATCATTGCACTAGGGGAAAAGAGGTAGGAGAAAAGCACTCCTTACGATTCTGAAACCACCAATGCAAGGATATTATAAAGAAAAATGGCATGTATTTAGGGTTGTTTTTCCTTTGTGCATTGGATAAGAACGTGTCTCTACGTGGACGAAGCCAGGTTGGAAAAATATATTTCCAGCTGCCAATCAGCCAGGTAGGCCACGTATTAATCTGGTAATTTTTATTTGAAAATGGAGGGGGGATGGGGAATTAAAACACATGCCCTGGAATTAGAGAAACTGGAAGAAATATTCAAATAAAAGGATGGTGATGTCTTCGACACTATTTTTTCCTTTATTCCAGTCCTTGAGCTGAGAACTAAACAATAGGCCCTTAGAAAAAAGGAACTGACCTGCACTGTGTCTATCAGTCCCAATTCCATAATTTTTTCCTTGACCAAACCCTGAACTTCCTAGACTTTTTTTCCTGGTGTGTGTCAAATTATTCCTCTTCGAAGAGAGTGATAATGGATTATGCTAAGTCTAATATATTTTTCCCTATAAATTCCCTTGTTAACAGATATTCCATCGAGGTCTCGCTGTCAATTACCTTGAATCAGGAAGAATTCGTTGAAGAATACCTAATTCAAGAATTCATACATGCCACCATTAAGAAGAAACAAATATTTTTCTCTAAGTGATTTAAAACTAATGTGTCCATTGCAAATCAACATTTTCCCCTCGATATTAGCTTGTTTAATTAAGAATTACAATTGGTTATTTCCATGTTGAGTGAGTTTTTATGTTTGGATACAGATATATTTGTCCTAGAGTTATTATTGAGTTTGTTCTTTAAAATGAATATGAATCAACTAGAGTCACAGACCAGTAAATTACCTTGTATTAAATATGATGAATTCCTAGGTGAGAATATCCATTCTCAGTTGGTGAATTTCCACACAACCAGGCATTTTAGATTCCAAACCTATTTGGTTAGGATGTTTTTTTTCTTCAATGAGGAAAACCTGCAATTTCCAAACATGTTGCTTACTACATAAATCAACAATAGCATCTTCAATTACATGAACCTTATAATGGAAGATATATACAAAGTGATGTTTTAGTGTAAGTTGCCTAGAGTTTTGCCAAAAATGTAGGAAATATTGCAGTTTTCTTTTGACAGAAGAATGGGAGACTGGTTTTTGCGGAAGGAACAAACTATAATAGGAGTTTATTCTTTTTTCCATGAAGCATACATATTATCAGCATTTCTAACATCATAATATTTTCCCTGGAGTTCATAAGGTGAGACTGTACAAAACGAACATTTAATAAATTTCAAAAAGGATTCTAAAATCAAATTTCCTCCAAAAGTGGGCCCTTTCATCATAAAAAATAAGGTTTCACTCTATGTGGTTCAAGGTATTCTACAAAAAATGAATTTTAAGAAGTATACTCCAATTCATTATGACCCACATCACATTATGTCTCAGAGGAGACAGTTGAACAAGAATAAAGCATTTGAACATCAAATGGTAGAGGGATTGGCTAAAAGGGATAATTTAATGGATTATCGGTCAGATATGGAGGATACAGAAACTCTACAGGAGAATCCATCCTCCATAGTGAAATCAATGGAAATGACAATTCCAACCCCAAGAAAAATGGAAATAACTTGTCAAAGAATCCATTCTAAAGTTATGAAGGTTGAAGATGAAGACTCATAGGCACCCAATAGGGAAAAAAATGAATCAAAGGGAGAATTAGTTGAGGATAAAAGAAATAAAAAGAAGGAAAAGGTCAAAGGCCCATCCTTTGAAATCCAAGAATATGAATTTTCATAAATACAAGAAGGATCCAGTGACAAATTCAAATCTAGAAATGACCTGTATGGTAAATATAGGAAATATAAGGATATTTCTTCAAAATAATCCTTGAAGTTGTATTCATAGGTCATAAATATTTCAAACAAGGAAGTTTCATTAGTTACTGTCAAAGATCATGAAAGAAATACTTTGAATCTAGCAGTAGCTACAAGAAATATAATTGCTAAAATGAAGTTGAACTTGAAAGAAATCCCAGTACCAAGCATGATTCGTTTACATCAACAAACTAGGGAAGTCATTTATATTGACTTAATGAAAGCTACTCTGAAGGTGTCAAAGTTACTATCTACAGTCTCTAGAATAGAAAATTAGTTGAGACAAGAATAGGAAGGGAACAAATTACATCAGCAGCAAATAAAAAAGTTTCAAGGAGATCTGTTGATTATGGAATGGTGAGGTAGACAAAGGGAAACTAACACATAAAATTCTAGCTACAAAGGAGAGCACTATCCAGTTGCTAAAAAAAAATTGAAAATTCCATCAACTCAGTTAATTCGGGCCTCTGAATTAACACGGTTATAAAAAGAAAAAGAATTATTAACTCAGGATTTGAATGACTGCAAAGCTAAATTATTGAAAATTATTGGAGAGAAAAATCAATGGGAAAAGGAAAATGGTTTCCTTACTGCAAAAATAGATGTTTTAAATGAAAACCAGATTATTTTGGAAAAGGAAAGAGAAGACAAAAATAAAAGAGAATCGATACAAATAGAACGGCCAAGTACAGAAACAAATATTGAGGCCATTGCATAGACTATGTCATAGGTTAGCCCAAGAGACAAGGAGATAATGGGTTTAAAGAATCAAAATTATAACTTGGCTAAAACAGTCAAAAAGAAAGAGGAAGAGAGGAAACTATTTGAGAGTAAAAATAAAAAGTTGCTGGACAAGAATGAAAAATTGGTAAAACATTTATCGGGACAGTTACTAGTGTAGGAACCAGACATCTCCAATGGGATATGATAATTTCAAAGGCTTCGAGGATAAGGCCATATTTAAATTATATTCATGATAAGTAAATGGTGATTAATCATCCAAACAAAGTTGTACAACTGTGAAGGAATATTTGAACAGAAAACCAGTAGACACGGCTTGAATTACAATAAATTTCCTCAACATTATGTCTGAAGAGGAATTAAGAACAATGGCCATTAAGGATAGGGTTGAAGTAATCACTTGATCTAGGAAAGTTGTGGCAAAGCATAAGCATATTGAAATAGTTAAAGCAAATATTTATATAATGTTGCATCAAGTGAAAACCTTTAAAGGCTCATTTATGCCACTATTTCAAAAGGGGTTGCCTTCTTTTTGGGAAGGAGGTGGAAGGATTATTTCCCAATCTAAATACTAGGAATTGCTGGTTAAATCCAGATTATATCACAAATATTTTGAGGACATGACTCAATCCTTATCTGGGAAAGTTATAATTGATAAGTTGGTGTTGATTTCTTACCTAGGAACGTGTTTGTTCACTCATGCCTTGGGGTGGACATGATCACTTTAAATGTGGTCCCTAGCCATATTAAAAGGTGTGAATGACTTTATGATAAAGTGACCTTTTAATTAAATGTTTGAGTTTATAATTTTAAAGTGACTTTATGAGCATTAAAGAGGGTGAGTATTAAAAGTCTCATTGTTATTTAAAAAGTGAAATTTTAATGAGAAAATGAGATGAGCCATTGATCTCATGGAGTTGGTTTTTAATTCTAGCCTTTGATTTCAACGAGGAAGTTACTCAAACAAAAAGGGAGAGCGAAAGTCAAATTGGTTCTATGGTTCACTTTCAAGAGAGAGAGAGAGAGAGAGCAAGAGAAAATCAGAGAGAAACCCTTGCAAAAATTTTCCAGAACCAGGAAGAGGAGAAAGGGCACAAATTTCAAGACAAGAGTACCAGCAGAGAAAGGGAAAAAATCCAATACAGTCATACAACATTTAATGCAATGACCATACCAAATTTATTGCAGGGTGTATAGTCTGTATAACATGAAATTCAAGGTGAGAGAGGCACACTTTTCAAGGCAAAATCCATATAGCACATTTTTCAAGTCATCCATACAACATTTACTGTTGTCTGTGCAGTGACCATACAGCACAGATTTTGAGTTTGTACAACATAGAAATCGAGGCAGCTATACATTCACACTTGTGGTAGAAATTTCTTGGGTTCCATACAACAGGTTTTTTGGGTGTTTGGTGACACATTTTTCGAGATGAAAAGAGATAAGTACTGCTGTAATTTTTGCTGATAAATTTTTCTCTGAATAAATAAAATATCTCTTTGAAGAATAGTTTTTCCCTTCAGGATTTTTCTTGGGTCAATTTGACCAAAAATCTGTGTGAAAAATTCATGTGTGTGGCTGAAAATTAAATTTATGAGTAAGATTTTAGTGCTTCCTTTAATTTTCAGAATTCAAAAGAAAGAAAAATCTTGTGTTTTATGTCTTCAATTCAAAATTATTAATTTTTTATGGTAATGCTAACCTTGGGGTTTGGGCATTAAACAATGAAAAACTGAAACTTGAACCGAGTTGGGGATTTGGAAAATCTTCATGGTATCAGAGCAATTTGAAGGCTGAAAATTTACAAACAATCAGAAATTTCAGATTGGGAGGAATAAGGGAAAATAGGGTTGAGGAGAAAATAGGTTCTTGAATTTTCTTTCAGTCATGGATACCGGTCTTAGAATATAAGACAGGTTAAATGGGGATGGAAATTTTAGTCCATGGAAGGATAGAATAGTGTTGATTTTACAGGAATAGTGAGTTATGGGATATAGTGAGCAACACTATTGAAAATCCTATGATTGTTCTTGTTGATTGAGTGGCTAGGGCCGTATTCGACAAGAAGGATATAAATGCAAAAATAATCCTTCTTGAAGCAATCAAATATCACGTGATTCCACACATTTTAGGTAAAGATCATGCCCATCATATGTGGACTTCTTTAACTAACTTATACTAGAGGTCGAATGAAAATCGAAAGATGGTATTAAGGGAGAAGTTAAAGAGAATTCACATGAACAAGGGTGAGAATATGACCACTTACCTCACCCAGATTACACAGGTTCATGATGATCTTGGAGCTATAGGTGAGGTGATACAGAGTGTTGATTTGGTACGTACAACCTTGAATGGCGTGGCGAAGCCCACGGGGACTTCACTTAGTGAACATCTCACATAGCACGTGCGATCGTGAGATATTAAAGAATAACCTTAATTTCCAGAGATATTGACCCAAAATATTTTTGTTGAAACCCCCTCCCAATACTTAAAACCTCCTCCCTGCCCCTTTTTATACCTCAATCCTTATAAACCACCCTACCTACCCCCACCTTAAACCCCTCATCCCCCCAATACCTGTAATATATTGGTTCAATTTTTAATAATTTTAAAACCCATAATATGAACTAACGTGATAGGATATTGGTCAACAAGTGAAGCCCCCATGGTGAAGCCTTGGGATGTATTTGTGGAGTCAGTGGTTGCTCGTGAGCACATGCCTACATGGGATCGTATTTGGGATGATTTCATACAGGATGAGACACGTAGATGATATGTGCAAGGTAGTACATCTCACAGCAAAGATGATGAGTAGAATGTGACATTAGCAGCAAAGGGGGAGAAGAAGAAGTTCAAGAAGGGTTCCAATGGTGGAACCAAGTAGCAAGATGGAGAGAAGAAAGAAATGAGAAAAGTGAAATGCTTTTCTTTCCATAAGTTTGGACACTATGTTGGACAGTGCCCAAACAAGAATAAGAAGAAGAAGAAAACATAAACTTCAGCAGAGATTGATGAGTACACTAGTAGATTTTAGAGATATTTTTCTCTCTTTGTTGGTGCCTATGTAAAGAGAGCATCATCCATCACCAGCAGGGACATTGAGGGTAAAATGGAGCATTCTGTGTTTGTTAGGAATTCGTTGAGTGCTTCCACTACTTTCTCAACTTGGTACATTGATAGTGGAGCTTTGATTCATATGACAGGTGATAGAGACATGTACAGTTAGCTACATTCAGATCCAGTTGGTAGATTCAAATTTCTCTCTAATGTATTCTAACTCTTCCTTTATGTAAACTATTGTAACAACGGATTTAATTAATGACAACGATACTGTAAATTCCTTAGCAATACTCATATGTCTCATGTGTGGTTTGTTTTGTTTAGTTTGTATCTTCATTCTCCTTTACTGCAATCATAATTCAGAACTATATGCTTGAATATCTATATGGAAATTCAATCCGAATATGGTATCAGAGCCTTCTCAGGTAGGTTTCATGCTTGTTTCTCCCCATTGAACATCAGAAGCAGTTAGGTTTCCACAGAAGTCCCCTATGATGATTTGATAGCTCTGAATTTATTTAGAGAAGCGGAGAGGGCATGAAGGACCCTGAAAAACTGTTCATGTCGAGAGGAAAATCATGATTCTAATAGTTCAAATGTTTTAGTTTGTTTTGAAGTGAAAATCTACAGGTTCTATGTAGCTTATGTGAAGTTTTGTGATCTCTCAGCTGGAAGAATTATGGATTCCCAATATCCTACTCATTAGATCCTCACAACTTCTAATTACCTTGATTGGACGATTGATATGCAGCCGTCCTTACACAAGCATGGCTACCATAGGATAGTACTTGGAAGGGAGGTCGAGCCCCATCATCCTATTGAAATAAACAAGTTTTTGAACCATTGTGATGAAGCTTTTGGTTATCTATGCACTCATATATCCAGAGATCTCCTCTTCCACCTAGAAGGCTTGGAGACTCCCAGAGAATCCTAGGAGAAGCTTGAAGACTGGTTTGGAAAACAAGATGAGCTTCAGGTACCTCCTAGAGAATGAGCTGGTAGCCTTACATCCCAGCAATTTATTTTCAACCCCTAGCGTATGATGCAGGAGCATTGAGTCAAAGTTGTATGTTTTCTGATTGTGGGAGAAATACTATTTTTCTGCTCCCATGTAATCATTATAGAAGGATAGGATTAGTTGTCAGTTCTTGTAGTTTTTTTATAGATAGGATTAGATTGAATTTAATAATGGAAATTTTCTGTTGATGTCCTCGAATATTGGAATAGGTTGCTCGACGGTAGGTTAGTTGTATATTTACTTTCTTAGGAGTTCATATCCTACTTGTTCAAATCTGACAGGTTTGATGAAGTTCTATATTAAGTGTCAAATGTAATAATCAATGTATGAGAGTGAATGTATGAATGATAAAGTGTGTAAGTATTCATATGCATGAGTGGTTGTTGATGGAATGAAGAACAGAGTTTCAAATCTCTACATGTATTGAATATTCAATGCCTTCTTTTTAATAACCTGAAGTATGTTTAATTCCTTGTGTATGAATGAATTGCGTGACTTTGTCAAGAATCTTAAGGAATCGCTAAGATGGATATTTATTCATACAAATACAACATGAATGAATTGATTGTTTCACTAATCAATCTATTTGTAACAGTATGAGTTATAAAATATACAAATTTTGGCATATCCACAATTTGGTGAAACGATTCTAGATCGTACGGTTGAGATAAGTTTTGCAAAAGATCAACGGTTCTCAGAAGTTGCGGAAAGAGATTTCTGGGAGAAATATTGCAGAAGTTCATTTTGGGAAAAGTTGAAAGGCACGTTAACAATCCCAAATCTGTAACCAGACCGTGGAAAGAACCTTGTGGTCGCATAATTGCGAAAGACGGTTTTTGGAATTTGAAAATAAAATCATATCCACAACCAGCAACCCGCATTGCGGAAAGGTTCTTGCAGAAAGGAAATTGGAGAAGGAGTAAATTGGGGAAACCTATCAAATTATGCTAAAGAAGAAGATTTTAATCAGCACATTTTGCTGATTAGGAAAATTTAGGCTTGCTAACTCGAACCTAGCATTAGGATTTTGCTAGCAGAAGCTGCATGGTGAAATATTGGGTTGATGATCGATAGAGTGATTAGAGAGAAGGTTAACGATCAGGTTTGATTAATGGTGGAGGTAAAAGAGAGGGTAAATATACAGTGGATATGGAATCTGCTGGGAAATGTTGTGCATCAAAAGGAAGGACAGACGACCAAGGGAAATACAAGGTAAAGGTTAAAAGGAGGATATAATAAATGGATCACAATGAATATACAAGCATATCAATGACAGTTAAGGGTCTGCTAGAGGAAGTTGCGCATCATGAGAAAAGGTCAGTGAGTAGTGAATAATGAAAAGTTAGAGGCTAAATGGGGTACATGATCGAAGGCCTAAGATGAGTGGTGGATTAGATCTACGATAGAGATGAGTTCTACTCCTGCAACATGCATGAGAAATGAAAGAATCTTAGCCCATCATAATTTTTACCTCCTTCCATGTGGCGAGTGGAGGATCATTGCACGAGGAGAAAAGAGGTAGGAGAAAATCACTCCTTACGATTCTCAAACCAACAATGCAAGGATATTATAAAGAAAAAGGGCATGTGTTTGGGGTTATTTTTCCTTTGTGCATTGGATAAGAACGTGTCTCTACATGGATGAAGCCAAGTTGGACAAATACATTTCTAGCCTCCAATCAGCCAAGTAGGCCATGTATTAATCCGGAAATTTTTATTTGAAAATGGACGGTGGAGGGGGAATCAAAACACATGCCTTGGAATTTGAGAAACTGGAATAAATATTTGAAAAAAGGGATGGTGATGTCTTCAACACTATTTTTTCCTTTAGTCCAGTCCTTGAGCTAAAAGCTAAACAATAGGCCCTTAAAAAAAAAGGAACTGACCTGCACGGTGTCTATTAGTCCCAATTCCACCATTTTTTCCTTGACCAAACCTTGAACTTCCCAGACTTTGTTGGCTGGTGTGTGTCAAATTATTCCTCTTTTGAGAGAGTGATAATGGATTCTTCTAAGTCTAAGATATTTTTCCTTGTTATCATATATTCCATTGAGTTCTCGCCATCACTTACCTTAAATCAGGAACAATTCGTTGAAGAATACCTAATTCAACAATTCATACATGCCTCCATTGAGAAGAAACAAATATTTTTCTCTAAGTGCTTTAAAACTGATGTGTCCACTACAAAATCAACATTTTCCCCTTGATATTAGCTTTTTTAATGAATAATTCCAGTTGGTTATTTCCATGTTGAGTCAGTTTTTATGTTTGGATACAAATCAATTTTTCCTAGAGTTATTATTGAGTTTGTTGTTTAAAATGAATATGAATCAGCTAGAGTCACAGACCAGTAAATTACCTTGTATTAAATATGATGAATTCTTGGCTGAGAATATCCATTCTCAGCTGGTGAATTTCCACACAACCAAGAATTTTAGATTCCAAACCTATTTGGTTAGGATGTTTTTGTTCTTCAATGAGGAAAACCTGCAATTTTCAGAGATGTTGCTTACTGCATAAATCAACAATAAAATCTTCAATTACATGAACCTTATAATGGCAGAGATATACAGAGTGATGTTTCAGTGTAAGTTTCCTAGAGATTTGTTAGAAATGTAGGAAATATTGCAGCTTTCTCCTGACAGAAGAATGGGAGACTGGTTTTTGCGGAAGGAAGAAACTATAATTGGAGTTTATTTTTTTTCCTTGAACCATACATCTTACCAGCATTTCTAACATCCATAATATTTTCGCTGGAGTTCGTAAGGCGAAATTTGACTGTACAAAATGAACATTTAATAAATTTCAAAAAGGATTCTAAAATCAAATTTCCTCTGAAAGTGGGCCCTTTCATCATTAAAAATCAGGTTGCACTCCGTGTGGTTTAAGGTATTCTGCAGGAAATGAATTTTAAGAAGTCTACTCCAATTCATTATGACCCACATCACATTATGTCTCAGAGGAGACAGGTGAACAAGAATAAAGCATTTGAACATCAGATGTTAGAGGGATTAGCTAAAAGGGATAATTTAATGGATTATCGGTTAGATATGGAGGATACAGAAACTCTACAGGAGAATCCATCCTCCATAGTGAAATCAACGGCAATGATAATTCGAACCCCAAGAAAAATGGAAATAACTTGTCAAAGAATCCATTCTAAAGTTGTGGAGGTTGAAGATGAAGACTCATAGGCACCCAATAGGGAAAAAAATGAATCAAAGGGAGAATTAGTTGAGGCTGAAAGAAAGAAAAAGAAGGAAAATGTCAAAGGCCCATCCTTTGAAATCCAAGAATATGAATTTTCATAAATACAGGAAAGATCCAGTGACAAATTCAAATCTAGAAATGATCGGTATGATAAATATAGGAAATATAAGGATATTTCTTCAAAAGAATCCTTGAAGTTGTATTCAAAGGTCATAAATATTTCAAACAAGGAATTTTCATTAGTTGCTGTCAAAGATAATGCAAGAAATACTTTGAATCTAGCAGTAGCTACTAGAAATAGAATTGCTAAAATGTAGTTGAACTTGAAAGAAATCCCAGTACCTGGCATGATTCATTTACATAAACAAACTGGGAAAGTCATTTACACTGACTTAATGAAAGCTACTTTGAAGGTGTCAAAGTTCCAATCTATAGTCTCTAGAATAGAAAATTAGTTGGGACAAGAAGAGGAAGAGAACAAAGTACATCAGAAGCAAATAAAAAATAAAAAAGATTTAGGGAGATCTGTTGACTATGGATAGTGAGGTAGAAAAAGGGAAACTAACACATAAAATTCTAGCTACAAAGGAGACCACTATCTAGTTGCTAAAAAAGAAATTGAAAATTCCAACAACTCAGTTAATTTAGGCCTCTGAATTAACATGGTTATAAAAAGGAAAATAATTATTATGTCAGGATTTGAATGACTGCAAAGCTAAATTATTGAAGATTATTGGAGATAAAAAGCAATGGGAAAAGGAAAATCATTTCCTTACTACAAAAATAGATGTTTTAAATGAAAACCAGATTATTTTGGAAAAGGAAAGAGAAGACAAAACTAAAAGAGAATAAATACAAATAGAATAGCCAAGTACAGAAACAAATATTGAGGCCATTGCACAGACTATGTCACAGGTTAGCCTAAGAGACTAGGAGATAATGGGTTTAAAGTGTCAAAATTATAACTTGGCTGAAGCAGTCAAAAATAAAGATGAAGAGAGGAAACTGTTTGAGAGTAAAAATAAAGAGTATCTAGACAAGAATGAAAATTTGGTAAAACATTTATCATGACAGTTACTAGTGCAGGGAACCAGACATCTCCAATGGGATATGATAATTTCAGAGGCTTCCAGGATAAGGCCATATTTAAATTATATTCAAGATAAAGAAATGGTGATTAATGCATCCAAACAAAGTTGTACAACTGTGAAGGAATCTTTGAAGAGAAAACTAGTAGACACGGCTAGAAATACAATAAATTTCCACAACGTTATGTCTGAAGAGGAATTAAGAAGAATGGCCATTAAGGATAGGATTGAAGTAATCACTTGATCTAGGAAATTTGTGGGAAATCATAATCATATTGAAACAGTTCAAGAAAAGCTTGATATAATGTTGCATCGGGTGAAAAGTTTTAAAAGCTCATTTATGTCACTATTTCAAAAGGGGTTGCCTTATTTTTGGGAAGGAGGTGGAAGGATTATTTCCCAATCTGAATATTAGGAATTGTTGGTTTAATCTAGATTAGATCACAAAAAAATTTAGGACATGACTCAGTCCTTATCTGGGAAAGTTATAATTGATAAGTTGGTGTTGATCTTTTACCTAGGAAAGTGTTTGTTCACTCATGGCTTGGGGTGGACATGAACACTTTAAATGTTGTCCCTAGCCATATTAAAAGCTGTGAATGACTTTATCATAAAGTGACCTTTTAATTAACTATTTGATTTTATAATTTTAAAGTGACTTGATGAGCTCTAAAGAGGGTGAGTATTAAAAGTCTCATTGTTATTTAAAAAGTGAACTTTTAATGAGAAAATGAGATGAGCCATTGAACTCATGAAGTTGGTTTTTAATTCTAGCCTTTGATTTCAAGGAGGAAGTTACTCAAACAAAAAGTGAGAGGTAAAGGAAAATTGGTTCTATCGTTCACTTTCAAGAAAGAATTTTGAGAGAGAGAGAGAGAGAGCAAGAGAAAATCAGAGAGAAACCCTTGCAAAAATTTTCCAGAACCAAGAAGAGGAGAAAGGGCACAAATTTCAAGACAAGAGTACCAGCAGGGAAAGGGCATAAATTCCAATACAGTCATACAACATTTAATGTAGTGACCGTACAGGTGTACAGTCCATACAACATGAAATTCGAGGTGAGAGAGGCACAGTTTTTGAGGCAGAATCCATATAGCACATTTTTCAAGGAATCCATACAACATTTATTGTTTTCCATGCAGTGACCATACACCATAGATTTTGAGTTTGTACAACACAGAAATTGAGGTAGTCGTACAGTCACACTTGTGGCAGAAATTTCTTGGGTTCCATACAACAGGTTTTTTGGGTGTTTGGTGACACGTTTTTTGAGATGAAAAGAGATCAGTACTGCTGTAAAATTTGTTGATTAATTTGTCTCTAAATAAATAAAATATCCCTTTGAAGAGCATTTTTTCCGTTCGGGGTTTTTCTTAGGTCAATTTGACCAAAAATATGTGTTAAAATTTCATGTGTGTGGCTGAAAATTAAATTTATGAGTAAGAGTTTAGTGCTTCCTTTAATTTTCAGAATTCAAAAGAAAGAAAAATCTCGTGTTTTATGTCTTCAATTCAAAATTATTAATTTTTTATGTTAATGCTAACCTTGGGGTTTGAGCATTAAACAATGAAAAATTAAAACTTGAACCGGGTGGGGGCTTTGGAAAATCTTCATGGTATCAGAGCAATTTGAAGGATGAAAATTTACACACAATCAAAAATTTCAGATTGGAAGGAATAAGGGAAAACAAGGTTAAGGAGAAAATAGGTTCTTGAATTTTCTTTCAGTCATGGATACCAGTCTTAGAATATAAGACATGTTGGATGGGGATGGAAATTTTAGTCCATGGAAGGATAGAATAGTGTTGATTTTGCAGGATAGTGATTTATGGGATATAGTGAGAAACACTACTGAAAATCCCGTGATTGTTCCCATTGATTCAGTGGCTAGGTCCGTATTCAACAAGAGGGATATAAATGAAAAAATAATCCTTCTTGATGTAATCAAAGATCACGTGATTCCACACATTTCAGGTAAAGATCATGCCCATCAAATGTGGACCTCTTTAAATAACTTATACCAGAGTTCCAATGAAAATTGAAAGACGGTATTAAGGGAGGATTTAAAGAGCATTCGCATGAAAAAGGGTGAGAATATGACCACTTACCTCACCCAGTTTACACACGTTCGTGATGATATTGGAGCTATAGGTGAGGTGACACGGAGTGTTGATTTGGTGCATACAACCTTGAATGGCGTGGCGAATCCTTGGGATGTATTTGTGGAGTCAGTAGTTGCTTGTGAGCACATGCCTACATGGGATCATATTTGGGATGATTTCATATAGGAGGAGACACATAGAGGATATGTACATGGTAGTACATCTCACAGCAAAGATGATGAGTAGAATGTGGCATTAGCAACAAAGGGGAAGAGGAAGAAGTTCAAGAATGGTTCCAAGGGTGGAATCAAGCAGCAAGATGGAGAGAAGAAATAAATGAGAAAAGTGAAATGATTTTCTTTCCAGAAGTTTGGACACTATGTTGGACAGTTTCCAAACAAGAATAAGGAGAATAAGTAGACAGCAGCTTTAGCAGAGATTGATGAGTACACTGCTATATTTTAGAGAGATTTTTATCTCTTTACTGGTGCCTATGTAGAGAGAGAGTCATCCATCACTAGCAGGGATATTGAGTGCAAAATGGAGCATTCCATGATTGTTAGGCATTCATTGAGTGCTTCCACTTGGTACATTGATAGTGGAGCTTTGATTCATATGATAGGTGATAGAGACATGTTCACCAAGATGTCAGAGATGGATTTGAGTTGGAGGTTGTATTGGGAGATATATAATGGTGATAGAAGTTGTGCATGGGATAGTTCTCTTTGACAGGGAGTCCATGCAGCCTATGTTTCTAATTGGTGTCTTGTATGTACCTGGGATGAAGAAGAACTTGTATCAGTTTCCATGATTAAGGACAGAGGCTTTGGAGTATATGTCTTAGATGGGAAATTTCATATCTTTCCTAAAGCAGAGCGTCCATCTACTTCATATGAGATTGGAGTCAGATGCAGGAAACTATACAAGCTTCTCTTCCAGCCACATCATGCACTATCACACACTCATAGAAGCAGAGATTTGTGTGAGTTATGGCACAGGAGGATGGCCCACCTTCATCATCCATATTTGAGGATGCTGAGAGACATGACTACAGGTATGCCAGATTTCATCACAGAGCCGAGTGGTGTATGTAGAGGGTGTGCTTTGGGAAAGTGCACCAAGACTACTTTTTCAAGCAGTGAAAGAAGATTAGAGGGATTGCTTGAGTTGATACATTCATATTTACGTGGTCCCATTTCATTTTCCTCTTTGACAGGTTATGAATATTACATTACTTTCATCGATGACTTTTCCAGGAATACGTGGATCTATTTCCTTAGAAGCAAGATATCATAGGAAGTCTTTCTTTAGTTCCAAGAATTCAAAGCTCTTGTGGAGAACCAGACAGGAAAGAAGATCAAGGTACTTCGATCAGATAATGGGGTTGACTATACTTCCCATGCATTCAATGAGTTATGTATATGGGAGGGAATCAAGAGGTAGTTAACAGTTCCTTACCCTCCATATCAGAATGGAGTGGCTGAAAGGAAGATCCGTTCAATAGTGGGTGCAACAAGAGCCATGCTACATGATTAGAGTCTTCCTATCTTTATATGGGCATATTATTGTAGTACTATTGTTTATGTATTGAATAGGAGTTTGCACCATGCCTTGGGGTGAAAAAATCTTGAGGAGACGTTCACTGGGAAAGTGTCTAAGATAGGCCACTTTCATATCTTTAGATTCCTTACATACTCATATGTCCCTTATAAGAAGAGGAAAAAGTTGGAAGCTACTAGAGAGAGGGGTATTTTTTTTGGATATGGCAAGACTTCGAAGTATTTTCAAATTTACCATCCTACACAAAGGAAAGTTGTGGTGAGGAGGGAGGTGAGATTTGAGGAGGAGCGAGCCTTAAAAAGATCTTGATATTCAGAGATAGAGGAGTAGAAGAGTACTCCACATGTGACAGCATCACAAATTTTAGTGATTCAAGGCACAGGGTCATAGGTTAAAGGTCCATCAGTTTCAGGGACTCAGTCTATAGGGACTTGTAGTACAGGGATAGGTTCATGGAACACAGGTTCATAGGTTACACCTTCAAGTGATTCGAATACATGGTATAGGTTCAGGTTCACCAGGGATAGGATCTCGGATCATTGATACTTCTTTAGGGGGACATTCGTCTGATGAGGATGTATAGCAGGGTCTGCGACAGGATGCTTCTTCCAAGAAGAAAAATACAAGTTGGCTTAGGGAGCTAGTGAAGGAATCACAGGAGTCTGTCGGGACACCTAGGAGGGAGGTCAGAGAGAGAAAATCACCTGAGATATTTTCCAGCTACATGGCACAGGTGACTAGCTTGCATGATACTGCGCCTACTACTTATGTGGAGGCTTTCGTACATCAGGTCTGGAGAGATTCCATGATGAAAGAGTACAATTCCATCATGAATAATAGGCTGTGGGAAGTGGTTTTGAGACCAGAGGGGAAATCAATTGTGACTTCCAAGTGGATCTACAAAATCAAGCATGTTGATGATGGCAGTATCGAGAAGTACAAAGCTCTATTTGTAGTGCATGGTTTCTCACAGATAGAGGGAGTTGATTATGATGAGACCTTTGTGTCCGTTTCTAGATTTTCGTCGATCAGAGTAGTGATCTCTATCATGGAATAGATGGGTTGGAAGATCCATCAGATGGATGTGAAGATCGATTTTCTCAATAGTATTATATAGGAGGAGGTATATTTGGAGCAGCCACATCACGTTGAGATCTATGAGAGAGATTCTCATGTATGCAGGTTGAAAAAGGCCTTGTATGGTCTGAATTAGGCCCCTCGGTCTTGGTATTCAATGATTAATTCCTATTTGATTTTGATTGGGTTTCGGAAGAGTGAGGTGGATCCCAGCATTTACTACATTGTGGTTGGTTTTGTTTCACTCATTCTTCTATTGTATGTTGATGATTTGTTCATTACTAGAGGAGAGAACCAAATTGATGCATGTAATAAGGATATTGCATCAAAGTTTGAGATGACAGAGCTTGGATTGATGCACTACTATCTAGGCATGGAAGTATTGCAGGAGGATGGACATGTTTTCCTGGGGCAAGGAAAATATGTTGTAGATGTTTTGAAGAGATTTCTGATGGAGGACTGCAGACCTATGTCTACACCCATGATCACCAACTGGAAGAAGCTTCATGCTTCTGAGGGAGAGTTGGTGGATCCTAATTTATTTCGTCATCTCATTGGTTTGTTGATGTATTTGGTCAACACCAAACCATATATGAGTTTTGTAGTGAACACTCTCATTCAGGTGGATCCCAAGAGAGTGCATTGGATAGCTACAAAACATATTTTGAGATACCTTGATGGGACTATAGATTATGGCATGGACTACAGGAGGTCAAGTGGAGTGGAATTGGTTGGCTTCACGGATTCAGATTGGGAAGGAATTGCTTCGTACCATAAGAGAACTTTTGGTTGTTGTTTCAGGTTGGGCTCGGTTGTTGTGTCTTGGTTCAGCTGGAAGCAAAATTCTATTGCTTTGAGTTCTGCAAAGGCTGAGTACATGGCAGCCAGTCAGGCTAGTTGCAAGGATTTGTGGCTTCGCAATTTCATGGTCGATTTATTTGGTTATGATTTGATTCCTACTGTCATTCACTATGGCAATTAGAGTTGCATCAGGCTCTCGGAGAATCCAGTGTTTCATGACAGGTCAAAACACATTGAGATCATATACCACTTCATCAAAGACTATGTTCAAAGAGTATCTGTTGGGTTACAGTACATTTCTATAAATGAGAAGGTAGAATATATTCTCACGAAGTATTTAGGAAGAGGAGAGAACATTCATTTCAGAGACAATATGGGAGTGGTGAAAAACACCTTCCTCGATAAGAGGGAGCGTTGATTTTTTACCTAAGAAAGTTTGTTCACTCATTCCTTGGGGTGGACATGAGCACTTTAAATGTGGTCCCTAGCCATATTAAAAGTTGTGAATGACTTTATGATAAATTGAACTTTTAATTAGATGTTTGAGTTTATAATTTTAAAGTGACTTTATGAGCATTAAAGAAGGTGAGTATTAAAAGTCTCATTGTTATTTAAAAAGTGAACTTTTAATGAGAAAATGAGATGAGCCATTGATCTCATGAAGTTGGTTTTTAATTCTAGACTTTGATTACAAGGAGGAAGTTACTCAAACAAAAAGGAAGAGGGAAAGGAAAATTGGTTCTATTATTCACTTTCAAGAGAGAATTTTGAGAGAGAGAGAGAAAGAGAAAATCAGAGAGAAACCCTTGCAAAATTTTTCCAGAACTAGGAAGAGGAGAAAGTGCACAAATTTCGAGACAAGAGTACCAGAAGAAAAAGGGAATGAATTCCAAGACATATGTATAGCATTTAATGTTGTGACCATATAGAATTTATTGTAGGTTGTATAGTCTGTACCGTACAAAATTCGAGGTGAGAGGGGCATGGTTTTCGAGGTAGAAGTTGTACAGCACATTTTTCGAGGGAATCATACAACATTTATTGTTGTCCATACAATGACCGTATAGCACATATTTTGAGGACATACATCACAAAAATCGAGGCAGTCATACATTCACACGTGTGGAAAAAATTTCTTGGGTTTCATACAACAGGTTTTATGGGTGTTTGGTGACACGTTTTTCGAGATGAAAAGAGATCATTATTGATGTAATTTTTGTTGAATAATTTGTCTCTGAAGAATTAAAATATCTCTTTGAAGAACAGGTTTTCCCTTCAGGGTTTTTCCTCGGTCAATTTGAACAAAAATATGTATGTTAAAATTTTATGTGTGTGGCTGAAAATTAAATTTTTGAGTAATATTTTAGGGCTGCCTTTAATTTTTAGAATTCAAAAGAAAGAAAAAGCTCATGTGTTTTGCGTCTTTGGTTCAAAATTCTTATTTTTTTATGTTAATGCTAACCTTGGGGTTTGGGCATTAAATAATGAAAAATTGAAACTTGAACAGGGTTGGGGTTTTGGAAAATATTCATTTGGCAGTGGACTTTGAGTTAGTAAATACATTCAGAACAATTGGAGCTTGGTTTCCACCTATATCTTATGTGGACCATGTGGAATTAAGAGTGCTAGCAAAGGAGATGGAAAGTCGAGAGTTGTCATCTAGAGATCAATGGAAGACCGTAGAAAAAATTGGCAAGATGAAATACAAATTACATCAGTAATGAAGTTCATCTTAAGTCCCGAGCCATGTTAAAGACATGTATTATTTAGAATAAGTTAATAGATTTTCCAAGTTGTTTAAAGGATTAATTTGTTAGGATTTAATTGATAGGTATAATAATGTAGTTACAAATGCCTATTTTTGGGATGTAGGTAGTTAGCAGCTCAAGGAGCAATCTTGATGTATAAAAGCACTAATTTAATGGGGGTTGGAACCCGTGAGAAAGGGAGACCTTTTTGTAACAGATTTTTCAAGTTAATAAATTTGCAGAGCCAAGCAAGCTTTTTATCAGAGATTCGTGTGGTGTTCTTATTACAGTCTGTACTCCCTTTCCTTATTGTGAATGTATCTCATGTTATCTTATTTATTTTGTTATCTTTCATGCTTGGATAAGTGTATACTGAATCAGAATTCATATGTTTATGCTTTGGTTCTTTGATTTCAATCATCCACACACTTTTTCCTCTAAATTTAATATTGGATTCATCTTTTGATTCCCATGTTAATGGATTGTTCATTTTTATTCTTTACCACCAGACAATCAACTAACTGACTGTAAAAGAGTAATTATCATTCCTTAGTGAAGAAAGTGTTTTGCAAAGCACTGTCATTGATATATAACTTGTGATTTCGACTCCATGCCCAATGTTAGCCACTTGTTTCAGCCATTACAATCCTTAAAATTGTTTCTTTGAAAATATTTCTGGACTTTGTGTTTATTTATTGAGATATCCCTCTCTGGTAGGAAAGAAGCCATCTTTGCTCCTAAAGATTGGTTTTTTGGTTACCTTGGAATTATCCTCCCACGACCAAGGGTAAAATCTGAGTGATAACAATTTGCATGGAGGGAGTTCTAGTTAGCTCCTCCTTGTGAATGCACTATGTGGTTCTCTTAGTATGTTTATTGAGCCTCATATGTGCTACCTTGTGCATGCTAGAGCTTTTGGATTATTATTAATATACTAGGCATATGGAAAGTTCAATACATTTGCATACAGTTGTTTTTGTAGGGTTACATTGGATCTCTCTTCTCTACTGCTGAGGTGATATATCTTATCGATAAATATGCTTATGTGTTGTAAATAATTCTCTACAAATATATCTATCATACTCAAATAATTGTTGGGTTTTTCATCCTTCATGTTTGGACGGTTTTCCCAGGGTATATCTTGTCTCTTATGGTTGATTGATTTATATGGATGGTTTATGGAGTTGATTTATATGGCTGATATATTTGTGATATTTACATGTGGCTGATATATTTGTGATATTTACATGTGGCTGATATATTTATGAGATTCACATGTGGCTGATTTATGAGATACATATGCGATGGAATTTATTGATAAAATTTTTAAAGTTAAAGCTTCTTTAATTTTTCTCAAACATCAACATGGTATCAGATCATAGGGTGTGAAAGAGATTAGTTTTGTGCAGCAAGCTAAACATACGTAGATCTCAAAATGTTGAGCAAAATATTGCATCATGACATTGATATTCATTCAACCGGAAGACCTAGTGGAAGGCACGTCAAACTTCAACACATTGAAAGAAAGGGTGTTGAATATTCTTAAAGAGCATGATATTGATTCATTCATGACCATTGTGGTAGAGGATCCTAACACAAATTAAAGGTGAATCAAATCCAATAAGAATCAAGAAAAGTACAAGCATATCATCTTTGATTTGGTTAACTACAATCTCATCTTCGTGATCATTTCGTTGAATACGGCAAGGGAGTGTTTTGATACACTCACCAATATTTTCAAGAAGAAGGCCTTGAGTCAAGAAGATGGGTAGATCCAAAGAAAGATTGTGTACACTAAAGAGGAGAATATTTTCCTCACATGAAGAATGAAGAAAGAGAGAAATAATTTCACTACAAAGAACCTCTTCCATTCAAGTGAACAAAGGACTTTGGTATTCTCCGCAAGGGTGCAGAGATCAAGAGGGAGCCCACACAAATAAGTAAAATATAAGTACTTTATATTTTGGTTCTTAAATTATGTTATAAATCAGATCTAAAGGTTTTTTAATATGTTTCATGATTTTCATATAGAAATATGTACTCATATACTTTGTAATTATGTTTAGCATATACATAAATGTTTGTCTTTTATTAGCATATTGTTGATCCCATGCATCCATATTATGTGATATGATATAGGAATGATATAAAACCTATGTAGGATTGATATATACTTATATAAGACTGATATAAATTTGAAAATTTCGTTCAAATACATGAGATAGAGGGTTCAATTCTTGCTTCATGAGTTGTCAATATAGGACTGCACGATTGGCCATAATATATCAGATAGAAGGATTCATGTCTACTTCATGAGATATGAATATGGGGATGCATATTTCCTTCATAAAATATAAATTTTTGAAATAATATAGGACTAATATTGGGTTGCAAAACATCACATAATATATGAATGGGGTTATGTCAAACATGATTTAGTCTATGTACATAATTGTATGAACCATTGCCATTATGTTGAAAGTGTTCATGTGATTACATTTATTGGTTATGTACTGTTATTAATCATTTGAATATGTTTTCTTGTAGGTAAAAAATATGCCCTAACCTACAAGAACATAATGACATGGATTCATTCATATGGTTGATCCTAAAAAATAGAATATTGGGAGGTTCATATGTTTCTTAGAAACAAGACATAATAGAATCCCTAATCATATGATGAGAAATATAAAGACTCATGAAGGTAATGTATTTATCTTAATTATATTCATATATGTGTTAGATATAGAGGACTGTGATTCTTCGTGATGGAGGACTAAAATTTATGATTCTCGCATCTTATACATTACGAGGGAGAAGCTAGATTGGTTAGCTCCTAGAAAAACCAATGGAACTAATTAAATTAACCTACTACTATGTAGAAACCATGTATAGTACTCATATTCAGAAGGAATCTACATGTAATAATATTGGATGATTCTTAAGTTTAGAGGTGTAAGAGTCATTCGATATATTTTCTTTTGTTGAGAAAATGCTCACTATAGTTCTTAAAAGGATTCAAGAATAATATATTTTACATCCATGAACACACACATAAAGATAAACCTAATTCTTGTTCATATTTGTAGTATCTCATATATGTTAGATATATCTATATAGGTCCTAGGATCAATTACATGCTTTATAGTCAGTGCATAGACATGTGCAACAAAGCATGTGTTGTGTTACCTACTTGTTACAAGAGTATGTGGATTCATACGTGTCACATTCAATAAAAGTAAGTTTCATGTATATATGGATTCCAACTAGTACTGTGATCAAGAAATATCACATTAAAGATGTTTCTCAGATAAAGCATATTGTAAATATTTAAAGCTTTACAAGGTTCCTAGTCAATTACATCTAATACATGGTGCAGAAAGGAGTTGTGTAACTCTTGTACATATCCACGGATGAGAAGAATTGAAAGCATATTTACTAATCCTATGTCCATAACAAGCTTGGTATAGTATAAAATACTCCCCTGGTTGAAGAGGGAGTATTGATGTATCTTCACATGCAACAGCAGTTAAAATTCCCCACACTAGTTAGTCATGGTACATTACTCAGGAAGCCATGGGTTGTGATATCTTGTGGATAAAATACACATGAGAAGAGACATGGTAAAATTATTGGATACTATTGGATACTCAAGAAATTTTATAGTCTGAATTGTCAGAGAAAAGTTAAAACCTCTTAGAGAGGTTATATAGCCATACAATTTTCTATGTGAGGTATTGTGATATGAAATCACTATGAAAGAGATCAGGTGTTGAAGAACATCACAAAGAATGGAAAGGTTGATAAGAACCTCTTCAGATGATATATGATTCTTGAAGTCAACAAATGTTGAAAATTGAAAGAAAAAATAATATTTTATTCTATATGATAATTACACATTTAATATGTTGTTTATGATGGATATGAAATCCATACTTTCTAGTTTAGAGAAACTACATTCTGGATCGGATGCAGATGATGCTACTTTGAATAAGTAGTTGGTTGGTATCTTAAAGTACCTAGCAGACCCGTTGTATTTTAATGCTTGTGTATAATCATATGTTTGAGTACCTTTGAGGTACATTAGAATAGGTTTGTTATTGTATTTTAATACATACTAGACCTATTATATAGCTTGGAATTAGCTATGTGTATTGCGGCTAGTACTACAGAAGAAAGGTGTATGTGAGAGAGTATTATAGAAGCAAAAGGTGTTTTATAGATAGTACTATCTTCTAAGGAGTAGTGTAGCTTGGGAAGATACCTACTAGGGTGAAAGAATTGATCCTACAGTTATTAGGTGTTAATAGTCAAGATTTTTTTAAAACCCTGTGTGTTATGATAGAACACATTGAGATGAAGCTTTACTTCATCGAAGTCATGGTCATGTAAAAATAAAATTTCAATACATAGATATTGATAAGTATATTGAAAATTTGTGAACAAGTCGATGTCATTAATGAAGTTTATATATTTTCAAGATAATCTTAGTATAGTAGGAAATTCCTGGTAAAGAAGAGAATGTCTCCCTCGTTGAGAGGGAGTGTTGATTGTAAAGCATCAAGAGTCATTCTCCAAGACTTGTGTTCTATCAAGTCAGGACATTGTGTTGTATCAATTCATGTCTATGTCTTCATGTATTGAGGTGGGATGCCTATAATGTGATTTTTTTTATATCAAGATTGGAATCTTGTGTTGTATCAATATTGGAGTCTTGTGTTGTATAAACACTAGTCTTGTGTTGTATCAAGATTGTGGACTTGTGTTGTATCAATTCTAGACTTATATTGTTTCAATTCAATGATTCTCACAGACGGTACCCTATGAGAATGGATCTCCAATTATGGATATGGACTTGTGTTGTATCAATTCATGTGGTTATATTATGTGATATATTGCTAGTCATGGTAATTGAGTGCTATACGTCTCCTTTAGGGATTATTTGCCCCTATATTTAATTACTTTAGCATATGACTATATGGACCAGGGTAATATATATAATCATTGGTATGTATGGAATAATTCTTTTGGGTGTGATATGATAATATGGATCAATAATACACACAAGGACCATGCATTAATTATTTAATGGTAATGAGATAACGCATAGAGAAAGAGAATTCAAATTTCCAATGCAAATGTCTAAGTGAACTCAAGTTATAAAGCTTCAGTAAAATATGAATGCCTCAATCAAAGCATCAGTTGAACTATTAATTAATGTAATAAGTTAAGTAAAGAAGAGATTAATGTTCATCAATTAATATGCATCAATTAACTAAAGATATCCATGGAAAATATAATAATAGAAATTGTGCATGGAAGGAACTAAGAGTAAAGCACTGATGACACTTAAGTTATCATGTTAACTACGTGATCGACACTTAGTTAAAGATTGAGTTCAGTTCACAATAAGTTAACATTCAGTTCAAGTAAGTTATCATTCAGTTTGAGTAAGTTAACATTCAGTTCAAATCAGTTAACATTCAGTTCAAGCCAATTAACATTAAATTCAAGTCAATTAACATTCAATTGAAGATAGCTAAAATTTAGTTCAAGACAGCTCAATTTGATTTGAATACAATGAACATTCAGTTAAAGCTAATTGAGGAAAGGAAGGGTGTTAATGTTTGCATGGAGGGAGTTCTAGTTATCTCCTCCCAGTGAATGCACTATGTGGTGCTCTCAGTATGTTTATTGATCCTCATATGCACTACCTTCTGCATGCTATGGTTTTTGTCTTATTATTAATATATTAGTCATATGGAAAGTTCAATACAGTTGCATACAGTTTGTTTTGCAGGGTTACATTGGATCTATCTTCTCTACTTGTAAGGTGATACCTCTTATCAGGAAATCTTCTTATGTGTTGTAAACCATTCTTTGCAAATCTATCTATCATACTCAAATAATTGTTGGGTTTTTATCCTTCATGTTTGGAGGGTTTCCCTAGGGTATATCTTGTCTCTTATGTTGATTGATTTATATGGTTGATTTATGGAGATGATTTATATGGATGGTTTATGGAGCTAATTTATATGGCTGATTTTATGGAGATGATTTATATGGATGATATATTTGTGATATTTACATGTGGCTGATATGTTTATGAGATTCACATGTGGCTGATATATTCAGATGTGGTTGATTTAGGAGATACATATGTGTTGAAATTGATTGATAAAATTTTTAAATTTAAAGCTTCTATATTTTATCTTAAACATCAACAGGATATACATGTCAAAATTTTGATACCACATCTTAGGAAAAATTTTAGACCATAGAGAGGCTTCTTGAGGTTACAGACTATCTCTTTTTATTATTCCATTGTAAAACCTTCAATTTGCTTCATATAAATCTCTTATTAAAGATCACCGTGAAGAAATTATATCTTTACATCCACATATTTTATCTCAAGATCAAATGTTGTAACTAAAGAAATTAGTCCCCTTATGGAATTTGATTTATCAACAGGAAAGAAAATTTCATGGGAGTTTACTCCATCGACTTGTGAATACCCTTTCTCTATTAGTTGAGCCTTCTACTTCTTGAATTGACCTATTGCCTTCAATGTTTTCTTGAACACTCACTTATTGTCGATGGGTTTCCTTCCATTTGATAATGCAACTAGATCCCATGTTTCATTATTCTTCAAGGACTCCATTTCTTGTTCCATGACCATTTTCCAGAGCTTATCCTATGTCAAGTCAATCACTTTCTTTCACCAGTACAAAATGAGGAATTAGCTACTAGGGGACTAAAAATTCTAGTCACCAAGTGTTTTTAAAGTGATTTACTACTAAATATGAGCAATTTTGATTGACCCAACTATAAATGACTAAAATTAACAACTAATTTAGTCACTGGTTAACAAATATGACTAGATAATAAGTGAAAGAGTTAAAAATGACTAACATAAATGACTAATTTAGTCACTGCATAAAAAATGACTAGCTAGAAGAATATGAAGTAGTTATTTATGTTAGTCATTTTTAATCGTGTCATGGAAAATTGCAAATTTGACAATGTAGTGTAAATTTTGTATATTTTCTACCTTATATTAGTAATATTAGTGCCATGCACCTTGATCTTCAGAGATCCAACAAAGCAATTGTACAAAAGATACATCTCAGCAATGAGAGAGTTCCTAGAGCATCTCCAAAATTAAGAAAGATACACTAAAAAATCCTAATAAGGGGTGGACTCAAAATGGTAGACTCTAGACAATGTAGTAGAGACAAAATCTATAAGAATTAGGAGCACCTTAATGTAGCAGGGGAAGCCAATAGAGTCACAAGTGGAAAAATCCTAGACAATGTCCAAAGTAGAGAATCTTGAGTGGCTAACATATTCCTTGAGATCCTTGTTAGTAACTACCAACTACTCAATGACATGCTATCTTGAATTTGGTCCTTCCCTTTACAAAGTAAAATGGACTTCATGACATCCTTCAACTAGACTTAGTATCTAGGTGCGTGTATATGTTTTCCATGTTAATGAGTTGTTCCAGTTTTAGTATTTGGAGAAAACTCTGTTGGAAACATAGTATGTTACATATAACCCTTTGCCAACATTTTCAATCTACTAACATAAATTATTCTCTTGCTCATTCTACACCATATTATAAGCGTCATAGACCTGGGCGTCTGTATGGATCCCTAAAATTTCCAATTATAGGGTAAAATAACCGATCTCAATCAACTCACCAACCTCCATATGTTACTTCTATAGTTTAACCAATATTGATTGTAGTTCCTCACTCTTAGTACTAGATATTATAGTAATCCCGTTCAATACTAGTGAATGGAGTATATATGCAACTAGAACTTGTTACATGGCCTTTTCTAATGAGTTTTGTAAGGAAGGACATAACATAGAATAATGCCATTATTGGGATGTTATCCCTTAATAATTCCAAAGATATAACCATTGAATATGACTATGGTAGTTATATAGGAAGTATACCTAAAAGACGTGGGAGCAACATAGATCTTGTTTATAGGGGGGGTTTCTGTGGATATTTTTTTTTTTAACATACTGGGTGGTTAAAAAACTCTACATCTATTAGCTTGAGAAATTAAATTTATTTTTAAATCTCATATTACTTTGGTCCTACCATAAATTTGATTTTGTTTCTTACTTGGGAAAAGAGGTAGTCAAAGTAGAGCCTTAGCCATTTCTTAACCCTAATTGGGCTAGTTGAATAATGTTTTAAGGTACGAAAGGTTGCACTAAGATGTAAGAGAGAGGGTCCTAAAATATACCCAATCATATTTGACTATGATGTAATAGACTTGTTTTAGGTGGTTTACTTAGTTTCTTCTATTTTACTCTTCTTACTTCTATACATTTCATAAGAGTATGTCCCCTGCATTTTTTTTTAAGTTTATTTCTTAATCTTACAAGGACTTCTAAAAAAAAACTTTCATAGAGACACATTTAGCAATCCCTTTAAATATAAAAGCCAACAAAAATCCCTTTCATAGCCACACAATCCATTTAAATATAAAAGACCCTTTAAATATAAAAATCAATATGGTATTATGCTTTAAATATTGAGTATTGTTAAAATTTATTTAACTATAATTAATTTCATTGGTATTAAAATTTATTTAGATATGATTGAAACATTTATATACCATTGAGTTATAATCATTTCTTACATTAGAATTGGGGTTGATTTTCATAGTTATTCATCCAAGTTAAAAACAAAACCATGGTTTTTCAGTTTTAAATGCACCTTTCCAAGCGGTGTGTACCTCCAAAATGCATACAAATTTTCCAGGTGTGAGAGGTGTGAGGACCTCCTAAATGCATACTAATTTGCCATATGTGAGAGGAAGTGATGTTTTAAATTTGGTAAAAAATTAATGACCTATTTTTTATGTTTAGCTATTTCTATAAGTCACCGTTAATTTTTTCTTAATTTTTCTAGAGGTTGAACTTTAATGAAAGTGATTTCTAAACCCAAATTTTAATTGCAAGTAATATGGATATGGTGGGTGCATATTGCATAATGTTAGAGGGTGTCATTTATGATTTGTGTTAAATTTGGTAAATATTTTTATTAGATTTTTTTAGTATATAATAAAAAATAATCTTTTGATACTTAAATTTTTTAATAAAAAATTATTAATGAAAAAATTCTACACTAACATTTTTTTAATAAAACTTTATATGTTTTGAAAAATAAAAACCTATTAATGAAAAAGTTTACAACTAACTTTTTTTTAATAAAACTTTATATGTTTTGAAAAATAAAAACCCAAAACGTAAAAAAACAAAAATTAGTCTAAAATTCCAACCCAAGATGAAATGAAATTCCAACCCTGATCATCATCATGCCCTATTCCCATACCATTTGCAAGTCATGTCAAGGGCCAAACCACAAGCCAAATCAGGTTTTGCTTACTTTCAACAACTTGTTTAGACGACATTCGATATTGGGTCGGTCGGCTCGACATGTTCGAGAAGAACAACTCTTGGATCAATACGACAATGTGCTTCCACCCACGAATTGGAAGTGATACCATCCTCTTGATCTTGTTGCTATTCATATTTTACAAACAGGTGAATCTTCTATCCACGGCCCCCTTAAATTGAAGTAGGGTTTCCTATCCAAGCCCGCTATTATTATCAAAGGAAGCGGTAAAGGCATGGGTATGGGCAGGAACATGAAGGAATAGAGACAATGTGTGCATCCATCCCAATGCTTATGGATAGACACGATATTTAAGGGGAAACTATCAATCCGAAAATGAGAAATTATTAAGGGGCCGTGCTGGTGAATCATACCGATATGACAGGTTAAGGCATGGAATATAACCCAAACGCGGTGGTAGGGGAACAGATTCTAGCAGAGAAGAGAGGTGATCAGATCATGGAGGCCGAACATGGATCTGAAAGTTTGATGTTCCATTTTATTAGCCATGCCTAAGATATTATTCCATTCCATATCCAATTGGAGCTCGAACAGAAGATTCTGGGTGCAGATAAATAAAGTTCCCATCCAAGCAAGTTCACCAAGTAAAACCCCATAATTTATACTATATGCATTATTGTGTTGAGAATATGAAAAAGGGTTTTGTCCATTTGCCACATATTCGATGGATCTACAGAGAGATTATTTTATGAGAAAAGTCACAGTAAAGGTTGATCATGAACCTGATACATACAATTAAATATTGAAAATCATAGTTAGAAGCATATATTTAAAATTCATGGCTGATCTTTAGTGAAAATGAACTCAAAGGGAGTTTATGCATTGCAGGCATCTGTGTTTTTTTAAGGAAGATTAATGTAAATTGGGTGTTGTCGATGTACAATCATATCACTATTGATATAATCAATATGTCATCACATGATTCGATTTAGTAATAGAGAGGAAACTAGTACTCCAGCTAGAGGTGAAACTAGTACTCCAGCTAGAGGCAGCGTGGGTACTAAGAGGGTGCACACCATTGAGCAAAAGAGGGTGCACACCATTGGGAAATAATATTGACATTACAACATTGTTATATTGTTGTTATATGCTTGCAAAGGGACACAAATAGAGTTGGGTGTACTCATTTCACAGCCACAGATTACCATCTCACTCTCAAAGTCAAATAATGACCATGAAAGGAGACTATTTACTGACTGAAGATGCTATAGATTTTTCCCTTGTACAGGTCAGATGTTTAATATCCCTTGCACAGGTCAAATGTTTATGTAATATTCAAATCTAGTACCCTGAGTATTGAACTCTATTTTAAGTATGGTATTTAAATATTTTTGTCATATAAATTTGTCGTATTTCTCTTTTGAATCAATACTAATTATTTGTATTATGAGCATATTATATTGTAAGTGCCCATTGCATCAAGCTTAAAATCAAACCTTGTATATCCAAAAACCTACATCCATTTTTCAATAGTGATCATAAGTGTTTGATGAAACCTCAACAAGAAATTTCACACACAGTGCTTGAATAGTAATCTACATCACTTTGTAGTACACAAGTGTTTCACAAAACTCTAGAGCCGAGTTGCATGAGAAGAGGGATCATAAGACTGTTTGAATAGCTCCCATAAATGGTAGAGACAAACATTGATACCTACAAGAAATGTTCTGCATATAAGGCCAGCTTGGTGCAAAATTTTGAGAGGGATAAGTGGCAACGACGTCGACCGACTTTTGGGCCAAATTGTCAACTCCGTATAAACTAATCCATTTATAAAACTAAATAACTTATATGATAATTATTAAAAAAATATAATATATAACCAATTAACATAATTTATATAATAAAATAATAAAAATAAAACAAAAAATATAAAAAAACCAAAAAAAATATAAATGTTGTCGATCCCAAGAGTTTATACACTCGATGTTTGTACTTCATGTAGTCGATGTCAGGTGGCAATGTTGTTAATCAATCCAAGTATGCATAAAGAGTCAATGTCGATACTCATTATGCTAGTCCATGCAGTCGATCCCAGAGTTGATATAGGAGTCGATGCCTTCTTATGCAAGGAAATATTTGTTAGAATATTTTTATTGAGGGCAATTCTTACAAACCTTAGTGCCATGAGTTTTATCTCTGGGTGCCTATTTCAAATGGGGAACTTGCCTTTATACATATTATTTATACTGGTAATTTTCCTTGCCATTTTTTATTGTTCAACCTCTTTCCTTATATATTACTTTCTTTGAGAAGGAGATAATCAGTCAATTATAGGTCCCATTCTGCCTTGTTTCCTAGTTTCGCTTTCAAATGGTATTTCTTGATGGGTAGATTCAGAAGGTAGGGCAGCCAAGAGCCAATTGTTTCATGATATAAAGGAAGTTATGCTATGAGGAATATCTAGTCTCTTTACCAAGAGGGTGCTAGTAGATTGATTGCTCGAAGTGAACCATTAAACTAGAGGAATTGGGGAGTTCAACTGGAGGCCGGGGAGTACAGTTGTTGAGGGAACTCATTGGGGCACGGGACATTACATGGCAGGAGTAAAAGAAACCTCCAATTAAATAGAATTAGAATATAGATTTGATATGTGTGGCTTACACCCAACTAGGAATGGGCTCGTAGATTATAATAATTGGTTGGGCAGTCTACCCCATACCAATTGGCTTTACCCAATATACCATACTACTAGAAAACCAGCCATTAAAACAAGTCTACCATACACATAGGATTACTAGATGCCCCATAGTCTTTACCTAGTCCCACATCCCACCCCTCTACCATACATTACTACTTACCTGATTCATTGTTCGTTTAACCTAGTCCACACAATAAAACAAAAAATATTAAAAAAAAAACAATTTTTTTTATATAATAAAATAATTAAAATAAAACAAAAACAAAACAAATATATTCAACTTATATAAACAAATAATAAAAATAAAACAAAACCAAACAAATCAACATAATTTAAGAAATAAAATAATATATATATAAACCAAAAATAAACTATTTTCAAAATAAAATAATAAAAATAAAATATATATATATAAAGAAACATAAAAAATCCATTTTCATGTGCAGCTCGATCCAACTATGACCCAACTAGTCTACCAAACAGTTGTGTGTGCACCCACCTCTACGACAACGGCATTCATGGTTGATGGCCAATTTTCCTTAACCACCATCTTTCAATTCCAATTATTGCTCAACCTGCTAGTTCGTGTCAAAAGGCCTATCTGTTGGCGCCAAACATTGGAGGGTTTGGTGGGTTATGGATATGGATATTGGTAATACCCGTTGAGGAGATTGGGATCAATATTAACCACTGTTGAGAGTTTAAAATTTCTCTATTTAATTGCCATAGCTTCCATGGATAAAACAACATTGGAAATAACCTGGAGACTTTTGAAGAGGCGGGCCACGAATTCTGCACCTCTGGCATCAACACCACCTTCTTCGCTTACAAAATCATTGGTAATTTTATCAATTTATTGTGAATTGATAAATTTTTAGTGAATTTTGGATAAAAACCCATGTGTTGTACTGTCATAGTTGCACCAATGTTTTTCCATGTTGATGCTTATTGCTTTTTGCACTAGTAGTCTTGTGCACCATCCTTATTATTACCATGCAATTTTTTTTTATTTTACATGAAATATGACTTATATGCCTATGACCATCCATTGTAGCAAAGGTAGTCTCACAAATTTTTGAAGTTAGGAGGGTTTCCACCCAGAGCAGTGAGGAAATGCAGTCTCAAAATATTGGATACCTTTCATAGGGTTTCCACCCAGAGCAGTGAGGAAGTGCAGTCTCAAAATATTGGATACCTTTTCATAGGAAGTGCAGTCATAGGGTTTCCACCCAGAGTAGTAAGGAAATGCAGTTTCAAGGGCTCAAATGTTCCTAAAAAAATAAACAATTTGAAAATGAAGTTGGATTACCTTCTCCCATGCCCCAAAATTCCTTAGTTCAACAGGCTGGACCACTGCAATGAAGAAGAGCCCAAATTGTTTCCAGTCTGTTCTGAGCTTTGGTGTTCTCTTCTAGTCTAAACTGCAAACTTCCTCACATATTTCCTCAAGGAATGCTTGCTGAAATGAGATCATTTCTTTGCCCCATTCAAACTTCTTCTAAAAATAACCAGGCTCTCTCCTGCTTGATTTGAGACGCTCAACAACAACCATTCTCAAAGGTTGGGATCATTTGCTCAAGGGTACTAGGAATGCAGTCAATGAAAACAAAAACGGAATAGAACCATGGATATTTGGTGCAAGAACTTGAAAATATTTAGCAATTTCACTTTAAATGGCAAGTCTTCTCAAATGGCATATTCATTGGTGGACTCAAATTCTATTATTAAGTTGGATTGAACAACCGGACTCAACCTGGAAGGAGTTATAGTCTAACGATTTAAGTTGTGGAAGGAAACTATACTACTGTGTACGCAGCTAGGGTTTTCAGGAAGGAAAACTAGCTTGATACATCATCTTAATAGAGCCAAAATAAGTCTAAACCAACACTGCTCTAGAGGAGTCGATGTTATGGTATTTTATTGCACTTGGCCGCCACAATGACTTGATAATTTCCCACTATTTCATCTAGCGAGTTCTGTAGGTTCCTGAACAAATTCTATTCACCTCAACAGGAATTCAAGTCACCAACTAGGAAAAGAGGTAACATACAGATCTCAAAATCCTCCATGAATTCTTCTTAGTTTAAATATGACAGTGGATGGATTTTAACATAATTTGGATGATCAATAGAAAAGGAAGGGATTAACAACAGTCTTGGTCACTGGATATTACAATGACAAATGATTAGTTTTTCATTGTAATAGCTTGTTAACTTGACAGACTACAGTTATACTTTGGGGTCTATTTTTTGAAACTGAATGTACATTCTATCGTGAGATACTGGCAAGCACAGTTTTAAATTTTATTCAAAAAATCTGATGGCTAAGCCATTCTCTTCATCTAAAATCCCAATAAAGTTGTTGATAATTTAGCAATTTGCATTTTCAACTGTTTATTTTTTTTAGGTCGTATGTAAAGAATTTTGTATCAACTTAAATAGAGAAAAATACATAATTATATACTCGGTTCTGTGTTTTAGGCAATGGTGGCCTCAAATATTCATCAACATACATATGAGAAAGGTTATCACTACACCAATAAGTGGTTTGTCTATGCAGTTTCATGAAAGGTTAGTTAGTTGGCACCAAGAATGGGAAGATCAAATAGGTACTTAATTGATACCAGTAAACTAGAGAGAACCTATTCAATTATATTGTCACCAGACATGCTTGATGTTTTATCTATAAAGGGAACCTAACGTTGATGGCAGTTAACATTGTTGATCAGACTTGTCTGAAGCTACCTGATCACATGCAATTTATTCTATGGTCACCCATTATGAGGTATTTTTCAGTTTTTATCCATTAACATGTGATATATTTACAAATAAGTAATGGTAATTTTATGGCCTTCCACAACCACTTGATATTGCTAATACCATAATGATGGTCTAGGTGTGTATGGTGTTGTCAACTATTAATATGGTGATTTGCATAAATGGTTGGAAACTAGAAAGAATAGTGGAAGAGCCATGAGCAATTAGCCATAAGCATGTTGGAATTTGCATTGACAGAAAATTGAATCAACATATGCCCAAATTTCAAACTGTCACTTGTCAATATAAGAAGACATGCCATTCTCAGTGACTTTTGATGTTTATGTCGTTACCTTGTTTACTTACCATCAAACAATGGAATATCTAAGAGGTGAGATCAAGGCTACAATATGTATATGCTACCATCCAAGGCCATGGAAGAGAGGAATATTTTGGTAATATACTGATCTATGCAAGGAAAACCAAGTCTATGAGGTAATATTTTCTATCAAGATCACCCTCCTTGGCCAATTCAATTAAAAAAAGGGTTACTTAATGGATAATGCATTTATTTATTGACCATTATGTTGTATTTTTCCCATTCTTATGTGACAGTTCCTGCTCACAATGTCTCATGGATACAGTGGAAAAGTGAAGTGATTTGTTTATCCCCTGATCAAACAGCTGAGGGGCCTCAAATGCTAGAATTTTGTGTTGGTGTTGAATAACAAAGCTATGCACCTCATGTCTAGATTATAGGAGAAATAAATAATCTAGTTATGTGGGGTGAAGAAGAGAATCTATGTTTCCGCATTGTGGGGAGGGGAGCGAAGAAAGGTGAACATGTCTCAAGCTTGAGAGAATCTGCTCACATTTGTTTTAGACTGTAGACTTGGTGTTTTCACTACTCTGAACCAACAATAATTTAATGGTTCCTAACCTTAGATTAGCTAGAACAACGATTATCCTAGCACTAATATGCTCATACAGTTTCACTGCCTTGAGTTCCAGTTGTCTTTCAAATTTTAACAAGAATATTTCTGATACCTGACAATTTGTGTTTGCAAATAGTTGAACAAAAGTGTCTTTGTTGTCATTGATGATGCATGGTGCTTAGATCATCTATTTTTAGGAATAAATCTTGATTTCTTATTTAAGAATCTGAACTTTTCCAAGTCTTTGAAAACCTGAAGCCATAGAACCTTTAGAAGGCTTCTGCCTGTAGAAAACTTGGAACTATTCCACAATATAATCCTCCTGTTCAAAACCTTTAACAAATGCAAGCAAATTCAATCCATATTTTAGATCAAGTCTATCCATTACCTGGCATAAACATCTTTTAAAGCTTGAATAAAGCAACTGAAACCTTTGCACAATGCACATGTTTTTATAATACCGAGGTGTCCAATTTCCTCTTTTTCTTCCCGATCCATGTTGTGTCTTCAATCCTTTTCTTTGTGATTTTATATCCAATAAAGGAAACAGAGTCTGCTTTCCAGAACTCACAGCTATCACTTGCTCTATATAGGAAAGGCAAGGAGATAACAAATGCTCAGAAACCAACCCATGAATAGTAATGACAATAAATTATTTCAGCATCCACAGAGTTGCAACTGTCTTGCTCAATGCTATAGTAATCCAAAGAAACATACAAATCACTTCCAACATACATGAGATAAATATGTACACATCAAAACAAGTCTGTGTGGAAATGTAACACTCAATTGGAGCTCCCTGCTCAAACTGCAAGGCGAGTAGCAAGACAAAGGCTAGGAAGGCACCCTTTAGCAACACGAACAAACCATGCAGCCATAGGTGATCCAATCCTTGCACCAAGCATTGTTAGCTCCCTTTTCAAGAAGTCTTGTTTTCCTAGGTATCAAAGGTACCCACATAATAACAGGGACCTAGGAAGGTGCACTAAGGACAAATTAAACTAATGCAACCATTTCCGGAAAGTCCTCATATGTAATAGAGAGAGTAACAAGTTGTTGATGAAGTTAACACCAAATAAGCATCCATTATAGTCTGTCACCTACTTTAGGGAACATGAGCAAGGACATATGGCTCTGATAAAATGAGATAAATTTATTCTCTCATAGCCATTCTCAATCCAAACCTGAACAAACCAAGGTGACTCCTAATAAAATTGCTTCAATTGACACAAGGATTTGCAAATATTTAGCTGCATGACTTTGTGTTGATTACATTGTTGCTAATTGAAATGTTCAATAGCAGGTTAAGTTTCTAGTTTTTGCTAATATCCCTAATTGATTCCTATAAACAACATCAACAAGTAGGATGCATGACAACCTGTGCATTTTTCCATGAGTTCTCAGCAAGACAACCATAGAGAAGAAAAAAGGCAAACTGAGTTGGAAAGTATTCGATGATGTATGTGCCCAGATATTCTCATCATTTCTTTGGATTTACATGTTTCTTTTTGAAAAAAAATGTACAAATTTTATTGTACTTTTTTTTCTCCATCCTATAAATGCTACAGAGTAGGATTCCTGGGTTTTTTGCACTCAGTGGATTTAATCGACCAAAGTCTGTGAATCACATTAATAACAACATTTGTTTGATTGTTTTCTGTGCAATTTCTAAAGGCTATGGTCTATGTTATTAGCTATTGTAGTCGATTTAGATATTCAGTTGCAAGTATGTCTTGAAACAGTTGTTTCAGTCTTTCAGAAATGCCTATGTTTGAAGAAGTGTGTCTTGTTCTTCTTCAACCTTGATTGTAAAGTTGCATATATTACGGACCCAAGCCCACCCTATTATGTCCTTTAGGACCTGTTATTCTAGTCAGTTAGGATATGGTCTAGTAGCAGGCCAGATGGAATTTAGTATTTACCACAACTAATTCAAGTTCAATTCTTGGTACATTCACACTAGGGAATCCCCAAAGCAACATGTCCAAGGATTTTTGTACTGGTCAAAATTTTAGTGCTTCTTATAAAAAATATATTGCATATTTTATCTTTCCAAGGTGTATTAGGCATATTTTGTAAAGGCTGGTTGATTTCATGTAATTTTGATGAAGTGATATTTTGAGGATATGTGGAAGATTTTTGTTAATTTTAGGGAGATTTAGTCCACGGAGAATCAATCCACACACAATCCACATAATTCTTTATAGTTGTCCTTGCACTACAGGATGGACTTAAGTATTTGGGATTCATATTAAAACCTAATTACTATTCCAAAGATAATTGGACTTTGCTTGTTGGGAAGGTGGAAAGGAAGCTAAATCTATGGTGTAACAAATGTATTTCTACGGCTATAAGATTGGTATTGGTGAAAGCTATGCTTGAAGCTATACCAATTTTATGGATTTCTCTTACATCTGTTCATAAGGAAACTTTAGAGAAAATAAGAAAGATAAGCTTCATATTCTTATGGGTTGGTGGTAAGGATTTCTCGTAGGTTGTATGGCAGAAAATATCTTTGCCCAAAGACATGGGAGGATGGGGATTAAAGAATCCACATTGCTTTTCCAAAGCACTAGCAGCCAAAGGTATTTGGAGACTTATAAAAGGAGTGTTTATATGGGAAAAAGTGATTACTCATAAACTAATAAAGCCTCTCACTGTATAAGAAAGGATTCATAAAAGGGGCAAAATCATCAAAATGGGTCTTGTATGTGGAAAGATGCAGTTCAATCCTTTAGTCTTGTTGGGGATTGGCTAGCCCATGTTAGCATTCTACTATGATCAATGATTACTTGTTCGGGATTGGATAGCCCATGTTATCAGTATACTATGATCAATGATTACTTGTTATATAGTAATCAAATGCTATCCTCCTTGAAAATTACATCAACATATTGCATCTAATTTTAGGGAGCAAACATCAATTAAAAATCACCAAATAAACGAAATTTAGCACAACTGCCAATTGTCTTGAATTGTTTGAATTGCTGGAGAACTCTTGCCACTAAATATGGGATATCTCTTTGACTGTCCATCAATTTATGATAATCTCCCTTTAACTATTGACTGTCTACTATATGCTCTGTTTTCAACTTTGAAAAAATCTCTTCAAATATGGGAATGATTCTCTATTTTATGAAAAAGCATTTAGACTCAAATTTTAATGACACTTGATTGTTGTTTGATCCATGAAGATATTGGATAAAGCCCACTAAATCTGGAACTATTGCTTGACTACTAATTTCATGGCTTCAAATATTGTATTTTTTTCATCAAAATCAACCGTAAATAAGCTTCAATAATGAGTTGATATGTTGTAGGCTAAGAAATAGTACAAACTATTATAAAACTCAGATTTAGAGGAATCTATCTCCTCATGACTAGGTACTTGGCATTTGTTGTCCATGCTTGTGTTTTAATCAGCTGGTGATGACTATGATCTCTATCAATATGATTCTCATGTTGTAAATGTACTTAAAATGCACTTGTTCACATCTAGATTTAATGCCTAATTTGGAGGGATTTGAACTAATCCAAATCCTCTGTTGAACACTCTGCCATCCTTAAATCTCTTTGCAACAACCCTTGATCTAGCATATTTGTCTATCAAGTTTTGTTCTTTACTTGTTCCAAGCTTGTTTGCTTGATGAGAAAAACCTACTATGATCAAATTTAAGTAATACACCAACTCTATGACTTTCATATTCTCTATATCCTGATCAAAACTAAATCTACAATTTTTGCATCATATGGAATTGAACCTGCTTTGGTAAATCAAAAGGATTCTGCAATGCATAAATTCACACCTCTTGACAGTAGATTGCTTTTCTGCTGACTGGTTTTTATTGGTTAGTGGCCTTCACCCATAGATTAGCCTCACCATTCTATCATATAATAACATCATAGCTATCAATCACTTGAATTACCAATCCTGAAGGCAAAACTTCATTTTCCAGATGTTTGAGTGAACAATAAGATCACTTTCTTATACACTTCTCCAACTACATTTGCATCAAACCTTTGACCATCCATATCCCAAAAGAACTAATGAACAACAATATCTTCCTTAGCTTGTTGTAGGTAGGCAAGGAAGATTTTAATTGCTACTGTTGTAAAATAGATCCCAATATGGGCATAGGGGAGCTTTAGACCAGGGGAAAAGGATTCTGCTTCTTGATGCTCAGAGATGTTACTGGAAAACAACCAATTCATGAATTCAAGCAAAGTGAAAGGTGATATAAATGGGCTTAAAACATATAGAATACATAATGTAGGTGAAGGTGATATTCCACAATAATATGTCTTAATGCTTTCAAGAAGTTCATTTTTGAAAATTGAAAGGCACCAACAAATGAAATTTTTTCAAGCCTCTACAATGGTTCTACCAAATGAGTCACCCTACTTCAATGCTCCACCTGGGTTGATTTTATGTTAGGAGGATGTAATTTCCATCAGGCTGCTCAATATAGCTTTTACTTGACAAAGATGCAAAAATATCTCAAATCTAGTTTTGGCACTCTTCCTTCTCCATTTCTTGCATTTCAAACCAACGCTTTCAATATCAGGAGCTCCCATGTCTTGATTATTCCTCGAAATAGAAGAATACATCCATTTGGACATAAACATGCTTATTACAGGATGAGCCAGAACTTGGGAAAGGGATTTAGAATACTAGAACTGTCTTTGCCTAAACATTGCTTATCCATCGCTTTCAAGTTATATCCATCTTGATCTTTGGATAAAGAATTTTTCCCAAAAAGCAATAAGCTTCTTAATCGAATCCACTCACAAAGAAAGGTTTCTAAAGCCTGATCAGGTTGACAATCCTTTTGAATATTTGGAGACAACATAGTCATGATTATAAAAGTCAATGCCCTTGAGTTGACCTGAGATTGCAAAATAAATTTCAACACACTAGCCACATAGATTGCAATGACTGTCCATTGAGCTAACATAAAAAATTTGGAGCTTGATTCAACAACTCAAAGGCACTTTTCAAAGATACAAATCACAAGAGGGATAAAATGTGGAGGTGCAAGATCTTCCTTTGAAATATGCTTAGAGAGGCAGGAAAGTATCTCATCCAGGTATTTGTATAGATTCTTTCCCACTGTAGATACCACATTAAATAAGAAAGCAATAACAGTTGATCCCAACGAACCAAAAATATCACTGGCCAAGCTGTCTGGAGAGTGTACTTCTCATCTTTCCTTGAGGAGAACCTGTGTACTATTGTGAACAATCAAGAAAGAAAACCGCACTCCCACTTCCTCTTTATTTCTATTAAAGGAAGAGGTGCTTAACATTGCTTTGTATGCTAGAAGATGGGCATCTTTTCGTATGTATTTCTCTGGCGAATACAACATCAACTTCAATAATGGTTGTAAATATTTGTATAGTTGTCCTATGCTGGATCCAAGACCCTCACATCCAGGAGCAGAGAAACGTAGCCCTCTAGTAGATTCTAGCAATACAGACAAAATAGACTTTTGTTGGAAGGTGGATAAGAGAAATGGCTCTTCTTGGAGAAGCTTGAAGGCATTAAAATAACACTTAAAAAATGCAATTGGTAATGTCCTTTGATATAGAGCCAACAAATCAAGCACCTTTGTGTATAATGTGATTTCCTTGTCTTTGTAAACATCAACACAAGAACATATATCCTTGGTACCCCATATCTCAACCACAATTATTAAATCATTATCATTTGAGTATCGCCTCCTTAAATCCTCATGAGTAAACCCTAATATCAAGCTTCATGAGGAAACCCTAATATTGGCACCTCCTTCTCCAAGTTTGTTATGATTAGCAAGTTGCATGAACAAGTGATGAAGTGATGATACAAATGACAAGAATGGTCTCTTATTTATATTAGACCTCAACTTAACTTATGCGCCCACTTTACATGTGGGTCCACTTAACAACACTTACAATTAAAATTAGGGTTTGGGCTGCCAACATGTAACTTTTAAATCAAATACATATTAAGTACCCACATGGTGCAAACCGCTTATCCAAGGAAGCACTTAATATGAAGGTTGGTCTTCTCTCCTTATCAGAACTTTGGGAAGGAGAAATTATTGAGGAAGGCTTGATACAACTCTTTTAAGATTTTTTTTCAGTATTTGTGGCATGCTCATGTTTTTCCCTTTTTGAGTATGAGACTCTTTATCCTATCCTCTTGTATTAGCTGGGGATATATTCTTGTTTTGATTCCATTGGGGTGTGTTTGTTCCACCCAAGAGGCCTCTTGGATAAGCTGTATGGGCTCATTTTGTTCTCCCTATGGTAATGCTTTTTTTGTCTTTCTTTGAGATTTTTAGTTTTGTGGGTGGAGAGCTGTTGGGTTGAGAGTTGGGTTGATAGCTACTGCAAATGCAAATAGACTCTTTTTGTTTTTTATATATTTTTTGAGGTTGACAGTATTGATCTGTGACCTTGTGGAATGTATTTGTCTCACTCTGCCCTAAATGGGTCATAGCATCAACTGAATGGATATTTAGTTTTGACATTGAGGAATCATACACATTGTTTCCCATAAGGTGTTCACTTAATTTTTCATGAGGGTTTATGGGTTGGTTTCTGAGTTTTCTGGGCAATTCTAAAGTATGATGTTGTCTTTTTCTTAGTTGTAAAACGAATTCTGGGAAATCCATGCCACCTGTGGACAATCAAAGGAAATGAACAGCCCTTGTACCTCATATTTGGGCAGTTTTGGGCCCTATAACATCAAGTCACAACAATAATTAAGCCAATATGGGTATTGTTTTGAACATTATTGGGTGTGTTTCACCTTCTAACAGCCTCGGCATTCAATTTGGGCCATTTTTTATGGATGTGAGGCAGTTATGGGCACAAGTTAGGACTATCCATGATGTCCTCCTAGAGCAGACAATGACAATATCTGAGGTATGGAAAAGCTAAGAGAAGAAATCATGGTTGTGCTAAGTGGAGTTTAGAGCTCAAGCCCCAAGCCATGAGGCAATAAGTGTAGCTATTAAAAATTTAGTCCAGTTAGGTGCAGTTGTTTGTGGCCAGAAAGGCCTAAAAAAATTAACTGAATCTATTTTGAATCTCATCAAGCTGGGTGTAGAAACCTGATTAGGGATTTTGAGTTTTGTGGGTGGAGAGCTATTGGGTCGACAGCTGCTACAAATGCAAATAGATTTTTTTGTTTTTTATATATGTTTTGAGGTTGACAGTATTGATCAGTTACCTTGTGGTCTGTATTTGTCTCAATCTTCCCTACAACTACCTATCTATATATCTCTCAAGTATGCCCATTGTTTCATTAGTGACTTGTCTCCTAAGAGACAAAGTGTGATCGTATTATATATCTAAGTATAGAAATTAAGGAAGGTCTAAACCACATTGTTTTCTTCTATTTGTCCATTTATAATATTTTTGCATGTGCTTGACTAATTCTGTTCCTACATATCCTAGGTAACTGTAATTAATGGATGTACATAGCGCTGATATGTAGTAATCTTGGCTTGGTTTGGAGAAAAATGGGTCATAGCATCAACTGAATGGATATTTAGTTTTGACATTGAGGAATCATGCAAAAAAGAGTGAATAGAGCTCTGTCAAGAGCAAGAGTTTAAATGATGTAGGTCAACAATCTCTAGAAAAAAATTCAAGCAAGCACAAGCATATTACATCAAGCAATGAAGGGGAATGATGTTGTAGCGGGAATACACAAGTCCAAACAGTAAGAAAAATGGAAGCCAAAACTGAATACTTTTGATAAAGGTATGTCTTTGCAAATCCTTTTGATTTTCTATTTGTCTATAATATGTTGCACTTGTTATATTTTCATTCAAACTTTTTTTCTTTTATGTGTCTTGCATTTCCATCAAGAGCATAAATCATTATGCTTAATTCTTAAATCACTGGAGCTGTTTCTTCATTTTCCATAACACTGTTAGACTGGTTTAATTTTGAACCTTTCCATGTTTATCCTTCCTTCAAAACTTCCTAGCTATGTTTTAAACTGTTTTTTTACTGGACTTAATAGATGGGAGTGTTAGAAATTGCAGTATTATTTTATAATGTTGTGCCACGAGAAATTGAATTGTGTTTACTGTATGTTGTTGTAGTGATTTCCAACAGTATGTGAAGTAGCATTATTTGTATTTAAGTTCCAACAGTATGTGTATCAGTATTTTTATTTAAGTTCCAACACTATGTGTAGCAGTATTTGTATCTAAGTTATGTTAAATATTTAATGTTCCCCCACCCCAAAGAGTAGTTTAGAAGAGTAAATAATGGAAAATTAAAATAGAGGACATCAACATGTAGAGGTAACTAATGGTTTTGTTTAAAATTTGTTAAATTCTATGTTTAATTTCCTCATTTTCCTTAATATTTTCCCAAACTACATCGATCCTAGTGTTCCCGTCTTTTCTATATTGTTGTAGCAACTAAACATCTAGATGAATGGCTGCATTCTTGATTCTCGTATTAAATGGTGGGAACATGATCAAAATTAGGATAGGAACTTCAAGAAAGATTCAACAAATGTTAATTTTGATCAATCTTAACTGAAAACAATTATGGTGGGGATTATTCCAGTAAAGGCATTCCTAATACTTGATCATAATAGAAATAGTTGTGTTGGGTTTTCTTTCCTCATCTTAAAGTGAGCATGGGTTTGGTGTTTTATTGGGTGACTCCCCATGGATCAATCAAAAACAAAATTTACTGATAAAATTTAACAAAAGAAATTAAACTGTGTCGTTGAATCTAAACTTTGGATCTGCACCATCTGATGCAATGCATTGAATTGATGCCCCTGCTTATGATAGAGCAGGATGGGTACACCTGTGTTAGAGAAATTGGAATAAAACTTCATTTTTGTTAAAAGGTGGTGGGACCAAGTGTTAATGCAAAAATTGGTGGTGTCAGCATGAAAGAGTCCAACATGAGCAAATAATCAATGATAGAACCCATGTGTGGAATAAGTGTTAGAGGTGCCTCTCTTGTCATTGAAATTTTAGATTGAGGATATACCATTGTAAGAGATGGAGGATGGGAGGCAAGGGTTACAGAACCTTCATTGTAGTCAAAAGAATTATATGAAAAAGACTGATTTGTTGCTTCAACTCTTTGGAATAGATCATTTTAACTTGATTCACCTCTTTACCTCTAGGAGGAGATTATCAATAGGTCCTATGGTGAAATCCAAAAATCTTATATCTTTTGAAAACTCGGTCCCTAATGTTCCTTATCAACAAAAGTATAAGAGGCTCCCAAGAAATAACAAAAATAAAAGTTGAATTCATCAAATATACAATGCATGATTTTACTGCTCCTAAGTATTTGTAAATACAGAAACTGCTTATTCAGATGGATTAATTACATGCTCTAGGTTTCTAGAGGCTTCTAGACAATATCTTGAGAATATTCTACGAACATCTAATCCACTGCAACTTTAGCCTTGGGTTCAAGAACATTTCTAACGCTAATGTTGTCAATGACTGTAGTATAGTCATGGCTCTAGTGTGGGTAATTCCTTAAAATGCCTTTGACAATTAAAACCAAAGTTTCTATGGTGATATAATCCTTTTCCATCTCAACGAATTGAAGAATTCGATCAACAATACCATTGACATCACACTACTATAATTCAATTTTTCTAACTGCTTGGATAAACTGTGTTGTGATGGCCAAATCAACATTTGAAACATATTCTCTTACCACAATATCATATGTATTGCTCTCATTTTCCATGACTCTAAGCATCTTATGTTTCAATTTCTTCACAAATAAGGATCACTACAGTGATAATAAAAATGCTTATAATTTGATAAAAATAGGATTGGAGCAGATGTAGATGGCTGAAGACTACAGATGAATTTTTTGATCCTCTTGAACTCACCAAAGTGAGTAATCCTTTTGGTACTGTCACATATTTTATCTTTAAAATGGGATGTTGATACCATACAAACTCAACATGCTGAATAAGGATGGACAGATCTTACATGGCAGGTGTTGAATAATATTTCATGGCCTTAAACTTTGTATGTGTAAATGGAATTCCACAAATAATTTTCTAATGAAATGAAGAAAGGAAACTATTGGCACTGAATCTTGAGAGTGTTTGTAACTCTCCCCAGATCAATCAAAACCAAATTTAAAAATAAAATAAAAAATTGTTGTGCCAAATTTTGTGTCGTATTTGCTCTTTTTTTTGTGAAACTGCTTGGTAGGTTTTGAACAAGCCTTCATGAACCTTGAAATTTGTACTTGTAAATATAACTCCACACCAAAATACGAGACCCGGGTATTAGTGAGGCTCTTATATTCCATTGAAGAAGCAATGCATCCCATGTGGGGAGTCAGAGTGGAAGGCGTAAACATGCCATACGGCCTGAATGGAATTGGAACTTAAAAATAATTTGTAATCAGATAATCAGGGCAGGGCACTTTCACATTCCAATCAAGCAGGATGGAGACATGCTTTATTACCCTTATGAATAAATAGTTTCTTGTAGGCATATCAAATGGGGAATATGGACCTCATCGTGATTTTCTCTATCCTTTGCTTCATCATAAATGTGCTTTTCATGGTCAAGTAAATTCCTTCATTTTGAAAGTCATAAATATTGATAAGAATATGCCTTTATGTAACTATACATTATAAGAACACTGTAGAATACTAGTCTCTCCAACATTTTCGATAGGTTAAGTCAATCTCAAAATCTTACTAGAATCTAAATTTAGTGTAGTCTTATTTAAGGTGACCATACATTCTAAGGAAAGTTCAGTTCTTATCAATGGTTATTTCTCTCTATGAACTATTGTCCAATCATCATGGAAGTTGTTTCAAATCCTGTACATCTCAACATAGAGCTGATATATATTTTGTTATACCTAATAGTTTGCAAGTTTTTCCAGTTTAATTCATGCTTAACCAGTTGTACTGCCTTTCAAATAACTGGTATCATCACCTAGAATCCAAATATACAACCCTTTAAAGGTTTCTCTAAATATGAAATGTTGTAGGAGCAAGGTATTTCTCTTTATATTTGTAACATGACTCTTTAATTATTGAATCCACTATTAGGTGCCCTTATAGCCAAGGAATCATGATTGACAAAGCATAACTCCTCCATACAAAATGGTACCCTTGAAATATTAAATGATTCAATGCTAAATACTTGCAATACTTGCAATTCCCCAAGTCAAAATACTTGCAATTCTTTGAATTCTAGGTCTAGAGATAATTCTTGCAAGACATTACAGTGCATATGGAGTCAAGTCTCTAATTTTGCAAATGATAATCGTCAAGTCTCCATTAGCAATAAGTTTTTGAATCTGCCTGGCTTTTAGAATTTTTATCACTTGATTTAAATCTAATGCTTTTGTGTTATTATAGGTGGTCACTGTTGACCACCAAGCATAAGTCAATTACCACTATTGCTTAGGATTGTAAACAAACAGCCCCCTCCCTCCCCGCTACAGGCTGAAACCTGAGGACATATATTTGATTTTTCATGTACTGCTGGCATTTTTTTGAAAGCAGTCACACTCGACGTCTCATCTATCATTTTCCCTTTTGATAGTGTTCAAGTTAATGAAATGAATGTAAGTACACAATTTAATTATATTTTGGCTCTCATTAATTGTATTGGAATTTTTTTTTAAATTAGGTGGCAAGTTTCTATTCAGATGGGATAGTGGTAAATTGATCTTTGTATCACCTTTATTTGTTTATCAAATTTTACAGTAGAAGTCAAAGAGTATTCTTCTTCTAATCAAGGGAATTTTTTTGTAACTACAACCCTTTTGTCTTTCTGTTATAGTGTCTTGAATGCCATTCTATTATTGGATTCTTAGCTTATGAGTTGAGTAACTGGAAAAGCGAAGGGCACCCATGACATGTGACTGTTGTAAAATCTAGTTTGATGGGAAAGGCTGTAGCCAAATTGCATCCCTGGTGGGTAGGATTGGTCCTGGAAGGAGTCAGATATTGACAAAGTACGTGACGAGAGGAGTTGAGCCAAAGAAAGGCTCCCCTTAATAAATTGTCAAAGTATGGGTGCACAATTTTGGTTGTTGTATGAGAGTTGCAAATTCAAAATAATCATAGTGTAGGATGCACATTGTAGGGATTAAATTTAGAGCCAATCAAAGTGGCGACTTAGATATGTATTGCCGATGTTTTAATATTTTACTTGAATAGATGCAGTGTAGTGATATGGGTTCATTGTTCCAATATTTGGTTGTGCTAAGTTGCTAACATACTGTCATGCTCCCTTGGCATGTGCACTTTCATTGTGGACACACAACATAACATAATGTGGACGAGCTAGCATTGATGGATAGGTTAACAATTCATCGCATGGAGGATTCCAATGGTGACAGTGGATTGTCTTCCTTTTTTCCTTATTTAAAATGAAGAGCTGCAATTGTGAGAAATGTAATTGCAAGTAAAATTCATGTATCATAAACATAATCCTGAGGAAAATATCATTTTTGAAGCATTTATAAATACGTTTTTCCTGGTTTTTTGCTATAATAAAGGATGCATTGATGAGTTAAACTTATTATATGTTTTCTTGATATCTGATACATCCCTATTCACATGTTATTTATCAGCGTTAGGAAAGTTTTTAATTATAGTTTATATCCACTAAAAATGGAAATTCATGGTATAAGCTGTGTATTTTTAATAGGAGGAATGTGAAGATGAGGAGATTTTAGTTACTCCAGAATTTGGTCTTTATTGAAGGAATAATTTCTTGTTGCCTCAGCTAACCCTTTCAGTAGACTGGGTCAGGTTTGAGATACTCAAACATAACTTATCTTTTGACGAGGGTCATACTTTTCAGTGGAGCTTATCTGACATAGAATACTTAAAGAGCCAATCAAAGTGGCGACTTAGATATGTATTACGGATGTATTAATATTTTACTTGCATAGATGCAGTGTAGTGACATGGGTGCATTGTTCCAATATTCATTTGTGCTAAGTTTCTAACATACTGTCATGCTCCCTTGGCATGTGCACTTTCATTGTGGACACACAACATAACATAATGTGGAAGAGCTAGCATGGATGGACAGGTTAACAATTCATCGAATGGAGGAGTCCAATGGTGACAGTGGATTGTCTTCCTTTTTTCCTTGTTTAAAATGAAGAGCTGCAATTGTGAGAAATGTAATTGCAAGTAAAAATCATGTATCATAAACATAATACTGAGGAAAATATCATTTTTGAAGAATTTATAGATACATTTTTCCTGGTTTTTTGCTATAATAAAGTATGCATTGATGAGTTAAACTTATTATATGTTTTCTTAATATCTGATACATCCCTGTTCACATGTTATTTATCAGTGTTAGGAAAGTTTTTAATTATAGTTTATATCCACTAAAAATGGCAATTTATGGTATGAGCTGTGTATTTTTAATAGGAGGAATGCGAAGATGAGGAGATTTCAATTACTCCAAAAATTGGTCTTTATGGAAGGAATACTTTCTTGTTGCCTCAGCTAACCTTTTCAGCAAACTGGGTCAGGTTTGAGATACTCAAACATAACTTATCTTTTGATGAGGGTCATACTTTTCAGTGGAGATTATCTGACATAAAATACTTAAAGAGCCAATCAAAGTGGCGACTTAGATATGTATTGCGGATGTTTTAATATTGTACTTGCATAGATGCAGTGTAGTGACATGGGTGCATTGTTCTAATATTTGGTTGTGCTAAGTTGCTAACATACTGTCATTCTCCCTTGGCATGTGCACTTTCATTGTGGACACACAACATAACATAATGTGGACGAGCTAGCATGGATGGACAGGTTAACAATTCATCGAATGGAGGAGTCCAATGGCAACAGTGGATTGTCTTCCTTTTTTCCTTGTTTAAAATGAAGAACTGCACTTGTGAGAAATGTAATTGCAAGTAAAATCCATGTATCATAAACATAATTATGAGGAAAATATCATTTTTGAATCATTTATAAATACATTTTTCCTGGTTTTTTGCTATAATAAAGGATGCATTGATGAGTTAAACATTTTATATGTTTTCTTGATATCTGATACATCCCTATTCACATGTTATTTATCAGTGTTAGGAAATTTTTTAATTATAGTTTATATCCACTAAAAATGGCAATTCATGGTATGAGTTGTGTATTTTCAATAGGACGAATGCAAAGATGAGGATATTTCAGTTCCTCCAGAATTTGGTCTTTATGGAAGGAATAATTTCGTGTTGCCTTAGCTAACCTTTTCAAAAGACTGGGTCAGGTTTGAGACACTCAAACATAACTTATCTTTTGACGAGGGTCGTACTTTTCAATGGAGCTTATCTGACATAGAATACTTAAAGATATTCTAGCTTTCCCAAGTGAGTACAATTCTAGTCATTTTGTTGTCTTTAGGTACCAATTATTGGCATCTTCATATCTTGTGCTTCTGTCTGTTCATTGATATGAAGTTCCTCAGCAAAATAAGTATATGTTTAAAATTTGAATGCCTCAACTTGGAATGGGATTTTCTTTTGCTGGTATTTAATTCTACCTTAAATAGTTAACCAATTTACAGACTTGCAGTAGACAAGAGGGAAAATTTTGTTTCTGACTCTTTGTTTTTGATGCAGTGATGGCATTGGGATTCAAAATCCTTTCAATAATGACTCTTCTTTGGACTATGAGAATGATAGTGATGAAGAATGGGAAGAGGCACTCATCACTAAATCTCTTTGGTAAGAGTATTTGTAGTATTTTTATTAACTTTCTTACTTTGTTAAAAATTTCAGGAAGATCCTGGGGAAAGCCTTTCTGACTATGACAAGGATGATGAGGAAGAAAAGAATGAGGTTGACACAGCTAAGTTTAAATATGAGGAAGATGATGACAGTGATGGGTTTTTGGTACCTGATGGATATCTTTTTGAAGATGAGGTAAATTCTACAGAAAAAAGTTGTTTGATGGGGTTCTTTATGGAGTACATAAAAAGCGTTTGTTGTTATTTCAGTGTTTCATGTTGCAATGTCCAAGTTTTATTTGGGGTAATTGAAGGTTCATCCCCTTGTTTTAGTGTTTCTTGTTGCAATGTCCTAGTTTTATTGGGTGTAATTGAAGGTTCATTCCCCTGGATTGTTGCTAGAATTTACCTCAAAAGCAGGGTTATTATAGAATTATATAAGTTGAAAGCAATCATTTAATTACTTAGGGGATGTATATAGTTGAAGATATGTATTGGCCCTGATGACTATTAGTAATCCGTCGAACTACACATCTAATGGAGTTACAGGAAGGGATCCTAACGGAGTAGTTACTATAAATGGTTGTTATATTAACCTTTTTTTTATTATCTTCTACAACCTCCCTATGGGATATAACCTCTTCCTCTTTTACCACACTTACATCATTGCCCTCTCCTACAAAACTTTCTTTAAAATCTATAGCAATCTTAATGTTGTTCTCCTTTTACTTATAGCCTCAATGGGGTTGCTTCTCCCTTCCCCTAATCCACACATTCATAAACTAGAAAAGTGTTCATTAAACTCTTGTCCTCATGGGTATGTCCTCTAGGGACTCTACATACTTGGATGCACAATAGATGATTGCTGCATTATCATCCTTTTCCAACTCTAGTAGAACATCAAATACCTACTACTCATCATTTTCTCTCAGCTCCCTTGCATGGATATTTAGATTCACCTCCTCTTAGTAGAAGGTTTCCTCAATTTCTTCTCTTTTGACACATCAATGTTGTAATATGTATAACATTCAATGTACATAGATCCAACTTTAGGATATTCATCAAACACTTTAAAATGCATTTAAGATGTATTTTGATGATGATGATCCACTTGATGGACAACCTATAATTTTTTTCTATTTTGTATATTCCATTGGAATTCCTATCCATAATATTATTTATGTAAAATGTTTTAATGACATTGAATGATAAAACTACATTTCATGGTATTATATGTATAATTTATATTCATTTTTTTTGTATTTTTAATATAGTACTATGTTATAGTTGTTAAAAAAACTATCTCTTTTTATCCGTATTTTATTTATGTGATTGCTATATTTTTAATTATATGTAAGTTTAAGAGAGTTCCTTAAAATGTTTAAAGCACATGCTTCTCTTTATTTCATTATTTCAATAAGCTAAAATACATGTTTATCTTTATTTCATTGTTTCAATAATTTACACAATACAATGAAAAAGCATTACAATTTTTCTTGTGCTAATTTTATTTATTTCATTGTTTCAATAATTTACATAATACAATGAAAAGCATTACATTTTTCCTTATGCTAATTTTAGTTACAGGGAAAATTGTACATAGCTCTCAGGAATTAGTTTATCATAAATACTAGTTACTGGTAAGTTGTAATAGTAATAATTATGTAGTTTGTAGATTGCTATCTATCATAAATTTGTTTGAATATCATCATTGTCAAGCAATAAAAACTTCTTAAAGGGTGCTAGCTCAATTTAGAGTGCCTGCCTAATTATAGGCAAGAGGTTGGTGGTTCGATTGCTCCGTGCCCTATCATAAATTTGTGACTACAAAAATGATTAAATTCGCATACATTTGACTATTAGTAGCTAATTTCCTGTATCTTAGTTGTATTTAGCTTAGTCATTAATATGTTAACATATAGTAGTTTATTTAGTCTTATATTTGGTCATTAATTGTTGCAATCAGTGACTAAATCAGTGACTAAATCATTAACTATCAATGACTAAATCAATGACTAAATAATTGACTATCAGTGACTAAATCATTGTCTATCAATGACTAAATCAATGACGACTAAGTCAAGATATTAATGACTAGTGAAATACGACTAGCTATAAGATAGTGGAAATTAGCTACTATTAGTCACCGACTCAAAAATAGTCGTTTATAGCCTGATTTTAGTCAATTTTTTAGTCATTAATTTCTCATTTTGTACTAGTGTTTACTAACCTGGGATCATATTTTGTGGAAGATAATGCAAAAGTAGAGTGAAATTTGGATGGAATATACCTTTCTAGTTATTTCCTTGTTTTACTAGACCTCCTAACTTCTAGAGTCTATTGTTCCACCCCTTCATCTAGTTTAGATGACTCGCCTAAATCCATACTTTAATCATTTATTTCAAACTCATGATTTTATGGTTTTTTATTTTATTTTAACCTCTTCATATATGGAACTTCCTTCAACTTCTCTGAAGATTGCATCTTGACTATAAACTCCGTCCTCATTACTGGGTTCCACAACTTATACACTTTCACCCCATCCTTGTACCTAATGAAGATGTACTTCTCCGAATTGAATTCAATTTTAGTCATTTTCTCCTTTGGAATATGCACAAAGGATTCACACCTAAACACTCTAATATATATAGAAGAGAGATTCTTACCAACCCATGCCTCATATGGATTCTTGTTGACCAAAGTCATCAACGACAACCTATTCACTAGGTAACATGTCATATTGACTGCTTTACATAGAACTCTTGTGCAATTATTTCACCAATGAGCATTCTCCTCACTTTCTTCATCAACATTTTGTTCAATCTTTTAGAAACTTTGTTCCATTAAGACGTGTATGGAGCTGTGTTTCTTTGAGCTATATTGTGTTGTCTGTAAAACTAGTCAAACGTTTTTCCTTAGAATTCTCCTCCGTTAGTAGTTCTTTGTACCTTGATATTTTTACCAGTATGATTTTCCATAAGAGATTTTAACTCTTGAAACTTCTCAAAAACCCCATATTTATTCCTCATAAAATAAAACCATGTCATTATGGATAAATCATCTATGAAAAAATATAATAATAACTTAGGTCTTCCTAGTGAAAAGACTGACACAATTCCAAACACATCACTATGTATTAACTCCATTATTTCTTTAGCTCCGGTAGCACTAGATGAGAGCCTTACAAAACTCTACATACCATAAATACAATGCTCACAAAAGTTGACTTCTTTAGATAAATTAGGAATACATTAGACTATACCTTTATTGTACATAGCACGATGACCTTTCTCACCGATATGTCCCATCTATTGATGTCACAACGTGGTCGAGTTGAATAGACAAGCACATATTTTGTTGGACTCGGGACATACTACAATCACACTTTCATCGGTTCATGTGTTGTAAGAAGTTGTCTTTGATGTAAAACAAGGTGTCATTTATGTCAAAGGGGTGAAGAGATATGTGGTTATGTGGTTGTAGTAGAGATATATTGTTTGGTAATGTATAATGAATCCTTGAATCTCCTAAATAAGAACCTAAGGAATCCCTCGATCATAAGTGTATATAAACCCAAAGCGATCCCCTTATGGCATAGCGATTGCACATGGCCCTCGTGGGAAGACACTTTAAGTTATACATAAGTGGTACAAATCCCCTAAAGAATCCCATAATGATCAAGATGATGTGGAGTGTAAAGGAAACCCTAAAGTGTCCTAAAGAAGTGTGAATAATTTCCTAAATAAATGATGTTGGGTCACATGACCATGATGATGGGTCACATTACCATTATGGTGGGTCACATGACCATGATGATAACAAGTGTAAGAAAGTTTGTAAAGGTGTTTTTAAGCAATGTCGGTAAGAAATGTGAAGAAATTCCTAAAATAGTGGTGTTGGGTCCACATGACCATGTGGGTGGGGTCACAACACCCATGTTGGAGAAGGCCCTACAGAGCCCCTAAGGTTGGTGCAAATCACATTGGGATGAAGTGTGAAAGATATCCCAAAATCATGATGATTGGTCCACATAACCCTAAAATTGGCGTTGTTAGGTCTACATGACCAAAATGATTGGTCCATATGACCATGATAAGTATCCCTGAAGTAATAAGGATTGGTACATAAGGAAATGTTCAAATAAAAGGTGAAGAAACTCATAAATAATGGTGTTTGTTCCACTTTCCCATGAGTTTGAGGTTACATGACCTATGGTGGAGAAGGCCCTAAAGAGTCCCCAAAGTTGTTTCAAAGTAAGTTGTTATGAATCTTGAAGAACCCCTAAAATAATAATTCTTGGTCCACATAAACTTAAAATTTGTGTTACTTTGGCCCATTATACCACTTGAAGTGGTAAGGATCCCCACAAGAAATAATGGATTACTTGTTAGCGGAAAAAATTCAATCAATGCAAATAAAGATTGTTTCCCTAGTCTAAATGGTATAGATCTAGAACAAAACATAAACAATAATGAAAACCTTTTCCTAAATCTAATCATATTACTTGAATAGAAAGAAAGCTTAACTTATCTGAAGGTTTCTCCTACTATATTTAAGGTGTAGCATCAGTTGACATAGAGAAACCTGCACAAAGATCAGAACCAATAAGAAATAAGTGGAAACATACAAGATAGTCAAATAGATCTATATTAATGACCAAGGAAAAAATAATATCATTATTACACAATGTTAATGGGAAAGGAAAACAAGATTGCATTAACATAATAAATATAAAAGTTACAATCGAAGAGCCTTAGTGTTGTGTTTCTTCCTACAAGCATTTTTCCTCAAACTTAAATCCTTTGCCTCTCAATTCTATAAATATTTCAATAGCATGGATTATTTCTTGGTCCCCCCTTCAACCATGAGGGTGATATTGTATTTATAGTCTAAAATGGATCATAGGAGTTGAGGATTACTTGGATAAAGTTAAGGGGTCATCCCTATGGATTATGGGCTTTACTGTTACCTATTCTAGTTGGTTGGGGTAAGCCTCCACGGGGGATTTCTTCTAGAAATATATCTATGTTTCTCTTTTTTCCTTTCAACGAGTGTCAACACACCCTGTACACAAGTAATCGACATCAGAAAGAAGTGCCCCTCATTGTACAAATACAAGAAGTGTCACTGGCACTCTTTGTCCATAGGCAACCAGCATCAGCCAAGTATGACACCCACTATCAAAAGGAAGGGTGCATCAGTGTCACTATAATAGGACTTATAGAAAGGAAAAACCTCTTATCAAGTATTTTGGCACAGATACTTTAGGGTTCTAGGAAAGTACACATGAAGATGACAAGATTTTGGTGTAACGTATTTCCCCCCAAAGTATGAATTTAGAGGGATGTGATAAGTGAAATTCGTTAATAGATATAGGTTGAAAGATGAGGTGAAAGATTGTCAGTTGATGAATTTTTTAAGTACCATATACTCAGAGCTATGTGTTTTGACCAACTCAAAACATGGCGTCGAACCAATACACTGCAAATCCACGTATAGATTTCTAAGTCATGGATACCGACATACAATGTATATCCATGATGATTGAAACTTAAATTTGGACATAGCTACTAGAAATACATTGTAGATATATGTCATCGTGACTCAAACTTGAGCATAGCCACCAGACATACATTGTGTATCTATGCAATGACTCAATCACAAAATACTCCATCACAACTTGGGGAGAGATAAATATTCAAATGAATGCCTAAGCACCAAGAGTCTTCATCCCAAACTTAAATATTACAATTCTATCCATGTGAATATATGTGTTGACGTTGAACATGGTATAAACCACTTGATTGTCAGTCATTAATGTATGTCGTTAACAAGTGCAAGGTAAAACACAATTGATGTCAATGATTCCCAAGGTACCCTAGTACATTCCTCCGAATGCAAATAAATGAGTTGAAGTCGAAAAATCGGTTGAATATTTCAATCAAAGGACAATGGTGGAAGCCTGCATTCAAAAGCAAGGAAACCTCCCATTGAGGCATGCAGGATTCAAGGTACTAACTATTTTCTAAGACTAATTACAGGATGATGTGTTGGTGTCAACGGGAATAGACTCATCAAAGGAGGGCCATGATATTTCCCCCATCATCGACATGAAACTTAAACAAAGTTGTTTGAAGTGATTTTGATTATGGAGAAACTATAAGAATTGCTCATATATGACTGAAACAAAGGAATTCAAGATAATTGTAGAGGTTGGTTATAGTAAAAGACTTCCCTTGAACATTGAACGACATGACAAGTAACTTGCAAGCATTGACTCAACAAGGAAGAGACCAAAACATAATGCAAACATTAGAGGAAATTTCAACTCAAAATGGGCCTTTTAACTTTAACTCAAATTCCATGTCATCATGTGTTAGCCAATGAAATTGATTTAAATTTGAAATACCGTATAGGTCTTAAACACTTTTTTAATATAAATTTGGGGATAGGTATCATAAAAAAAACTACTTTTTTTGTTTGTATTTTCGATATATCTCGCCATTTTTTTACTTAAAATTCGATTGGGAGAGCTCGTTGGATGCGGAATTAAATTTTTCATCCAACGAGTACCCACTCGGCATACTTTTGATAGACCTTGCTACCCAAAAAACAAGAAATACATTAAAAAAAAAATGTGATGATGACATCATCATCACGTTTTTTTCAAGTATTTCTTATTTTTGGGGTAGCAGGGTCCATCAAAAGTATGTTGAGTGGGTACTCGTTGGATGCAGAATTTAATTCCACATCCAACGAGATCTCTCGATTGAAATTTGAGGAAAAATATGGGGAGATATGTCGAAAATACAGACAAAAAAATAGTTTTTACTTTTCTTCCTCCAAAATTAATAAATATTATTTTATTATTTTAACTATTATTTTATTAATTTTTTTAGGAGGCCCATTTTGAGGTGAAATTTACTCTAATGGGAAGAATGATTCATTATCTGAATGAATCAAATTAAAATGACTCATGGAAGTGGATCGAATGAAGGACAAGTTGATTAGTGATTACCCAACTGCTTAAATGAAATGTATACATGTGCCAAGTTTAAGGGTTACTATAAACTGTCGTTAATACAAATGAAAAATGTTTTCCTATTCCATTAATTTCCCCATAATGATGGATGAGTGCCTATTTTATTTTTAATGAGCTGGAAAATGTTAAAAAATGATTGGTATATCTCATCATAAGATGAGTCTAATATCACATGTTTTACGAACCTGAGAAAGGATGATTTAGGCCCCAAAAAGGGTCCTTCATTGTTTGTTTTTTATGAGTCCAAAGAAGGTAAAATCGGTGTATTTTCATGTTTATAGAGTATTAAATGACTAAAGAAGACTCCAATGTGGATATTTTCATAAATTTAGTCCCCAAGGTCCAAAAAAAGTGTAAAATGAAACCTATGAGAACTCTTCTAGTTATGATGAACTAGAGTGTACCTTTTTCATAAATAAGTCTAAACACTCCAAAAAATGGATAAATTATCACTGGACAGATTATCTTTAAAATACTTTTACAAGCGTGAAAGAATCAATCTCACTTGGTGATATTTTCCTATTTAAAGAGTCTGAAAAGGGATTAAAGACAACTCTGGGGGTTCCTTTTTGTATAAATTTTACGAGCCCGAAAAGTGATAAAAAAATTTACTCTTGCACCTTTTATTCTCTTTTTGGGTAAAGTAATATATTTCATTTTAATTTTTAAAATATTATATTGTGTTTTTACCATTTTATTAATTTTTTGAATTAGAAAATGACTCTAATATCTATTTTGGGAGATTTCAGGTTAAATTGAATGACTTTTTTCTATGGATGAGTTTGTTTTTTTAATTTTCAATGCTCCTTTTCAAAATGAAAAATATTTCGAGTGTCTTTGATACCATAGTCATGCTCGCTAAAAACTAAGCAAAAATGTTTGGTTTGTGAAACCAGATATTCTGGGTACGATCCCCAACATAGTTGTCAATTTTGTTAGCGGAAAAAATTCAATCAATACGGATAAAGATTATTTCCCTAGTCTATATGGTATAGATCTAGAACAAAACACAAACAATAATAAAAACCTTTCCCTGGTTCTAATCATATTACTTGAATAGAATGAAACCTTACATTATATAAAGGTTGTCCTTGCTAGCTTGAATATTTAACATCAGTTGGCATAGAGGAACTTGCACAAAGATCAGAACGAACAAGAAATAAATGAAAACATACAAGATCATCAAATACATATATTATAATGACCAAGGAGAAAAATAGTAAACATGATTACACAATGTTTATGGGAAAGGAAAACATGATTGCATCAACAGAATAAAGGGAAAAGTTACAAACGAAGAGCCTTGGTGTTGTGCTTCTTCCTACAAGCCTTTTGCCTTAAACTTCAATCCTTTTCCTCTCAATTCTAGAAAGATTTCAACAACATATGGATGATTTATTGTCCCCCTCCCCCATTCCACCATGAGGGAGAGCTTGTATTTATAGGTCCAAAGGGATCAAATGAGTTGAATATTACTTGGAAAAAGTTAAGGGATCATCCCTAGGGATTAGGGGCTTGACTGCCACTTATTTTGGTTGGGTTGGATAAGCCTCCACGAGGAATTTCTTTTAGCAATCTCTCGATGTTTCTATTTTTACCTTTTAATGAGCATCGATGCACCTTGTACACTAATAAGTGGTGTTAGGAAGAGGAAACACTCCCTATAGAAAGACAAGAAGTGTTACTGACGCTCTTTTTTAATAGGAAGCTAGTGTCAGACAAGTATGAATCCGGACACTATCAAAAGGTAGGGTGTGTCATTGTATCTATAATTGGCCTTCTATGAAGGAAAAAAGTCTTCTTTAGTATTTTGGCACAGATACTCTAGGTATCTAGGAAAGTACACATGAAGATGAAAAAAATTTGGTGTAATAGTATCCACCAAGTATGATGATATCATCAACCTCTAGGGCTCCCTTTGGATAAGATATGGAGTGATATTGAAGTTTTAGCATGAAGTGTCATGATGGGTCCTTGAGGTGGGGTACTATTCCTTGAGACCCCCTTAAAACATGGAGATCCACAAATTAAGGATGAGTTTAAGGAGACACTAAAAGAAGCTACTAGATCATGATGAAGTGTATAAATAGAAGAAAAAACATTTCATTTCATCATCAATCAAGTCTCTCTTTGGAGAAAAAGTGTGAAACTTTTTGGAGGAGCAATTTATGGTCATCTTTGAGGATTGAGGAGATTCACAAAAAAATGACATAACTTTCTCATATAGTATCGGAATTACAAAATTCTTGGCTCGTTGGAAAGTTGGTTGAGAGGTATATTTGATGAATATATATATAGATACTATTTTGGTTTCTATATTCTATCTTCGTATTGTAATATTTTCAAATATATGGTTCATGCTTGTGGGTTTCTCTTGTGATGACACATGTCTTTAATGGATAAAGCTCATCTTGGATATTGGTATGTGAACCTCTCTTTTGGTATATATATTTGAATTCATTGTATATTTTATGGGGGATATGATGATGGTAATCTTGGCATAGATATGGTATAGTTCTTGTACATGAGTTTCTCTTGTGAAGTTCATGCCTCTCATGGATTAGGTTCCATCGTGTTTTCTTAAAAAGGTATGAATTTTGTACATAGTATTGTGCTTATCTATTGGCATAACTGATGGTGATATTGGCATATATGTTGGTGCACAATTTATGATGATCATGGAATAGATATTGGTGATTTTTTTGTATAGATCATGGTATTATATGTACATATTGTATGATGGTATTGTCATAAATCACAGTTATTATCTTGGCATAGTCCATGGTTATGTTGTGGCATATAAATCATCTCTTGGAATGTTCAATGCTTTGAAAATGTATATGATGTAAAATTTGAGGATCCAAATGAAATCAATGGATGATTGTTTCTGGGTATATACTTGAGGCATGTACAGGTTGATATAGTGTGACAAATATTGAGATAGTGTGACAGTGATTGTGGCATTGCAAAATTGACAGTGGAATTGTGACATAGGTAGTGATTGTGGCATTTAGATAGAGATACAGTGATTGAGGCATTGTGATAGAGATAGTGATTGTGACAAGTTAACAGTGATAGTGCTACATTGATACAAGCTGAAAAAGACATTGATATAATAACAGGTATAGTGACACGATTGTAGGGAAAAAGATACAAGTAGAAGTTGTCAAAGACAGTGATACAGTGATCATTATATACTGTTTCGTATATTCATATCAGGGAAACAGGATGGGACAAGTATAGGGGATTGTAGTATCCTTCAGGTTGGTGCCTAAGAATTATGAGTTGGTACTCACTGAGGATTGGATTCCTCTCTACAGGTTGGATCCTGTGACCTTAGGGGGTTGTGACCTCCTTTCAGTTCGAGCTAATGAACTAGGGGGTAGGAGCCTCCTTCTAGTTGGTGCTAGTAAATCAGGGAGTTCCTTCAGGTTGGTGCCTCCTTCTAGTTGGTGATGGATAATATTGGAAGTCGGTGCTTCCTATGAATGTAATATTAACATGATATAAGAAAAATAATTGTGTGGTTTTCTCTTATGGGTTTCATGTTAAATATATGGTGCATTGTGTATGTTTTATGTGATTATGAATGGAATTGTTAATGGTTAATTTTTACATGATATAACTAATATTTGAAATGGTAAAAAGTTCTCAATACCAATTCACCCTGCCTCTCAGTATTTCCAACACCGTGTTCTTACCAACAATTTGGAAAGGGTTCTAATCCAAACACTCATTTTCAATACTATCTCTCCCATACCAGCTTGAGCGTATATTTCTCAAATAAAAAATGCACTCGTGTTTTCCCCATCTTACTAACTAAGATCATATTTTTGGCCAAACCTAAGATATGCAGTACTTTTGGAAGTGTTCCTATTCTTCCATGTTTTAGTTTCATTCAAATCTTACCTCTTCTAACTATCATGGTTAGTGAGAATTGTCCTAGTAGGAAATCACCATCGTCGATCTTCTCATAGTCATAGAACCACTCTTTAGGAGGTGTCATATAATATGATGTGATGGATTTGATCAACTAAGATTCGCGATCTAATTGTACTTGAAGAGGCCAAATACACATCATCTTTCTCTTCTTGTGAATACTTACTATCGATTGAATGACCTTCTTTAGTCCCTTTTCCTTTCTTGACTTCCGTAGACTTTACCACATCTCCGCAGGTTTCCATCACTTGACTAAGGTATATGGTCTTATATATACCACTCAACTTCGATCTTCTATCGAAGGTTTTTCCTTCTCCTTTCTATATTGGTTTACCTTGTACCATCAAGGCATCATGGGTCATATCTTCCCATGTTATTTCATATCATCTCTTTTGTAAATAGTGACCATATTTTAGATCTTCAATGTGGTACTATTGCTTCCAATATCCATAACCAGGATACCCCAGGAATCTGGAAAAGAACACAATAGATTGTGATCCAAACAAAAGATTGAGTCGAACAAAATTTTTCTCACACAAATATTACCAAAATATTTGGAATATCGAATAATCCATAATTAATCATTTGTAAAATATATGAATATGACATAAGATATGATGATATTACAAATTGAAGGTTCAATATATATACCTCCTTTTACTAATTTCCATGTCTTTTCGTTAAGACACCTCTTTTTTATAAAACCACTTTATTAATTACTTATTGTTGTTAGTGTTATTATTATTATTGGTGTTATTAATATTATCATCATAATTATTTATATTTATATTGTATTATGTTATATTTTTTTGTATAACATTGTCTCCTTCTTAGAATTGCTTTTTCCTCAAAGCATGACTGTGGAATACTTGCATCCCTTGTTCTTTGCATGTAACGCTTTCTCGTGATCTTTTGTATTGGTAGTTGTGATGCTTGATGAAATGCAACAATATGTTATTTTAAACATTGAGTGAAAATGTTGCATCATTTGTGAAGTGGTCCATCTATGGTCTCCCTTCAATGGAATTGTTTGTTGATCAATTCTTTAGATAGAACTTCTCATTTTTTGCTTCCATTCAAGTTGTTGATTTGGTGTTTGTACCTTTTAATGTAGTAGTTGATTTTTATGTAAGAAGAATGTTGTTTACTTTCCTCTTGACTCTGTCGTCATCCATAACAACTCTTTAGATGATGATAAGACAATTGTTTGTGCTTTTGGTGACTTATGGGTTGATAATAACTCAAGTGTGTTTGTATTTGTTCTTCTTTTTGGTGTTTGAATTTGAGCATCTGATGAGATTTCTATTGGGTCAGTAATCGTTTCTTTGCCGACAATTGATCTTTTTTTATCTGAATTTTCTTGTAAAAATTTCTTATCATGCTTTATTTTTTTAAATTGTATGAGTAAGTCTTGATTGTGTCTCCTTAAGTGTAAGAGTTCTTCCCTATAGTCATAATTTTCAATTTCATTTTGAGCATCTTGATTCTATTGTTGTCTTTCTTTTAATATTTTTGTTTTCTCTAGCAAATCCTATTTAACCTTCTTCAAGGACGAATTTTATTCATATTTTACTGATAATTTTTGTTGAAGGACTTGTATATCCTCTTCTAAATTTTGATTTCATTGTGTTTTATCCTTTGTCTTCTTGATTTGAAGAATCAATTTTTGATTATGATCTCTTAGAGGAGATATATCTTGTTCTTTGTCTATGATAACTTTGTCAAACTTTTCCTCTATATTCTATATTGATTTCTGACTATCTTAAAAGATAATTTTTGAGATATTTTTAATCTCTTCTAATGTTACTGGAATATACATTAATGTAGATTCATGTAATGTTATCTCTTTATTTTGTATGAAAATGTTAAAAACTTATTCTTCGTGTTTAAAATGAATGTTCCTATTTTTTCCATCCAGAGTTCACCTAAATTATGTCACAATCAAAGATCCACAAGGAACAAATAGTGAATTTTGATGTGACCATATATTCTCCAACATTCAATTGCAATTCATTTATTTAAAATTGTATCTTCATCCAAAAGTATATCCTTTCACCTATATTTGACTCAAGAATCACTAGATGGTTAGATAATTTAGTATTAACTGTTAACCCAAAAATTCCCCACATATCTCTCTATGACCTACACCACCCAAGTAGACCACCTCACAACACTCATTTCACTCCATAAGAACTTCCATGACCTTCAATTTGACCCCCACACCTCCAAAAGAGCCCAAGGATGAAGAAAAGGGCTAAAAACCCCAAAAAAGAGCCCAAAATAGACCCCGAGGAGCTAAAGCCCTCAAAAAGGGGCTAAAAACCTGAAAGGGGCTAAAGTTAGGGTGGAAGGGGCTGAAGGCCCAAGAAAGGGGCTAAAGCCTTGACCAAGGGCTTAAAACCCTAAAACCCCTTGGAAAAACTATAAAAGGAGGGTGGGGGGTCACTCTCAAAACACTCCTCCCTTGCATACTATTATGCTGCCCAAGTGGATGCCTTGAGACCATTTGTCTCTCAAGCCACCCACACTCCCTCTCCTCCATTCCTCCATTGAGCCATAGCTCCCACATTCTCAAGAGAAATGCTCCTCCAAGCTAGGCCATGGTGGCCCATTTCCACCAAAGGAAGGTATATTTTCTGTTTTGTTTTGTTTATTTCATTTTTTTCTAAACATGTATTTGCTTGCAGGTTTCATGGCCTAACATGTTCTTTCAGGTCTCCATTATTGTATGCAGGCTCTCGGAGGTCTTTAACCCATAACCTTGTGTGCAGAGGGGTTCCATCTTTGCTTTTATTTCTGTCTAGTTTCATTCCCTCTTTTCTTTTCTATATTTCCACATAGGAACCTGCCCTTCCATCCTATATATGGAAGGGATCCATTATTGCCCTATAGCAAGGAGAAATCCCTGCTACAGAACTGGCGACCAGATCGGGTCGATCCCACAGGATCCCTGGGTTTATTTTTCAAAGTTTTAGTTTTTAGTTCTGTTTCTTTTGCCCTAGTTTAGTTTTCTGTTAAATCTATCTTAGATTCCTATTTATTTACATTTTTATTTAATTTTTAGCCTCCTCAAGTCCAATCCAATCCCATTTGGCCACAGTACCAGTTGCTGTTGGCCATTCATGGTTTGCAAATCACTCAACTATGCAAAAACGGTCGAACCGAATTTCTGAAAATTCACCTGTGTTTGGGCTCATTTTCTGCCAAAATAGTTGAGCCATTTGTGAATATGATTGTGATTAAAGGTAAAAGGTCCCATTTCCAAAGTGGGTTTTCAACCATTTGAGTTAATTCCTCACAGTTTGATCAGAATCCAATTCGCAAAAACAGGACTTTTACAGGTGCGCGACCCATTTTTGGGCTTTTTAATTTCAGTTTCGTTTTTATTTTCTGCATTTAATTTCATGAACAATGTGTAAATGATTATGGCTTAATAAAATTAACCTAGTATAAATAAAAATAACATAAAAATAACCATCTTGCTGCCCCCTTCCTCCTCTACCCAGTCATCACCCTCTAGGGTATTCTGGGATACGACGAAGGGACAGCTCGTATAGATCTAGGCACTCCATGGAATTTTTCTCAAACCACTAAAACCAGGTGACCTGGAAGGTATGAGGGGTAGATAAGGAGGGTTTCTCAAGGTTCTAAGCATCCTCCCTGCTTAACTAACCTAGCACTTGGGAGGTGACCTGAGGATCTATGGATGGGCTTAGTCCCATTGTGTTGAGAGCCTAGCACCTTCTCTTGGTTGAAGAATAATACCACTAAGAGGTAGGCACTTAGTTAGGCCAACAATTCAGGGTTAATCACCATATTTGATTAAAATTTTATGCTTACATTTGCATTCAAAACCATGAATTCATAAACCATATTGCAAACCAAATACCAGAACAAGCAAGCAAACCAACACACCATACCACATAATTAACCCAACTCAGTTCATGACGCTGAGTGAGCCTTAAAAGTTACCAAATTTACACTAAGTTCAACCAACTCTATAGTCTTTGAGGACATAAGTCCCTAACTGCTACAACTATGGGAAGTACTTGGGCCTTTCCCAAAAACTCATTGTGAGGAGTACCACAGGAACCCCAAAGTAGCTGGATGCTAAGAGGAATTGCCAAGCGAAATGGGCAACGACCCCTTCCAGTTGAGTAGAGTTACCCATGAGGAACAAGCCAAGCATTGTCTTCTGGCATTCTTGGTGGCCGAGAGACCACCTTCAGCCAATAGGAATCCATTGAAACTGGGGTCCAAATTTCATACCCACCAGTTTCATACACACAAGCAAACAAAATTGATCATCCACGATATTCCTCACACCTAAGAGGCGAACCACCACATTTTGGAACACTTAGCAGGCACCATCGTAGCCATTCTCAGTGATCTCCTACACCATCATAGGGCCACATAGCCTCTGATTCAGATTCAGACCCATATCAGTCTGAACCATACCTTCACACCGCACCATCCAGCCCCATGGCTGTTATAAACCCAAATCCATTTTCTGGCTTAACCTTAGCAAGTGGACCCATGTCCACATCACAACCAGCCACCCATAATGTGGCAAGCGGCCCAAGTATAGTGATGTAGAATGTCATCAACCAATTGCCACCACCCATAGTGACCAGCCAAGCTGGTCCAGTGGCCACACATGGGGGAAGTGGCCGCTCCACACACATTGTCCCACCTGCCACGCAGGGGGGCAATGCACCAACCACCCACATTTCCCCTACTACCATACAAGGGGCCAATTCCTCACCACCCACACCATCCCACCCACAAAACTTGGGGGCATTGGCCCATCCGCCATGGTGCCACCACAAGCATCCCCACTTGTGCAGATGCATTATGCACCTACAAACCCCACCCCCATTGCAGCCCCATCCCAAATCAATTTGGGGTCAAATCTACCATTCATGGCTCATTTGAACTTGCCTGACTTGGAAAGATTGATGAATGACCCCATCCGTCACCAATATTTTTGGCCACCCATGCCAACTAAGCTGCCTTCAGACATCCCAATGATTGAAGGGAAAGCTGGGGAATGTCCCCAAAATCATATAATGACATTCCATCTATGGTGCTCAACCAATAGCATCATAGAAGACTCCATTAGACTAATTTTGTTCCAAGGCACCCTTACAGGTGCTGCGGCCAAATGGTACATTGAGCTGCCACAAGCCAAGTACCCCGACTTCAACTCCCTAGCCTTCATGTTCCTGCAGTATTTCCAGCTCCCGGTCAGATATGACGAGGGGGTGGAGATCCTACTATCCTGCTGTCAAAACACCGCCACTCACATCACTGATCATATCCATGAGTTGTAGCGACACCACAGCTTGTGCAAGATCCAACTTGATGACAGGATCTTCTTAGATTGGTTCCTCAAGACTTTGCTCCCGCCCATTGCAAAGGACGTCGCATCTGAACGTCCCCAATCTGAAGAAGAGGCCATATTGAAGGCCCAACAATTTGACCTCATCTACGCCCAATCGGGATACTTGTATACAGTCATCCCAGATGCTCCCCGTCCAAGTGCCTCTTACCATGATGCACCGGGGGCATCCCACACATCGAATGGAATCATAGGGTCAATCTCCCAACAACCATCACCCCAACTGACACCACCTGCCATGGCACCGCAACCAAGCAGCACCGCTAACGTTGCTTACCAAAACCAAGCTCCAGACTATGCTAGAATGATGTCTCAACCACCTCCTATGCACAACCTACACCACCGCAGCAAGCTCAAGCTATGGCTTGGCTAGCACAGCAGCATGTGGGGAAAATGCCCACATTCGTGGCACTGCCACCCCCACAAATATACTATGCACCACCAGTGCAACAAGTTCAAGCCCCCGCCCCCGCTCCACTTGCTCCACCCACCCCACCCGCTCCGTTGGGACAAGTGTTTGCACAGCAAAACCATCCCAACCAGCCTGCCCCCAACAATCAACAAGGGCAAGCTAGAAATAATCAGCCCCGCAACCAGGGAAACAACCAACCACAAGGAGGCGGTCAACAACCGAATCCTCCCAACAATGCAGCAACAAACCATCCAATCCAGAATCCCCCACGACAAAATGCACCAAGGCGCAATGCCCCATTACACACAAACCAACCATGTACACTCTGTGAGGTCTATGGGCACTATACATTTGAGTGTCCCCTCATGGGTCGAGCCAAGCAAACCATTCAAAATGAGGCCCAGCAGGCTGCCAACACTACAAACCAAGCACAACGCAACCTAGCACCACAACGACCTCCTCCCATGGTGCTTCAAAACCCACTACCAGTCCAAGGATTGGTGGCAGCCACTACCCCTCCCCAAGCTAATCCCAACACTCCAGGGGCACCACCCATGGCCGAAACAGGTGTCCACCACCTAATGACCATGACCACTGAGGAGGTCAACTTATAGACTAGAAAAAACCAATACGGTACCACTATCGAACCTGTTGACTCATCAACAACATCTACATCTAAGACAACCAACCTACCTCTCTAGTTACCCCCATTCCCATGCCCCCCCATACGCAGAATCGCCAATAATGCCACAACTAGAGCTACAGTCAGCTATAGCATAGTGGATGATTTGGCCCAAACACCAACTGCCATGTCCGCTCTTGAGGTACTTAAAATCCCAACATAGCAGAAATCCCTACTAGCCGCTCTAGGGGTAGTAGACCCCTCTGATTCCAAGCTGATCACCTTTGACACAAAAAATGGAGAACCACGCATGCCCTCCACTATCGCCTTCCAAATCCCAGTATCCATCCGAAACTTGGTTGTGCACCAATGCATAGTGGATGAGGGGGCATCCACATGCGTCATGTCTACCTTGGTGTGGCAGAATCTTGGATCACCAATTCTGCAACCATCTTCCACGACTCTGTGGGCTTATGATGGACACTCCACTAAAGCCCAAGGAATCTTCTCTCATGTCCCCATCACGTTAGCTAGGAAGACAGTCATGATTGACATTGAGGTCGTCAACACTCAACTGGATTACAACCTCCTCCAGAGGAGGAGTTACATGTATGCCATGCGAGCAGTCGCGTCAACTGTCTTCCACCTCATGATGTTCCCCCACGAAGGGAAGATTGTGACGGTTGACCAGCTCACCTACCATGATCCGCAAGAGTTAACAGCACCCGCCAACGTTATCCCTACCATCACCACCAATGAGCCACAAGGGGTGACCGCACATGCTAACATCATCCCTATAACCAACACTATGGTTGAAAACACACCAGCTTCCCCACCATTGAATGTGGGCCCTGGGTTGTTTACCGATCCCACCATGATGGCTCCTTTCTCATTGGTGTCACCACCACCGACACAAAAGCAAACTGCAGACTTGTGCATGGTCTCATCAAGCACCGCTGCACCCAAACAGCAACTGCAGCTGCAGCCCCAACCACAACCACAACAATGTTCACAGCCACAATGCCACCAGCAGCCGCAACATCACCTGTAGCAGCAGCATTACGCGCAGCTTCAACCACAACCTCACCCCCACATGCAACCAGCTGGGAATTTTGTGGGCTCATCTCCACTCCATACAATTCCCTTCCTCTTCACCCCACCTAGCATCATGAGAAATCCGGTCATGGCCACCTTGAGCCTACCCAACTTTACATTGGGGATCTCAATGTGGTACCTAGATCCACCAGCTCAACCACCAATGCCCCAAGTTCTGCTAACTCCGGTGCAACCTATCGCAGTTGAGTCTCACCCCCAACCCGATCTACATAGGCCAACCACCACACCCGCATCTACACCACCCCAACCCAAAAGGACCAGGGGAAAGAACACCAAAGCCACCGCAGAACCATGACAAGTTCCACCTTGTGCAGTCTGCGAACAACAGGGCCATCCAACTCAGGATTGCCCTGAAATCCCAGTGATCCGTGCGCATCTAGATGCCATGGACACAAACTAAAACATCCCCGTGGTTGAACTCCCAACCATGCCAGTAGTAAAAAACAAGACATTAAGGACAAACCATGCTTGCGCCCTTTGTGGCTTGAATGGACATTACTCCCACCATTGCCAAGACTTGCCTGAATTTCGAATGGCTCTTGCTGACCTCCGTCACCACTCCCTTGAGGCTGAGATCACCTTGATCGAATAATTTCACCCCCCACTGCCTTCTTCAAAAACCGTGTCCATCTACCTGATGTCTAGTTCTACAAACCCTCTTGTCTCCACCATCACTGACAGTCCATCGGACCTGTCTCTTCCGTTGTTTCCGCAGCCATAGCCGCAACCTCAGTTGCAACCTCAACCTCAGTTACCATGGAAACAATGGGGTTCATTCCTAATGAACATGACCCTTTTTCTTTTTCTTTTCCTTGTCTTTTTCCTACCATCCAGGATCATGAGTAAGTCTACCTTGGCAACCCTCCATCTACAGGATTTCACACTAGGAGACCCTTTGTGGTACCTTGAACCACCTACCGTACCTCTAAGGCCCCAGGATGTGTTAAATCATGTCTAGCCAATTGAGATGATGTTGCACCTACCTCTAGGTCCATCAAAGACTCTCTTTCTATCTCCAGGCCTGCCCCTCTTCCTCCAACAGAGACTGGGGGAAAGGCCACCAAAACCACAACCAATACTATTTACATGATCTCTAGCACCAGTTTCCCTTCCATCTCATTGCTTATGGAAAATCCACCTAATCTATCCCAGGACCACTTACGCGATGATGGAGAGATCTGTAAGGCTACCTTTGGTTTTACCCCATTCCCTTTGAACCATAATATGGAGTTGGTTTTTCCCATAAAAGACCAGATTCCTTCACCCCGCCTTGCCAATGACCTTTGTCTTGGCAAGGCGGCACACCTCTTCATTGACTCTGATGGACAACTCTTAGAGAACCCCCGCAATGGGCTCTACCTCAAGAGCTCTTATGCTAAACATCACCAATGAGTCGCTTCATTTTCTTTTCTTGTTTTTCAACGTTTTTTAGCACAAGTCAAAGGAAGCACCATCAACTACTAGTCAAAAGTCACCCAAAACCTATTCGAGACACCTCTCATGCCTTCGAGATCAAATTTTCATTCCTTTATGAGACCACTGTCTCATGTTTAATTAGTCAATTTTGGAACCATTTCCCACAAGTCACCTTGACTCACGAGCCATGACATAACAATGCGAGTGTCTATGGACCGGTACTTGCACCACACTACCTAGTCGCAACTTATGCGAGCGATCGGGCCGCCACCCATTAAGGATTGTACCATATTTTACTTTTTGTATTTATAATTGTCTTTTTCACCGCACCTTTTGCAGACATATTTGGACCATCATCCACATAATCCTTTGTTTTTATTCCATATATTTGACATAGAATTGTTCTCGGGCCACTACCCATCAAGGACTGTAATTGTAGCTTTTACTTTATTTTTAACACATAGATTGTCTGTTCTTTTTACCGCACCTCATGTGAACCTCTGGACCACTGTCCACAAAATGATTTCTTTTCTTGCACTTATTTGGCATATAAATGCCTCCGGACTTGTACTCACATTGCATGTGGTCAAGTCCCTCCACCGCAACACACACACACACACACTCCTGACATCTGTCCGAGAGCCACTTCAATTTGCGTGCCTCTACCGCACCGTCTCTTAGGCCTCTACCGCGATCTATCCCACGCATGTATCGGGTATTTTTGAGAGCCTTCTGCTCTGTCCATATTGCGTGGATGACCTGTGGACCTCTGTCCACTGTCCCGACATGGGGCACTGCATGTGCCACCATTGGTTGACCACATTGGAGTTTATTTTAAGCTCTTTTCTGACTCCTTAAAACAATGAAAAGATTGCCGAGTGCAGCTGCTTCCTTTCCTGCTCGCTAAAGTATAGGAAAGGACATCTACATCGTCTCATTTACCTCCTTTTGTGGACCATGTAGACCATTTCATGAAAAGGACCTCCTTGGCACACTCAAGCCAAGACCGTTCCCCTATGCATACTTTTGTGCTTTCTCGAGCAGAGGGGTCGTACTCTATGAAAAATCTCATCACCGGTTGTCGTTAAGCTCTTTTCCAGCCGTCTCAACAAGAAAAGATCGCCAAGAAAACTTGGTTTCATTCATGCTTGTAAAAGTATGTGAATGACCGTCCAGTCAGTATAGGTTTAACCTTTTTCGGCCTAATTGGACTACCAACGGTAAAGAAGTCTCTCATCCCCTCCAAGATGGGTGAACTCTCCTATGTATACTTTTATCCTTTTTCGGGCACAGGAGACTACCAATGAAAAAGAACCCCCACTGGAGCCTTCTTCATGCTTTTCGACTCTCTAAAATTGAAAGCACCATCAAGCATTTACCTTCTCGGGCTCGCCAAAAATCCACGAGATCGTACCATAACGGTGTCCCTAGACACCACCCCACAGAAAACAGTTTGGCAGCATACCCACATTGGGTCGCCTTTGTTCAGAGTACTCTGCAATGTGTCTTCCTTGGATCCCATCAGTATCAAAAGTGTCCTCCGCCTCCAAGTATTTCCCATCTACAGCGACATTCCCGGTATTACAACTATGATCCCACTCCCTTGATTCAGTTTCATTTGTTGCCTGGTCAAGCCCTGCCATTATACTCTGAACAAAGGAAGTTTGAGTCTCCCTCCCCACCTGCCCCTATTTAGTTTTCCCTTCCCCCCTTCCCCCCCAATTCAGTGAGTCAGTCTGCAGATTGCTTCACACCTTCCGGTTATCCCTCGCGCCCCTGGTCAAGGAAACATCATCGCCTTGACCAGGGGCAAGTCTCCCTCTGTCGATGCCAACACACATATTCTAGAGGATAGACCCAGAGTTCCATGTACCTTGGTTTCATTAACATCATTGATGAGTTCCTTGGACCACTTGAGAGCAGTCCTTAGTGCCTCTCGGGATGGTTGTTTCTCACGTGCTCGACTTCAACTCCATCATCGCACCGTTGAGATTCATACAGGGTTTTTTCCGCACAGTACTTGGTTGAAGACCCCGAATGTCACCTGACTCTAGCACATTGGTGAGTCCACTCCAGGGACCTAAACAGGTTATGTCCCTTGTAATTTCTGGATTGCGTTGGAGATAGTATTCAAAATCCCCAGGAGTGCTTCGATATACCTTTATGATTGATGCAGCATACTTGTACCATATATACTCTAACTCTCAATCAGTGAGTCCACACAGCTATGTACCAGATCCAGCAGACCGTCAGTCACAAAGATGTAGAATCCCATGAGAATGCCATGGGTCCAATGTACCAGATCAGTATTGTATGCAACCTCACATAGAGGCAACCAGCATTGTAACATCAATTGTATATGATCGGCTCTTGTATTTTAGAGCATAGATCAAATGATTATTTTGACATTGTCACGAGCATGGGAATGCCCGCCTCGTCCATATACATGTCACACATCTATTGTATCTCACCCATTGATGGGAACCAAATTAATACAAAACCAAAAGCCACCATGCCCCAGCCCCGGAAGCACCACCTCTCGACAACAAATCCTATGATGTACATCGGCCATATGTTGAGCTCCTGCCCTCACACATCAGGGGGCAATCTGTTAGCCCAAAAATTCCCCACATAGCTCTCTATGGCCTACACCACCCAAGGATACCACCTCACAACACTCATTTCACTCCATAAGAACTTCCATGACCTTCCATTTGACCCCCACACCTCCAAAAGAGCCCAAGGATGAAGAAAAGGGCTAAAAACCCCCAAAAAGAGCCCAAAATAGACCCCGAGGAGCTAAAGTCCTCAAAAAGGGGCTAAAACCCTGAAAGGGGCTAAATTTAGGGTGAAAGGGGCTTAAGGCCCAAAAAAGGGGCTAAATCCTTGACCAAGGGCTTAAAACCCTAAAACCCCTTGGAAAAACTATAAAAGGAGGGTGGGGGGTCACTCTCAAAACACTCCTCCCTTGCATACTATTATGTTGCCCAAGTGGATTCCTTGAGACCATTTGTTTCTCAAGCCACCCACACTCCCTCTCCTCCGTTCCTCCATTGAGCCATAGCTCCCCCATTCTCAAGAGAGGTGCTCCTCCAAGCTAGGGCATGGTGGCCCATTTCCACCAAAGGAAGGTATATTTTCTGTTTTGTTGTGTTTATTTCAGTTTTTTCTAAACATGTATTTGCTTGCAGGTTTCATGGCCTAACATGTTCTTGCAGGTCTCCATTGTTGTATGCAGGGTCTCGGAGGTCTTTAACCCATAACCTTGTTTGCAAAGGGGTTCCATCTTTGCTTTTATTTCTGTCTAGTTTCATTCCCGCTTTTCTTTTCTGTATTTCCACACAAGAACCTATCCTTCCGTCCTATAGACGGAAGGGAGCCATTCCTCCCCTGTAGCAGGGATAAATCCCTGCTACATTAACATAATTATTACTTTTAGCAGGTGCAATTGAAATGGTAATATTCTTCCGTGCAAGTGTCCCTTTGATTATAAATAGTATTGAAACAATTATTTTTGAGGTGATAGGAAACTTTTCCTTATTTTCAACATTAAAATCCATATTCTTTATTTTTTTGAATTTTTTGTCAATATCTTTCTATATCTCCTTTTAGCTCACGATTTGTAATATAAATATGTTTATTTATGTATTACAATTTTTGAAAACCATGTGTGGTTTTCAAAAAACGTGTGTTGGTTTTACCTTCTCCTTTCTTTCTTCTCTCTTTTTTTTTTCTTTTTACTTTTTTTACTTTGATTTTCTCCCACGAACCATTTATTTATTTCTTATTTCTTTATAAATACCATGTGTGGTTTTTGTTTTAAAACCATGTATTGGTTTTAATTCTTTTTTGTATTTTTCTTTTCAAATGCTTTCTTTGTTCTTTATCTAATGTTTTGGTCATAAACCAGAATTTCATGGAAACCTTATGATAATGGCTAAAAGCCAAATTATACAAAGTGTAAATAATGGTGGGGTTGAATCACTCTGATACCAAATGTTCCAAACAAATGTTTGTTCACACAAATGTTACCAAAATATTTGAAATATCAAATAAGCCATAATAAATCATTTGTAAAATATATGAATATGAGATAAGATATGATGACATTACAACTTGAAATTTCAATATATATACCTCCCTTTACTAATGGTCATGTATTTTCATTAAGACGCCTATTTTTTATAAAACTTCTTTATTAATTACTTATTGTTGGTGTTGTTGTTTTGTTGTTGTTGTTATTACTATGATAATTATTTATATTTATATTTATATTTTTTATATAACAAATTGATACACTTTTACTCCTTATTGATTTTAATATGTATGGAAAACAACTGAATGATAACATTGTTAAACGCATTTAAGTTCTCTGTAACTGAGTCACCTTCACTTATCCTCATAAGATACAAATTCTTCCGAATAAACAACTTGTTAACCAAATATTTCGAGTAGTACAATTTCCCCAAATTTTCCCATAGATTCTTTGTAGTGTATTCTTATGAGACACTTAGCAATACATAATCTGCTAAACAAAGTCATATTTTACTCCTTGCCTTTATATTAATAATTTTCCATTCTTCCTTCGACACTCCCACTAGAGTCATTCCTGGGTATCTGCAATCCATTGTTCTCGATCTACCAGGAAATTTCCATCTTAAGCTTCCAAAGATAATAAAAAAATGTCCATTAAACTTTTTAATTTATATCCTAGACATTTTATCCATTCTAATTGCACCGAGAGTGGTGAGGTGCTTACAACCTAGTTTGGGGGAAATGTGTAACGTTACACGTAATGAGCTAACATTATGTGCATCGTGAATAGTTAGGTACTTAAAACCTAGTATGGGGGAGATGTGTAATGTTACACATAACGAACTCACATTATGTACCAACAATAAAAAGTAATTAATTTTTTATGTCAACTCATAAAATTTTAAAAAATAATTAAAAAATCCATATTCTCTCATAAAATAAAAAATGTAAATCCAAATAAAATGTTATTTTAAAAATAACACCTCAAGAAATTGGATGCCTCTCAGTGCTTTATAGATTTTCATTTAGGATGGATCTATGGTAGTTATAAATCAATATTTCTTATGGAATACTCTCATTGTAACAGGTATTCCCAAATCCAGAATCAATCCAAACCATTGGAAACAAAGGCATCGGGCCTATAGCCAAATATAGATTTGATACCAATTGTTGGGTCTAATACTAATTAGAACATGATACGAATCGTTGGGTCTAATACTAATTAGAACATGTTTTCAAATAAATTTATATGCTTAAACGAAATTAAACATAAGACAATGGCACACAACACATTTAAACATATAACACACAAATTACCCTAGAAACCTCTCTCCTGGAGGAAAACCACCAAACCAGTGAGATTTCATTCATCTATTAATCAAACACTCAAAACATAGGTATTTACAACCATGACTTCATAGACCACAAATCACACTTCATTACATTACACCATGATCATGGTTCATAGACATTACGTTACGCATGATCATGGTTCAGAGACATTATATAATGGCATGATCATGGTTCATAGCTACATAGGGTGGTAGCTAGGTTAGCCATATTTCCATACCCTGAGCTAATTTCTTGGATTCTACCCAGGGTGAATGTAGAATATCAACGCAAACGAGAAAAAATCCATTACGACCTTTCAACCATACAACTTGGAAAAATATTATGAGTTCCCAACAACAAAAGTACATCTCACAAATGAATGGATAGTGCATGTGCAATTAGACATTCATGCATGAATTAGAATATGGTGGATGGGATACAAGAATTTCAAAATCAAAGTGAAAGGTGGTCCCTATACTACAAATACTCTAATGCCTCCTTACTAGATGGAAGCTATGTTATTGGCTAGCATGTATATGGAAGAAGATGTCTCCATGCTCTATGAAGCATGGGTTCTTGTGTTGCACACTAAGGTCACCCATGGATATAAATTAAACCAGGGATAAATCATATATGTTAATATAAGGCAAGAAAGCATAAATACAAGGAACTCACCATCAAGGCAGGTTGTGGAATTGTATATGTCATCATATCTACTAGATGTGATATGTGATACTAACACGTTCCAGGGGATGAAATGGGCATGGAACCCACTGAGCCACCCATCCATATATTCTATAAAGTGATATGGGATTACAAACATACAATAAGTTGTTATAATATTTCTAAGGAGTTTATAATACACCTATATACACTTGTCCATCGAAAATCGACAAATTGCAAGTAGGATATTGTGTTTGAAGCTCATATTGATCTAGACGATTGGTATCTAACCAAATACAATTTGTATCTGAGAATATACAGGTGATACCAACCACCTCATATCCTCCCCATAATGTATGACTAATAAAGTGGTATTGATGGAGATAATATACTAGACATACATCAACAGGATTGAGTCAACATTATTGACAAGTGAGAAATCTAGATGGCCTCCACTGCCTCTAATTGATTGCAACTACATGGCATAGAATCACTTAAATATGCATTTCAAGGGGAGAATGGATCTAATATCCTTTCACTTCAGTTCTAAAATATTTAGAAGGAATGATCCACTCAAAGTGATAAAAAAGAATTTTGACTCATGTAAGTTCATATATCCTTAGATGCACGAAGTCTTCTAAGCCAATGAGGATTATAGAAGAGTGTAATTTGTAACTTTGGAATGTATTCAATTGTATATATTATATTGTATTTCATTGTACCCCGATGTTCCTTCGATCGGGAGTGTCATTAGTATAATAAATTCATGTAAATTCATTAAGATTAACCCTCCGTTGTAAGTCATGGCAATAGTCCCCACAATTGAGTTGAGTTTAACCCTTTGTTGTAAGTCGGGGAAATAGTCCCCATAGTTGAGGGGTATTAGAGTTATTAGAATATCCTAGTGAAGTTGGACCTGTAAGAGTAAAATTCAAGTGGAAAACTAGTATAAATATAGAGTGAGACTCTCTATTTGAAACACACACTCACTCAATTGTAGCGCATGAGTGAGAGAGGAGGAGCTCGCACAAGTGAGAGAGAGAACAAATGTTAGAGATCATCTTTGTGTTTTTGGGTCTTACTTTTGCTATTGGTTCTCATTATATCTCTGAGGAAGTTGCGGGGTTTTCTCCTTTATGGTTTCCCTGAGGAAAATTTGTTGTGTCTCTTGTCTCTTGTGATTATTGATGTGCCTGTTATTCTCTCAGATAAGATCCTATATCATATTGATTCAATGATAAAAATATAACATGGTATCAGATCCAACCTAAGAATAAGACACTCTACAGTTGCAAAATATAGGCATTCTTAACTTTTGGGTCTCTCTCCATAGATCATCATCAAAAGGAGGCTAGGCTAACTCTCCATTGAAGGGCGCATCTTTCTGTCGAAGCAAAATTTGATTCCGGGCATTTTCAGTTTTTGACCTATCACTACCGCGGGAGATTAGGGATTTTCATAGAAGATGAATTTTTGAGTGAGCCCAGCATAGGATTTCTCTCCTCCTCAAAATAGAAATTTAGAGACCAAGATTGAAATTTTTGGTTGGGTTAAAATCCAGGAAAGTCAAACCCTAATTTGACCCTAGACCATAAAACCCTAAAAGAATAAAGCTAGTCATTATAGTGCATTCGCTATATCTCAATATTGGAGAAGTCTCATGAGCCGAAACATTTACAATAAGAAAATAAATTCTTGATTTTCCATGTTTAAAATTTTTAGGGTCAGATTCGCTATATTCTAGGAGATATGATTCCTCCAAATCAGGGTTCCATCCTCTCCCAGGATTCATCCCTAAACAAGACACCTATGGAAAATTGCTATATCTTGGTCTACAAAGGTCCAAATGAAATTTCTCAATATTTTAAAAATATGGAACAGACTGTACTTTCTTTGGTAAAATTTTTAGAACCCAAAGTTAAAACACTGACACGTGGCAGTCTGTACAAGTTTGCTATGCTGAAAAGTTCTGAAATAAGTCACCTTGGGAAAACTCTCATAAGTCCAAATTGGTGAAACCAATTCTACTCAAACCTACGGTGCTGGAAAGAGGAAAAAATAGGATACGTCTGTGCAAATATTTAGACATAGAGGAGTAGTAATTTCAGATATGTTCTAGAAACAATATTAGGAAATTTTGTAGAAGAAATTGAAGAAAACTAGGGCATCAAATATTTTGCAGTTCTGTTCACAGTTTTTGGAAAATGAGTATGTTGCTCAGCTCGCCTTTAGGAGTAACATCTTTCTATCTAATTAGATATGAAATATTCCAATTTTTTAAAATTAGGTTTTCTTTGACAAACCCTAGATCATCCAAATCTAAAACCAGGACAGACACCTCAAATCGGTAAGATCTAATCTTTTGCTATTTACATTTGAGGTTCTCATTTCAAAATGACCTATCGCACCAGCTTGATGACAATATTGGTGAAGCTAAAAACTTATGAGCATGGAAGTATAGGATTTCACTAGTTCTTGAAGAAAATGAATTGGACACCTACATAAGTGGATAGATTCCAGTTCTAGATGGAGATGAGGCTAAAGCCTAACATAATTAGAACTTGGTCAAGGCCAAGAGGATCATTGTTGATTCATTCAAGGATCACCTTATACCACAAGTGTCTTCCCTAAAGACACCTAAAGAGATGTTTTATTCCTTGACCAAGCTATTTGAAGGGAAGAACTTATATCAGAAGATGACTTTGAGAAACTAGTTGAAGAATGTAAAGATCCAGAATGTAGAGATCATACAGTCATACTTTACAAGGGTATCCCAAATCAAAGAATAACTTGGAGAAGTGGATGAAGAAGTAGAGAATGCATAAATTGTGATAACCACCTTCAATGGCCTCCTAGGATCATGGGATTCATTCATTTGAGGAATGTGTGCCAGAAGGAAGTGATTACTTTCAGCAGACTCTAGGAAGAGTGCACACAAGAAGAAGCTCGATTCATAATAAGAGAAGAGAATATGGGAGCAACTAAAGATCAAGCGTTCATGATTTGAAGAAGATCCCTCAAGCGATGAGGAATATGAAGAACTCAATTCTTGGATAACCTCTTATCCATCTTAGCATTTGGATAAGAAATGATGATGTCATGAATGAAGAAGATGATGAAGCAGAAGGCTCAAGGAGTCTACCCACGAAATGAATAAAAGATAAGTATTCAATTGCCATTTCATGATATTATTTGGTTATGCATTTGTTTATATTCAGCTGATGTGTTATGCATGGTAGAATGTTTGCATTAATGACAATATACTACTAATATGCATGTGATGGTTTAGTAGCTCATGGTGCTATACAACTCTCCATTGCTACTTATCTAGAATGAAACCTCTTTGCTGAAATATTGGATTAATGCACAATCTCAATGATGTCATGATAGAGATGGAAGGCATCTAGAAAGTTTCCATAAGATATGGATGAATGTTGTATTGGATAAAATATTTGCATGATTATATCTTTAAGCATAAAGAATTTGTCGTTATGAATATGCCTTATGTAATGTTCTAACCATACAACTGGTGCATTTGACTTATAGGAAAGATCATGTACAATCGCCTACAAGAAAAGAAGAATGACACTTGTTCCGAAGAACAAGTGACGACAATTAGAGAAATAATCCAATATGAATAATAATATGACGATACTTTCAAAGAAAGAACAGGTCTCAGACACAATGTAGTTATGTGACACTGTTGAGCAACATCATTGATGCAGAACCTTCCAGCTATGAAGAAGTAGCCAAGAATAAAGGTAAGGAGAGTACAAGTTTAGGAAGAATGATGTCTAGGATGTGGAATCTGCAAGTTCTAGCATGCATAAGATGGAAACATCATGGGATACAAGGCAATATTCGTAGCACAAGGCTTCTCATGAAAAGAAGGCATAGACTACGAAGAGGCATTTGCAGCCACTAGAATTCAAGACACATGACAAGCATAATCATGTGTGCAAATTGAAGAAGGCCTTGTACAAGCTCAGAAGACACCCATGGGATAACACATACATGAGGAGCTTGAAGATCACCTAGAGTGATGAAGATATTAACCTTTTCTACAAGGTTGAAGATGAAATCCTATAGAGGATGAAAAGCTCACAGATGGGTGCAAGAAGAACTTTTGAAAAGGTTCAATATAGAGGATCTTGATATCCAGTGACCCTAGTTGGATACATAGAATATTATTAGCAGAGGAAGCTACTTGTCATTCCGATACAGAATGTTTCAATACATAGAGTACAGAAGGCAGAGGGAGAATGATGCTCCACTTCAGATGGAGTGACTGCAAAAGATCTTGAGGTTCGACATGGAATGACATGATGGATAGCTAACTAATGGCTCTAGGATTTACTGATTAAAGCAAATTCCAACCTTTACTTCAAGGTTGAAGGCAGAAAACTAGTGATGCTCCTGTTATATGACCTGTTCCTAACAGGAAAAGAGGAACTCATTAGAGATGCAAGAAGGAGACTTACTGTCAAGTTTGAGATAAAGGACATGGGTATGATGCACTACTTTCTAAGCATGGAGATGTGGCAGAGTGAGAATGGAATCTTCCTTGGACAAGGTAAGTATGCAGTAGAGATCTTGAAAAGGTTTAGGATGATAGACTGCAAGAGCATGGCCATACCTATGGCATCGAACTTGAAGCTATTGAGCAATGCTTCATCAGAGACATTTTATGCCACGATGTATCATTAGATGATTTGTTCCTTGATGTACCTAACGAATACGAGACCAAATATTTGCTTTGTTGTGAACACATTGAGCCAGTTCCTGACTGATTGCTATGTTATAGTGGATTTCACCACTCTAGGTGAATCACACTTTGTATGGCCTTCCCCTGTCCCGTTGCAGACTCTTTAGACCCCATGGAACATATTTTATCCTTTGATGTTTCCTTGATCATCCCTAAAACTATATGAAAAATGATATACGTGGCTTTTTACCCGATAACCGCGTACATACGCGAGTTTGACCCATATAACCGCGTACATCAGGATGTGTGCATAATCCAAATCCTTTTGGAGTTTTCCTTGACATGGATCCGACTCATTCGACTCCTGGCCTTCCATATGCCTTGAGATCGCTCGGATTCAACCCTTCATTATCCCTTGTGAAGCTATATAAGGAACCCCTTGGTACATTGAAGGCATATAGAGAGATTGAAAGCAAAGAAACTATAGTCCATTGTTGCCGGAATTTATACTTGAGTCTACATCCCTTTGTCCCTTTGGAGCACTTTTGTGTTCTTCCCAAGCTTACCTTTTGCTAGTGAGCTTGCTATCATGAGATGGAGGATTGAGGTGGTGGAGGCCCAAGTGGGGGATTCAGTTTCTCCGGTTCGCAGACGTGCCGTCAAAGGTTGTATCTATCTTTAATCTCTTATTTATATTAATAAGAACTATCTTTTCCTGTCCAATGATGTGTCTTTGATTGAATATTGTATCCATTGGAATATGTCAAATGATTTTACATTATGGATTATATATGCTAGAATAGATCTAACACCATGATATATAGTATGCTTGTATTGTTTACTTAGTATTGAGGAAGTATTATATCAATTCAAGATGAAGATTGGAAATCTCAACGGGAATCTACTTCAACCGTCCGGAATAAGGTACGAGGTCTGATCCTTTAGTGTTAGACATTTTATTTCTATTGCATATTGGGAAAGATTGATTTCTGGAGTCAAAGCTATGTGTTGTGGTACCCCAAGCCATAGGAATTTCTCTCCATAATAGAATTGGTGACTCCGCTGGGGATTTCCTAGTAGTTGTCCTTTGGGGGTGATTTTCTCGACATTCAATGTATTTGAATTGCTCTTTCTCTCTTGTTTCTGTGTCGGGTCTGGGGGCATGTACGCCTGGTAGAGTCTGATTGGAGTGAAGTTTGTCTCAGCCTGTCTGTTTGCCTTATTTTATGCACCTTTTATTCCTTTACGCGGGTTTTTGATTTACAGTCACGTATACACATAGGTTCCTCTGTGATTTCCACGTATACACACGGGTTTACTGCGAACAGTCGTGTATACCCTGGATTTTTCCCTTTTTGTGGAAGTTAATTGGTTGCTGGGTGAATGTCGTTAGTTGCTGAGTCTCCTTTGGCACTGCCTAAGTCTGTTTTGACCTCTGTTTCTAACCAGAAACGTTTTTTTTTAGCCTAAATTTTTTTTTTTAGGAAATTTCTTGTCATGGCACTTTCGATTTTTTGTTTGAGATTAGTGCATTAGAGTTCTTTTACCTTAGTGCTTTGCTTGGATGCTGTCTATGTGTGCTTGCAGAGTCTGGGGGTGGTAGAATCATTCTTTTTCTTTTTGCATCTCTTATATTTTCAAAAAAGCCAAAAACATTTGCTTATCATAATGCATTGCATTTTGCACTTTGCATTATGCTTGCACTAGATCTAGGTTTACTTTGGAGTACTAGTTAGGACTTCATATAGGAAAAATTTGCATTCATCATTTGAAGAAGAATTGTGCATTTCACATAGTGGCATACCATGTTTACATGGACACAATGCATTTGCATTGATTGTTACGGTGTGCATTTTACTTCATGTTGCGTCATAACACCACTAGTTGCACGACCATATCCTATTTTTGAGTAATAAAGACAACTAAAATCAACGTTAATTAAAATGAATTACCCTCTTTTATTTTCTAGGGTGCACCAACAAGCTTAGGTTTTAGGATCTTGGAATAGTTCATTGTAAGTCAATTCTCCAAGATCACTAAACAACAACATCTAGGTGTCTGTCCAGGGAGTGTGTGAAATCCTTGGTATAACCATCGTTCTCAGGATCCTCCTCTCAAACGAGAGTTAAGCACGAGGCAGTGTGAGCGGTTATTGATTGGGATGGCCCCTAGTCATAACTGAGTAGCACCGGAGATATTTCCAGGATTGTATTCGTATCTGGGGGCTCCTTCGAGAGTTTTGGGCTTTACTACCCTGCCCATACTGTCAATCTCGCCTGCGACTGTCCGCCTGAGCTTTGATTATATTGAGGTGGCCTTAGTGACCTTACCTAGGATATCGAGGGGGTACTTGTAGAGGTTATTCTGCAGGTGTCCCAGCCAGGTTGGGGTCGAACAGCATAGTCACTTTACGTGTTGAAGTTGAGGGCCACAATAACTGGTTACGTACCTCCGCTTGTTGTGTATGGGAGTCTCAGGCCTCTCCTAGGTGAGACATACCTGCTTCATTCGGGAGATCAATTATCCAACCCTTGTTTGCTTGCATTTGGCTTTAGATTTTATTAGTGATTGCTCTGTGCACGCTAGTTGGCCTAGGGTTTACGTAAATAGAGAGTCTTTGCTATTTTTGTTTTGAGTCATTGTGGATTCGAGTGCGGTTCCGCGTCGTTCTCGTCGGTTAGCATGACTTTCGCCTTCCACTTCTCCTCCTCCTTTGGGAAAGAGACCTAGACAATCCAGGCGGACTATGTCACACACTGATTCACACACCATGGAGGATCATTCAGAGACTATTCTTGAGCCACCTCCTCCCATTCGTGTTGACGATGGGGAATTTACTCCTACATACGATCCTTCACCTGACCTAGCTGAGTTCGGTCCTGTGATTTCCCAGATAGGATCTTTGCACGATAGACCTACTCACCCTAGGGCTGATTCCCTGTTGACACATTACTGGTATGGAATGCCGGAAGATGCTGAGACTCACTTTGAACCTGCCAGCACTAGCTACGGTAGTTATGCTACGACTGGTTTTCCTATGCATGATTTGACATTTCATGTCGAATCCGAATTTGAGCCTAGCACTATGCCTAGGGGAAATCCCATTCCTTACCTTGCGGAGAGGTTTGGGAGTACTAGTCACATTGCACCTTTCGTCCCAGTGGTGGAAGCTACATCTCATCCCCCTCCTAGGTCTAGGGTTAGTGATCCGATTAGGATACCAGGTCCGAGACGGGTGACGATATGCAGTAATACATATCTTACTACTCAGATTCCTTCATCCTCAGTTTCAAGTTCTTCAAATGTACATCCTCCACCTTATCCACGTGGTCCTTCGAGCCGATATATGGCTACGATTCAATTCCATACTGCGGTTACTAGGCCGATTGTGTCTCAAGTTCATATACCACCCGCTGCTTCGGGAGGCTATATTCACGCTTATAGTGGTCAGCTTGTTACATCTGGGGCATATATACCTACTTCTGGTATGTATGTTCCCCCTTCCAGAGCTTATCTTCCTACCTATGGAGTGTCCCATGGGACATCGCATGCGATGACCTATGGACCTTATTACAGGATGCAGTATGGACAGGTTTCTTCACCTTATGGAGGCGGGTATCAATAACCTGCTTACTCTCCTAATTATGGCTTCGTAGCTCCTACTAGTCAAGGTCCACCTTACTATGGTACTTCCATGTCACCCTATATGGGTCAGACAGGAGGAGGACACTATGGCCAAGGCCATGGTGGTGCTCAAACCTATGTGAACCAGGGAGTGGTCCATCAACCTCATCATCCTAGGCTCCATTTCCTTGCGATGCTTAACCTTCCTGACTTATCGAGACTTACGAATGATCCCGTGGCTCATGACCCGGCTTGGCCAGCTATCCCGACCAAGCTTCCTTCGGACATACCTAAGTTTGAAGGCAAACTGGGAGAGGATCTGAGCGAACACATTACCACATTTCACCTTTGGTGCTCTTCGAATTCATTACATCAGGACTCAGTTCGCTTGCGACTATTTCAACGCACCTTCATGGGGCCTGCCACTACTACATTTTGACCAAAAATCCGACGGCCGTCATGTCGGATTTTCGACACTTCCCTGTCGCATGTACGACACTTTGATTTTTTTTTAAGCGTCGGAAACTTGTCGTCGGTTATCCGACACCTAAGTAACCGTCGGTTAAGTGACACCTAAACAACCGTCAGTTAAATTTAACATGTCGGTTAAGCGACAGAATATTTTCGACAGTAGTAAAAAAAATTTTGAGAAAATAACCTTATACCGTCGGTTAAGCGACAGAAAGGCCGTCGATTAAGCGACGGTATAGTCAATTTTTTTTTTAAATTACCTTTATTCCGTTGGTTAAGCGACGGATATAGCCATCATTTCGTCGGTAAAGCGACAGTTAGAGGCGTCGCTTAACCGACGCTTATGTCTATTTTATTTTTTTTAAATACAAAAGATCGTGTACAGGCCCTATAGAATTTGGTCTTTGGAGGCACCGAGAAACAACGGCGGCTTCTTGGATCTTGGTTCGTGAGATGGATAGGAATTGGAAGAGGTTTAATCCATTGGTTCTTGATGGGGAAATAGAAGGTTTCATCGATTTTTGCCTTGGCGTCAATGTTCCGGAAGAACAAAGAAGACAAGAGCGGGCAAATAAAGGGGTTTTCAACGGACAGTATTCTGGAAGATGTTCTTGCAGAGATTACTCCTGATGCAGCCGATAGGGAAAAGCGAAGGAGTCGAACAGGCTTAAAAAGTGCAGCAGCTTTATGGAATACATTTACCAATAGTATTCAAAGTTCTCCCCAAGATTTTTCTTCAAGCCTGCCAGAATATCAAGTGAGTGAAGTCTCTTGGGATCCGTGTATTAATTTGGAAAGCAGGTAGAAACTTCCCTTTGTTGAAACTGTACATGAATCTGCACCGTCTGAAACAACAAAATGCCAAAATTCTAAGTCAGCAATGGAGGACCAGTGTGCTTCTGTTCAATTTCCAATTAATCTTGCTGAAGATCCAAGCTGCAAGGAGGATGACTTAAAGCCCAAGGTTATGCTATCTGACAATGGTGAGGCAATTTCAGCTGATGGTGAGTTGGAAGTAAAGGTTGAGAAGGATGATAATTGGCTGTGAAAATTCATCTACCAAAGCAACTACCGACTGGCAAGCAGTGTGGCAGGGTGGAGATGAAAAAGTGGCAAAAGTTGGAGAAACTGATGACCGTTTAACTTCTGAAGATGTGAATGATCTACCATTGGAGTCAGATGGAGATTTGCTTTTTTACCTTATTGATTCATATGAGGAAGCTTATGGAGCTCATCCTGGTACAATATATCTATTTGGCAAGGTGAAATTCAGAAACTCATATGCTAGATATTGTGTGGTGGTACAAAACATGCAATGGTGTCCTTTTGCTGTACCAACTCCTTTAGTCTTCCCAGATAAAGTGATTGCAGAGCTTGAGCAAGCTGCAAAAGATGGTGTAGTTGAACAATCTATTTTGCGGAAAAAATTGCAGGAGATGGCATCAAGCCTAAAGCAAGAACTCTCACAAAAATTAATGGATCTGAATGTGACTAATTTCAGTATGGTACCAGTCAAGCGCAACTATGCATTTGAGCGATCTGATGTACCAACTGGAGAACGCCATGTCTTGAAATTGAGCTATCCTTTTAAGGACCCACCTCTTCCAACTGATTTGAAAGGAAATCATTTCTCTGTTCTGTTTGGTACCCATTCCAGTGCTCTAGAATTATTTCTAATTAAAAGAATAATACGAGGCCCAGCATGGCTTTCAATTTCCAATGCTGTCTGCTGCCCAAGTTCATCTCGAATTAGCTGGTGCAAGTTTGAAGCTATTGTAGGGTCTCCAAAGGAGATAAAAGTGGCAGGGTCTGTCAATATTCCTCAAGAGATTTCTCCACTAGTAGTTGCTGCCATCAATCTTAAAACCATAATTAATGACAAACACAATGTGAATGAAATTGCATCTGTGTCTGTTGTCTGTTGTCACAAAACAAAGATTGACTATCCAATGCCAAAGTCTGAATGGAACAAGCCTGGCATGCTTGGTCACTTCTCTATTTTACGTAGACCTTAGATGCCCTGCTCTCAGTTTATGGGTGGGTGGGGTCTTCTTGCCCTTCTCTCTTTTGCTGCTAGAAATTATGTTAGTTCAACCGACGATCTGTAAATTCTTATGATGCTGGTGCTGCCCCTTCAACTTCTTATGCTGGATTGTGTGGAGATGACCCCAGTTCAAATCCTGGTGGGCATGCTCCTCCCCTATGTGGGATCTTCCAGGTGTGGAGATAAATGGTTGTATAGCATATATCATAAATGATTCTTCAGATAAAAAATGGCCAGATTACCTCTAGCTCCTTGCTGAAATCCACAGGCAATCTTTCACCTTCTGCAATCAATTGGAAGACACCATCCAACTCAAGTTCTCCTTGATCTACGACGACCTGCAATAGAACACTGGGAATGACTAATGAACTCCAACATGAGAACATGGACAAAACATAAATAGCATGTGCATTTTAAGCCTGTAACTCAATACTCCTGATACCTGTCTTGCATGGATCACCCATTAAGAAGCGGTGTCTGCCACCCTCTTGAGCTCTTGAAGATAGTAATCTTTCAAAGCGACATTCAAGGACAGTCCCTAGTGTAAAAGAAGACAAAATGGACCACAATTAAGAGATCTATAAGATACATAAGATAATTTTATAGTTTACAATCAAAGCTCACTTTAATAAATGTCAGACTTTCTACCAATTGACCACTTAAACACGAAATCAATGTAGCTTGCACTCAGTGATATTCAGAGTTACAACAATATACTTGGTTTTCAAGACGCAAATTTTAAAACTGGGAAAAAACTTGCAGTAACCTAGAAAAAAGTGGAATAATCATTAGGAAAATACACAACTTTTCAACAATTATCCATTAATTCAGTGGTTGTATCATCCTGTCTTAGCTGAACAAGAGAGCTTAAGACATAGAAAACCCAAAATTGAAAAAAGGAGCAGCATTCAACATAAAAATATTGTCACAAGAATTGGATTCCAACAGGAACTTGCCAACAATATGTGTATGCATTTTATAGCCTATCCCCATTCATCATGTAACCTCACAAATCATTTTTCTATAAACAACTATTGCTATTTTGCATGGGTAGCGATAGGGGCAACATCAAATCACAAGAAACAAAATCATAGGAGTTCAACAGTGATCCACCGCCTTGTAGCATTTCTGCCAGGAAGCATGAAAAACAAGCAGAAATTTGGAAAAGAAACTATATAACACATTTTTAAAATTTCACATTATACTTGTCAACAGAGTCATTATGGTACACATTGGCTTATGATTATAGTATATGTATGTATTTCTGTCATTTGAAAGTCCTTATGATGGAAATTGATCAAATAAAGAAACAAAGATTAATTCAGAAGTTCTTCTTCTGAGTTATTCATATTATTGATTACATGAGAAAGCAAAAGGTCTTTTTATAAACAGTTACCACAATTAGGTCAAGTCAATCCAAGTTATGAATGGGGAATAGATCAAGAAATACAATAAAGCTAAGTTGCACAAAACATGGAAAAATGTAGATAAATCTCAGAATCTTGGTGGAACAATGTGGATAAATCTACTTCTTGGAATATTTTAACGGAGCAAGCCAAATTTCACCATCTCTATGCAGGACTGAAGGCATACGATACCTCTCAGAAACACATTTCATAAAACCCAGGGCATGTCTAGGAACTGGTTCAAACAACTTTGCTGAGATGATAGCCTTGAACTAATTTTTAAAATTGCTGGAGAACAAAATGTCACAAATCTACAGGTAATGGGACATTCAATAGTAGTCATCAACTTGATAAAGGGTATATAAAGGATGAAAAACTTGATATTGTCCCCCAGTTTAGCAATTTAAGTATGGAAGTCGCTCACCACAAGCTCTTACAGACATGTATAGAGAATTGAACACCACTGCAGACACACTATTCAAAGGGGGGCAGGAGGTTGCACAGGGGTACTAGGAGCAATCTGAATTCACAGATGATACATTAGTGGCAACATGAAATGCCATCTCCTTAAATATAACATAAGTTATGTCTTATTGCCACTTGATGAATGATGGACAGCTGATCAAGAATTTTTAGCATAGAGCCCATACTTTTTCTGATATGCTATCCTGGTTTATATGTCTTATTGAGAATCTTGAATGAAGATGGCCAACAGTTATATCCATTTTAAATATGTAATTTTCTCTCCCTCAGTTAGAAATTGTGACTTTTTCCGAGCAAAATAAAAAGATCTTTAACATAGTTGCAATGTCCAAAATCCGAAAACAATCTCATCTAATAGCAATGTCCTATTCCCAAGCAGCAAGAAGATGACTGTAAATGGTTGTTAGCTTATTTGTTTTTAGTTGGGGGTTGAAGGATTGTTATTAGGCCACAAGCTCTAACCAACGTGTATAAAGAATTGAACACCACAACAGACACATTATCCAAAGAGGACCAATTTGATGAATTGTTATTTGATGAATGATGGATTGCTGATCAAGACGATTTAGCTTTTTCTTAATATTTTATAGTTAAGACACGGTTACACAGTGACTTGATAAAAATTGTAATAAAACAGATATGTACAGAGTCTGTACTTTTACTCATATGCTATCCCGGTTTATATGTATAAGATTTAGGAGGCAGATCTCCTAAAGACCAAGCTTTGAGAAGCTTGAATGCTGATGACCAAAAGTTGTAACTTGTAACCATTTAAAATATGTAATTTTCTCCATCTCCACTGCACACAAACAAGGCCTCATGGGATGATACAAGTTCATCAAAATCACAATTACTTTGATGAAAATTAAAAAACAACAATGATGACATACAGACTACAGTGCAGTGCATTCAATATATTGACGCATGTACTGACCTCGTGTGTTTGTCCCCAGACTGAGCGCATGACAGATATTATGTCTGTCTTTTTCGTAAAATTTTGGAGTCCAAGTATGCCTTTTATGTCAAAGAAGTTGTCATGCTATTGATAGAAAGCACTCTATACTCCCTCTAATATGCATAACATCAATTGCAAGGAATGGCACACACAGTAACTCAATGTACACAAATTCAGCACAACAGTAATAGAATAGACTACCAGAAGATACATAAAATCGCTGATATACATAATGGGTTGCCAGAAAATTGCAGGTTTAAAATGAATCTGATCTATACTACTCACAAAGGCCAAGAATAGGAGGAAGATTGGCCAGCTTAGCATAGCTTATACCCTACAATTCACAGTCAATTATCGTCCTTGTATTAGTCTCATTGACTTGCAAAAAAAAAACAAACCCCATTTGACATCCATAATTATTTGCATGGATTGCTCTATAATTTTTTTTTCTAGATACATGCCTGTGGTATGGCAAGGCTGGCTATAGTTAATCCAGAAATAAGATCGAATAGCTTAAAATTTATGGGTTTTGGAACTTAAACTTTAATTTTGATAGCTTTTTTCTTTGAACCCTTTTAATTTTAGATGGTATATACCCCAGAAGTTTTCAATAGTTTGCTTGAGGTCATAATGACCATAAAGTTTTCTTTGAACCCTGTCATTTGATGTTCCTACTGCGAAAGCATACACTTGCGATCTGACTGTTTCTAAAGGGTGTTGTTCAGAGTTGTGCCAGGGTGTGCCACAGGGAACAAGGTCTTCTGCAAATGCCAAGATGAAGCCCATTACAGTAGAAAGTCATATTACATCATCTTCTGCTTCTTTATCTTGTATATCTGAAGAAGGGTCTGAGGAAGGCTCTGATGAAGATTGGATTCCAGTTTCTTCTCTAGCTTCAGCCCCGACTGTGTCTACATCTTATTCATTGATTGATGATGTTGGTTCTGAAGATACAAGATGTTCTCTCATGATGGAGCACAGTACATCCTGCAGCATCTCCTCTGACTTGTTAGCAGATTGTTTGGAGGATAATGCCTATCACGGTTCTAAGAATGAGTGTTTGGAAAATTTGGATAATTGCAATTTCTTATTGGATGGCACTTTTCAGCTCATAAATTGTCCATGGTGATAATCCTTGGATACGGTGTATTGTTTATTTTCCGATTACTAGTTAGTCTGTAGAATATTATGAGTTTTGACAAGGATGACATTTTCTTGTTTAGCAGGAGATGATTTATTAAATGATGTATGCATCTTATCAGTCTTTTACTTCGGTTTTCTTTGTGCTTTAGAGCCTTCCAAGTGATTGACTGATTGTGCTCCTTTGTACTCTCCTCCAGGAAGAACAAGATATCAGCATGTCTCCCTATTGAGCCTAGTCTATAGCAAATAGCAGCTTGTTGTCTAGTACTTATAGCCAGTAGTGAGTAATGCATTCTTTATACTATACTTTTTTGGGAACATGTCTTTGTATTGGGGCGATGAAAGGAAGTTACCGCCCATAAACAATTATGTACAAGATTTATAATTGGATAATATATAATGTTGTTTGGCTGTTAAGATTTGAAATTGTTGCTGTCTTTTCCTTGAGAATCTTACCTCTTCTCTCTATTAGTGTGCATTTTGGTGTATAATAGTAAATAAAAGCAATGTTTGGACATTGTTGTACAACAGAGCACCTCGAAGGCACTACTACCAAAAAAAGTCCTCTGTCATTCTTCTTTTCCATCAAGTAACATGTTAATGAAATAACCTGCAAAACCCCAGCACATAGAATTTTATTTTACAGTTCATTTAGTGACTGCGTGAAATATTTATTGGCTTAAATTCCTTATTTCTGTTAGAACAAATATTGAATCCAAGAGAATCACACTATTATCAAAAGGCCTCTCTATACAACCAAAGAGCTCTATTATTCAAAGGATTTGTACCAAGACCTAATAACAACACTAACTATAATATCAATTATCAGTAAAGTGCTGACAGAATATTCAGGAAGTGGACCAGTATTATGATTTTTCCCAAAATTATCATTAAAACTAGAAAAGAAGGAAATCCTTTTAGTGTATGCTAGCAGAGCTAGTGATTTTGCATATAAACCAGATCCATTAAGAATAGCATCAAAATGAGATCTGGCAGGGATATATTTCCCAGCCATACTAGGACATATGCTATCCTGACTGGGCAATCCAAAGTGCAGACACGAAAATAGCTATATTCAAAGAAAACCTGCTCCAGAAATAGCAACATAAAAACAAAACTAACAAAAACGAATCTACATATTCAAGCCCTAGTCATCACGAAAAACCACTACAATCACCCCTAGCTTTCTATGTTTCAACTTTCAGTTAAATTATCATTTATGTGATACATAAAATTTATTATTTTGAACCAACTCTATATCTGACAATTTTGAATAAATTTTACGTCCATACCATATGCATCCATATACCCATATCCTGGTAAATGAACATCTAGCCCAAAAATTTTGAAAACTTGTCCTGTAAAATTAATATCATTTATATATCCAATTGTAAATCTCAGCAGACAAAGGAATTAAAGCAATTATGATGCACTTAGCCTAAAGAGACACTGATCAGTGGCCATGGTTCTGATTTCTTCTTATGCTATAGATTCTGCATTAATTATCATTGAAACTGACAAGAAAGAAACCCTTTTAGCATAAGCTATCAGATCTACATATTTTGCATAACACCAGATTCATTTCAAAATTGCATCCTACTTAGGTCCAGCTGGGATATATTTTCTAGCCTCTGGGACATATGCTTTCCTGATTCAGTGATCCAGACAAGAAGAAATCCATATCCAAAGAAAATATACTCAATAAATAGCAACATAAAACTCAGCAGCTTTGCACCAAAACCAACCCTCTCAGCTCAACTAATGACAGAACCTGCACCACCAACTGGATCACACTGCCACTCAACAAAAATCATGCCCAACAATCCAGTCTACAGCCGGAAATGAGGAAGCGGTCTAATCAAACTAACATCTCAGTGGAATTTTCAATTGGCTCAACACCTTCTACTTTGTTTAAGTTAAATGTGTCTTGTTACCCCCCGTTTTGTATGGGTGTCCGCTTGTGAATTTATTCACAACTTTGATAGGGGATGACAGGTTAATGGAGATTTGGATAGCATAGTATCGATGCTTTCCTTTGTGATGATGCCTTGGGTTCTTGATGTTGATGCTCTGTGATTGATTGATGGATAATGATGTTGCACTTGTTCATGGTATATAGTTTATCTTCTTCATGAGCCCTTTATTGTTCTTGATGTATTTGACACCTAAATAATGTGGTCTTTCATTATGCATGGAGCACCCTGGTATCTCACTCACTTGGCATGACATGACGAAATGGATGGTATGGTGGACTTTGGGGCCTATATTGATGGGTCACAGCCTCGGAACCCCGAGAATAGTTACCAGTATCGAGTGCTTAAATATCCAAGAAGTTTGTGCAATTCTTCCATCCCTATTTCATTTGGAAGTTCTTCTCATGGCTTTTTATTCTTCAAATGCATTTGAAAAAATCAAAATGGCAGAGAATATTTTTTCTACCCTCAGCAATGTAAGTTGTCCTCCAGTGGAACTTAACACCACACAATTGGTTTGCTGGTCTTTTCTAGATGGCTAATCAGTCAACTGATACACTCATGATCTCAAGGTGTTTCTCCATTCAAACAATCAAACGTCTCATAGAGAAAGCAAACGCATTGAGATTCATCTCCATTACATCTTCGGTGACTGCATAACAGAAGATCATTTACCAAATATCTTCAAACTGGCATTACATCTTCGGTGACTGCATACCAGAAGATCATTTACCAAATATCTTCAAACTGGCATTAAGGAAGGGCAAATTTAAAAGGTTTGTGTAGGTGCTTTTCAAACCGGCATCAAGGGGGAGTGGGGGGGCAAGTTTAAACAGTTTAGGGTGATGCTTGGTGCTGTGTAAAGGAAAGGAAAATGGTCATTGAAAGATATTGAATATTTGTACTCTTTCTATGTAATTGTATCGCGAAGTGTTTATATTTTAGATTTTGGGGCAGATTAGCACCTATGCTTTTCCTAAATTGCAGGAGGATGATACATGTACTGTCTAGAAAGATTTTATGGTGTCATTCCAAATTCGAAATAAATAATTATAAAAAGAATATCAAAAATCACTGATAGCTGATGCATGGATAGTGGGTAGTTCGTGGCAGACAACCTGTTTAACTAAAAGAAAGCAGTTGATAACAGGAATCTTAGGCCTAGACAACAGGTGATTACAACTACGCAGGGAGAACAACTTGTTCATGGCTCTTAACTTGTGGTTAACGAAGTTACCAGCCACAAGTTATAAGTGACTATGTTAGTATACATAAATAGGTTGTGGTTCAACAGTGAAAATGATAGCATGTCAAGCCACTCACCAAGGTCAAACTCTCCCTTGAACATGAATAAACAGGTGGCCATTGATGGTTTTCCCTCCAGTGATCTTTTGTCTATGCAAGCCACTCATTTTGAGTTTAAAGGAAGCACAATAAAAATATATCTGCAAGATCAAATGGCTTTACACGTTTCAAAATCAATGGAAGAGACTAACCAGCTTATGGAATCGAGCCCCAACAATTGCTACAGGTTCCCAAAGTATT